>OZ010721.1:18071917-18671917 GCA_963932345.1 Ophion ventricosus | reverse complement strand
GACACATTTATTCACTACCGCTGTATTTTAACCTCTTTGAAGTGAATCGACGTATGGTCTCTCTTCTGATAATTCTCAAAGCAGAGCGGAAAATTCAGCTCATCTGAATTGACAATGTACAATTCATCAAATATTGTCATTAAATCATTTCGTTCGTGATTAAATTTTGACAAAACTTAATTTCTTGTTTTTCTGTCAAAACAAACTTTGGTGGTTTTTTTTTTTGAGAATTTCACGTTGAGGTGCAAAAAAGCTTTGTGTATTTTGTACGAAGTCGTAATAACAAATATAATAGGCATATGTATAAGAATATTATCATTCTTCTGCAACACAGTGATCTCCAAATTTAGCTTTTAATAAAAATACATAATAAATCGTTATTCTTTACATCGTTCATCCACACAACACGTCCATTTACTGATAATTTCGATTATTATTCGCGACCTATTTATCAATTGCCCCAATGTTATTTGTTAGGGGAATTAATGTTCGAATATTTTCGAATAAATTTTCGAACAACTTCGAATATGTTTTTTTTCTACTATCAGAATAATATATTTCGTTAGTTATAGCAATTAAAGAAATTGTTTCGATAATATTTTTATTTTACAGTCCATCCGAATCCTACAGTATAGTTATTCGTCCATTCACCGGTCAGTTTACCCTATATTTATTTTTCCAATGGGGGTGACGTATTTCGTCTCATCAGTTCGTGTACCTTTCTCTCTCTGTCTCTAGATATGGAAACTCGTATTATATTGCTATCACGCATAAAGTTCACGGCCCTTGGGGTATTAATGCGAAATCGATGAGGAACTGCTCGTGGAACCTTCCACTGAATAAATTCGCTTACGTCCGGTGCGACGATGCTTGTTCCACGAGGATTTTCCTAGCTTCGCAGCCACCCTGAGGAAAACCCACAAGCATGCATTTTTTTTCGTCCTGAGGTGTAAGAAGATTCATTCGAAAAAGAAAAGTATATGAAACCCGGAAAATGTTCAGCCCACCAGTGAAAAAAATGACAAGAATTGATCGTACGAAGCACGCCCAATTGAGAATTAGATCAAAGTCTGGTCGTGCACAGGTAAATCCTTTTAACTGTGCACGTGCAAGTGAGAGTTTCATGAACCGGCCAAACCATAAAGTACGTAGGCGAAGGAATCCCCTCGTGGACAACGATCCGTCCAGGGAGATGCTTCGGCCATTCTCATTCAACTTGTAGTAAAGGGAGTTGACCAGATGTCACCGGGGAAAAAAGACTACGAGGCTGGAGTTTTCGCGTATAAATATATATATATATATACATATATGGACACTCGAGAAGACAGATAGAGAGGGAAAGTTAGAGTGAATGCAGCGTCGTAGTATGGATTTCATTCACAAAGTCTAGCACTTCAAGAAGTCACATTGTCACTGGAGTACCTGTAACTTAGGAGAGTCCCTACGGTGTCACTACCTCCGTGTACGCGTATATATGTCTTGGCAGTGTATTACTATCCTATCCTATAGTAGTGTCCTATAGTATTCATAGCGTAGTTGCAATGTATCCTTGGGTATTAGTTGCCTACGGTCACTTTTCCATTCTCTCTTCTGCAAGAGCGTAAACGTAAAATTCAAATTTCTCGGGAGCCTCACACATATATATATATATATATATATATAGTGGAAGATCATAGAAGAAACTCTCGAAATCCCTCATTGAGGAGGACACAGCGTCCAGCTCGAGTGGACAATTACCCGTGCAGGTCACAATGACTCGAATGGCCGTGACACCCCTCTCACAAGTTTTACCTTTTTTTTGCTCTCTCTCTCTCCCCCTTCCAACCTTACCCTCTTCTGTGTTCTCGGGTCCATTGAGACGAAGACACACCAGAGAGCCACCAGTCTTCTTACCTTTTACAAGACGTTTCGCCTTTTTTTTCCACCCTCGTGTATACAAGATACGTCTACGAGACGAGAGTTTCATTCAAGTCTTTCGGGGCAAGGTGAATGGTTCTCTGCTTACTTTTCTTCGGCGTAACTAGGTGTGTTAGGTGGATAGGTGCATGAGTATATGCATACTGAATGTGTACAAGCCGTAGGCGTTTTTGCACCGAGTAATGGACCGTGTCCCAGCTGGGTATCCGTCGCGCCATGGGTGTTTTTACAAGAATGAGAACAGCCATACTGGCTGCGATCTTCCGGACGTACGTTTCTCGGAGAGAGAGAGAGAGAGAGATAGAGAGAGAGAGAGAGAGAGCGCGAGCGAGAGTCAGAATGGATCGATGAGGAAATAAAGGGAAATGGCTATTGGGAAATCCTAGATATTCCGGCTCGACAGGTCCTCGCTAAGATCGCGGTGACGCGTGTGGGCTGTTAAGAAAATGGAGCTTTGACTTCTTCCTGTACACCCGCATATGCCACTTATCTAAAGGCGCAATACATTGCAGTCTATCGGAAAATCGGACTGGCTCGAATTTCAATCGATGTTTTATTTCTCGAACGATCATTTGAGCCGTGAGCCCAAAAAAGGACGCTGGGCCACCTATGCGTGCAAATCGCTGAGCCATTTTGCGATTCGGAGAAAATAATTCAAACGATCCTTTTCATATGATATGCACGATTGCGCTATTTTGGATTCAGAGCAAGTCTGGGGTAGGCGAGAATTCTTCGCTTTCAATATACATGACAGTATATTGACAATATACATGTACTGCCCATTTTTTCCAAGCAATATATATGAATTAAAACGTAACCTGATACCACAGATCCTTTTTACCAAAAAAAAGTATTCGAACTGTTGCAATAAAAAAAAATGATGATAGCTAACGTAAGGCTCTATCGAAGTCGCTATCGAAATTTTAAACTTGTAAATGGAATTACTGATTTATCGTTGTTTGAATTTGGGTTCGCCAATTACCGCACCTTAATCATGTAGCCGTATATGGTTTGACCTTATGCTTCCTCGGGTATTATCTTTCCATAGGTTCGTCTGAACCTTGCTCCGACCTCACCGCACTGACCTATACAAGCAAATATTATCTTGGCCATGTTTATTCAGGAGTTTCGAAATTCGTGCTTTGCTCCTGGGTGAAACGTAGCTCCACGGATATATATATATATATATATATATATATATATATATGTCGCATTTGCACGTACGCATGTGCTTTCGGTTATACGTATAGGCTCCAGCCAAACGTTCATCTAGGTTGACATTTGGGTCGACGAATTTACAGACATCTACATCTAAGATCTTGCCGGCACACTGCTGTGAGCGGTAAAGTAAATTTATCGTAGTCCAAGAAAAGCTCTACTATATATATGTCTATATACACACCCACATACATTCTCACGCATATACATACATTCACAGCGCAAAAAGCTTCGTGAAATTTTGTGAGACACAAAAACACTATTGTTCTATACTTAACCGCTTTACGAGCTGAGCAAATATAGTATCATCTTCGCTTGCAGCGAAAGTACAGTGTGTCTCAAAATGACCAGACATTTTAAATTGCGCTACATTTTTTTTTGTGGCGAACATAAAGTACTAATTTTTGACAACTGGCATTAGGAAGTTTTGAGGTTTAGTCATGGAGTCATTACACGATCGAGCAGCGCATATAAATTGTGAATATTTACTACAAAAATGGTGAAAATTTTGCAGAAACGATTCGGAAAGTCCGCACGTCTTTTGGTCGTCAAAAAAATATTTATATATTATAAAAAAATTATACATGATAATAAAAATCATTTTTATTATAATAAATAATTATTGTTGCATTACTGTTTCGGGCATAACGAAGATCGAGCCTAACCCGCCGAAGTAGGTGAATGTATCCCAGTGCAAACTGAGAAAGACTTTTGCCAGGAGCAATAAAATCTGATGCATAATAATAAAATCAGAAGTAGCTCTTGCTCTTGCTAATAATTAAATCCGGCTATTATTCATTTTATCGTAGAATAGCTGGTTTTTGTTTGAAGATGGACAAGAGGAATCCAATTTAATTTCTGTTGATGGTTGCAGCCTTTCCGTCGTTCTTATTACGTGGCTTGAGAGGGCTCGTAAGTGTCTGTGGCGTCGTTTGTATGAAAGAATATTAATATTATTTCAGACAGGCCACTGACGAGTTTCTCGTTCTCGAGGTTCGTACATACAGTCATCTATTTAGAGACGCAATTGAATTTGTGTGCTTGAAATAAAAACACTTTGACACAATATTTAAAAGAGAAATATTAAAATTACGATTCAAAAAGAAATGTACAGCTGAAATTTGCCAGAAGGTTTGCGAAGCCTTTGGTGTATTAGAGAGGATGAAAAATCTTTAAACTGCAAGAAAAGAAAAAGATTCGAAGCTCGAACGTGCGCGTGCACCGAGTAAATTATCTGATTGACGAGACCCATCCATGCCTACATTATATTCTTGACTGACGTGAAAATTGCGTGTCCCGTTCCCCACGATCCAAATATCGGCGATCTACGCGACTACGAGTGTGAATAGAATTTTTCATCGGTTAAGCCTGCGAGTTAATTGCAATTCGGTGGCTTCGGCGAGAATCGAATCGGGCAAACTGTCACATTGCAATCCTGACGTATTCGCCATTCCGTGTAAACTAATTTTACTCGTTCCAAACTCATGTCTCTTCCATTCCTCTGCTCCCATTTATGTAACCCTATTTATCAGCTCATATTGCTGTCGTCCACAAATTGATATAAAAGTTTGTTTCGTTTTTAGCGCTGTATGGCGTTGCAAAAATGGAAAGAACTTTCGCATCAACCCATCAATACATTTTATCTCATATGCACACATACATGCTCAACATTTTGAATATAATAATTTATATATTATATTTTTAAAAAATAGAGAAAATATGATTTTTTTTGGCTTCGAAAGCCACGTAACCCCTTAACACAAGCATCACATTTTTTTCGCGTTTTCCTGTGATATAGTCAAAAAAAAAATTGTCATCTTTGTGTACGTACTTCTCTCTTAGAAGTTTTTAGAAGCAATTTGGAGTCATTCAGACTAGTACAGTAGAACCGCGATTATCCGAATCCATCCGGACAGAGCCTAGTTCGGATTATGTATAGTTCGGATAATAGAAACTTGTAATCGTGGGAAGCAGTTTTACATATTGCATACGGAAAAAATAAAAAAGGACAGATATGGTTAGCGATGTTACGTTAGGCTTGTGTATTTCTAATATATGTTTGAATGCCAACATAGTATATCCCGTGCAGAAATTTCTTAGGGATACCTAAGTTCCGATCAGATCCCGATCGGGATATGATACGGATTCCTTAAAAAGGGTATCCTAATCGCAATCCAGATGGTGCCCACTACGTAGCAGAAGGCGGAGACGTGGTGGCAAGAATTTGAAATACGTATTTGAAATACATTGTTCTCAGAAAATGAAATACATATTTACTTAGTTCGATTGATCTTTATTTAATTTAAATATAATTACTTAGAATAAATAACCTATATCACTTTTCTCCAGGAAATATAATTTTTTCAAGGTCTATATATCGTTTTTCGATTTTTTAAAATTAAATGTAAAGAATTTTGTTTTTGAAGTTTTGGAAGTGATACTGTAGCACGAATTTTGACCTAATCTTTTTCAGATAATTGAATAAATGATTTCAGAAAACGTCCAGCGTGTCCAGCTGATACGGACCGGTATCTCTTGGTGATCTTTACATTCACCCCTGGGATCCGATTCGATATCGAACTAGATCTTGTTCTAGAAGTTTGGGATTCTAGCCTGGATCTTATGCAAAGTTTCTATTTGGATTCTGACTAGAGTCCTCAATAGTTCCGGATTAGGATCCTGGCTGGAATAATTTCGCTCCCGGATCCGATCCGATATTCGACTGGATCCCGATTGAGAAACCAGGATCTTAGTCCGAATCGGACTGTATCCATGATAATCTGCATGGGTATGCACTTATTGTCAATATAAGAAATCTCACAGCCACAAATTCATCAAAACGGTATATCGTCTGCAGTAACGTGTATACGTTGCAGGTAAATATATATATATATAAATACACGTGCAGCTCCATAAATTGTCGTCGCCTTGCACGGTAGGAATTTATGCCTGGAAGAGTTGGCATACCACAGTTTTCGCTTCGTTGTGTACCTGCGTGTATATATATATATATATATATATATATATATATATATATACACGCGCGAGAAAGCGTATACCAATTATCTCTTATAGGTCCCATGACGCCGAAGAAATACCTTCCTTCTCTTGGAAATTAAAAAATAGTTTCATCGGAATCCATCCAAATACATTTTTTCCCCCGAGGGACACTTCGATAAGAAAATGCCTGAATCAATTTCCCGGCATGTAAAACTTTCTTCTAGCGCAAAAAGTTATTATTGCTGTTTTTTTTTCAACGAAGGAACATTCATTTTAATGTCAAGTTGTATTATTTAATTGTCCAAAAGTGCGGTACTTTGTTAGCATTGAAAATCCTTTTAAAGATGTATATAGGGGGTCTGATTTAGCGAGATAACCCAAACAAACTGACGCTACCCCCACTCCACTGCCGCTGTGTTGTAGCAGGGTGGGAGGCGCTGCGACATGCTAAATACCTGTGATTTGTTGAAAAATACTGCATTACATGTAGAGTAGTCATTTGTGGTTACAAGTTGTAAGATTTAATTTTGGTGTGTACATTACAATGTTGGTGAGTTAGTTGGGTTTTGGGTTTGTTTGGGTTCGCTGGGGTTGTTTGGGTTTGTTTGGGTCTATTTGGGTTTGTTTGGGTGTGTTAGGATTTGTTTGGGTTTGAATGGATGGATAGTGAGAATATGAGTGAGAGAGTGAGAGAGAGAGAGCAACTCATATTATTTGCATGTACTTTTTTTTATCACCCGAAAAGTCTGATTACATTTTCAATGCCATGAAATAGTTGCACTTTCTGTAATTTCTGTAGATTTTACAATTGAAAACTTAAAACTTACACATTGAAACAAACACTAAACATATATGATTTAAGTCGCATTTGTTTGGGCTTACAATTTTATTATGACCGAGAAATTTAATAATCGTTTCCTAAGTAATGGCTGGATCGACGATAAAAATTTTGAAGACGAGAGAGGCCTGCGATAGGAGCAGGTAAATATTCATTGAAGAGGGGTGTAATATCGCCACTGCGTGAAAGTCTAGGTTGTATATAGGGAGTAGTTATATATATAGGTTTATACTTTAAGCTCACGCAGACTACCTGCCAATTTATCCTCGAGACCTTTGCCAGCAGAGGCTATCCTCGATGTATCGGACTGTACGTAGCTTTTCTCAACCACTGTGAAGATGGACGTCAACTGTGAGAAAAACGCCTGAGCATTTAGAGACAATCAATCTCTCTTTCCCTTACTGACTCTCCAGATCTACCTCTCTCTCTCACTCTCTCTCCAGCGGACCGTCAGCATACTCTTGGGGGTACATTCTACCGTCGACAAATCGAGATTTATGAACGGGAAAGCGAGATATTTTGTCCTCGTCGTCGGCATTTCTTTACTGGTACCGGGAACAAATAGAGCGAGCGTGCGTCTGGATGCAATAAACCATCGAAACGCGTAACACGCTTGATCCCCGATCAATTTATAGAGTGTATTAAAATTTAATAACGCCAGCCACCAGCCATAAGACGAGCGTGTGGGACGTTTTTATTTGCATTTTTTACGACATTGGGGGCAAACGTTTGACGATTACGACTCAATAGTGACCTCGTGGGCCACATCCGTCAAGATGGTCAAATGGTCAGTCGTAAAAGTGACGAATACTGAAAGGTATCTCTCGCTCATTGATCAACCCGCCGATCATTTTCAATTATTTGCCTCAGACGTTTTTTTTTTTTATTACTCTCAATCAAATTATGAACAACTTTTTCATCGGAGACTTCCGGCTGTTCTAAGTTTTCTCGGTTCATCAACATTGCACTTGGCGTGGCGAGAATTTTTTTAATCAACGAAAGTCACAGTATTTCGATAACTTTGTGGACGAGTGTATCTTTGTTTTGATTGCTCTCTGGGTTGGATTTACGAGCGGTGGGCAACGGGGGCTGAAGAGAGATTCGAAATTCTAATTTTTAGGTAAAATGTGCTGAGTGATTTGCCAAAGAAAAAAAAGGTGTTGTACTTTGATAAAGCATTTTTTTAATAACATTTCGAAGTGTATTTCTGCAAATGATGATAAGCACCAAACTCGACGGATTCTCTATAAAATAATGTATTCCATGGATTATAATTTCGAAAATGTTACGTGGATTGAGCCAACCGTTTATTTCTTAAAATTTGGCGGTGTATCCGGAAAAAAGAAATATTTCTTTGCGCATATTGTTTTTTTTTTTACAAGTGCATAAAAAGTGTCGGAAAGTTTTAGTCTTTAGCGCCAGACGCTTACACCGTCCAGTGTGTGCTATTTATCTAAAAATAGTTTACTTTAAAATTGTATAAATGCAAAAAGAAATGTTTGACTTGGTAAATCCAATTCAAGTGTAGTGTACAGTATACAATAACACTATACGAGGTGTGTAAATTAAGTAATGGGACTGGCAACGGAGCGTTCTATCTGGCAACACTTGGGACACGGGATTTGGAGGGGCGGCAGATGAACATGTGATACGCCTTCAGTACGAGTTTCAATTCGCTAAAGTCATTTGGTTGTCCGTAGCGATTTTTTTCGTGAAACAGTTTTTTCTAGTTCGTTTTAAAAATGATTGACATCAATTACGAGCAACGGTATGGTATCAGGTTTTACTGCAGACTGGGGTACAGTGCAACGGAAACTTTTGCAAAACTTCAGCAGGCCTATGGAGAAAGTGTTTTTTCAAGGGCCCAGGTTTTTTCGGTGGTTGAACGCATTTTTAGAAGGAATAGAGTCGATTGAAGATGAACCACGCAGCGGAAGGCCTTTATCTTCAAGAACCGATGAAAATGTCGACAGAATCCGGGATCTTGTGCGTTCAGATCGTCGGTTGACAGTCAGAATGATCGGGGAAGAGTTTAGTTTGACTCACATCACCGTTCATCAGATTTTCACTAATGAATTGGGGATAAAAAAAATTACTGTCACACAGCAATTTCGATAAACGAGTTTTTGGACAGTGAAAACATTCCTGTGGCTCCTCAACCTCCTTATTCATCTGACTTGAGTCCTTGTGACTTTTTCCTCTTCCCGAGATTGAAAAATCACCTCAAGGGACGTCATTTTGGGACACTCGAAAACATTCAAACGGCTGTAACCGATCAGCTGAAGGCTATTCCAGTATCTGAGTTCCAGCACTGCTATGAGGATTGGAAGAATCGTCTCCAGCGGTGTGAGGCTTCCCAAGGAAGTTATTTCGAGGGAGACCATATTGGATTGTAATTCTATTCGAATAAAAAAATTGAAAAAAATCAGTCTCATTACTTTATTTACACACCTCGTGTTACACTATAAAGTATTATAATGAAAAACACACTAAAAAATGAATTTATTCACACGAAAAAAATGACAAGCCATTACAATTTTAATCGAATTTAGCTGATGTCCGGAAAAATCTCCTTCCTTAACTTCGAACAACGTACATTGTTTGAAAAGATCTTGCTCTTTTTCGCAATAAATTATTTAAACACTATAAAAAAAAGGAATCTTTGAAAAATAATTAGGTGCCTCAGTTTTCTTCATTGCCCCAGGGCCTCCACACCTTTAAATTCGGCTCTGATCGCTCCAGTGATAAAGATCCGACGATTGAATTTTTATAATTGTGATACGATTAATTCGATATTCATTAAAATAGAATACGAGTTGAATCGAATTGTTGAAGACTGGTTCAAGAGCGGACAATGAGAAAAGCAAAAACCATCTCGGAGGGCAACGCGCTTCTACAAAAGTGTTATTTAATTCAATATTCAATGCCCTGCGGTGCACGTAGCTATTATTATACTCTGGGAATAAATATTAAACGCAACGTCATCATCACGCGCTCGTGCACACCTTTGATACCGTCCGGAATAATTTGAATGCAACGTGAATCAAAAGTTGCAAGCGTTGCGATCCCAATGACCGAGAAACATTAATCTTGACACCCCCCCCCGCGGTCACTGTCCTACTCTCCTCGCAACCGCCGCGGGTAATTTCACAACCCGTCAGAGCCGGAACGACGCGCAGCAACGTGATGCGACGGTTCTCAGTGACGTTACGTGGCAAAACTTTATCGCTCTCTGCCAAGACAATTTGGCTGTAATGCTCGTTAGCGTCTCTCACCCTTGAAACATTCCATTCGGGCGAGTCTGGCACCTCGCGAAACCGTCCCTTTGAGAGCCTTCACAATCGTATATTCATAATATCGAAGATTTATCGTTGTTACGGCGCACCCTCTGATTGTTCTGAAGCAATTCTATCGGTGCATGCGCAAATTGTTATTTTTATTATATTGGTTATTGTTATTATATTGGTTATCATTAGATCGAGGGGCATTTAATTAAATTGAATGTTCCTCGTGATAATAAAATTGCAGTTTTTAAAATAATTTGTTTTATTATTAATCTGCTTTTTATTATTAAGTTTCTTGATGATTATTTAATGACTGTTGTATTTTTTATTATAAATTTTATATTATTAAAGGGACTTTAAATTGAGAAAATAATTTTTTAAGCATGAATACGAGCGGGTTGAATGTATGCGATCGTTTTTCGATGAATACTTTTGAGCGTGTAGGAAAAAAGGGGAAATTATTACTTAGAATGTAGTCTTGAATCAATTAAAATTAATTTGGAGCTTTTTATTATTATATTCTTAATCATTTTCACAATTACATTTTTTCTTATTCTTATTATTATATTCTGTATGATTAATTATTTATTTTTACATATTTCGTTGCTGAATTTTTATTATTCAATGGATTTTGAACTGCGGAAATGATTTTATCACTCATTGATACGTTCGATCCGCACATATTCATAAACGTGCGGATCGAACGTATTCGATCGTTTCTTTATTAATATTTTCGATCGTGTAGGCAAGAAGGGCAAAATATTTCTTGCCATTTATTTTCAAATCAATTGACATTAATTTTAAGTTTTTCATTATTACATTTTCAGGTTTTTTATTATTACTTAATTTTTTTTTATTCTTACATTTTTAATCCTTTTTGGTATTATATTTTTCATTGTTAATTGCTTATTATAACATCTTTTATTATTATCAGTTCATTATTGAATAGAGTTTAAACCATGCAAATGTTTTTTTTTTTCATCATTAATACACGCGGATCGAACGTATTCGATCGTTTTTTGATTAATACTTTCAAGACTATAGGAAAGCACGAGAAATAATTTCTCGCAATTTAGTTCGCGAGAAATAAACTTCGAAATTTTTTAATTTCCGAAAAATAAAAAATTAAATAAATTTAGTTTTTAAATACGCAGCTTAACAGTCGAATGCCCACGGACGGGTTAAGAAAAAAACCTCATTATTTTATGAATACTCTTACTGAGGTAGGTATACGTTGAGAATTGATTTTGGAGTTTCAGGGGTATAATCGATCTCACGCTTTCTGATTGACCTGGCAAAATAGTGCCACTCGTCGCTCCTTTATCCAACAGAGTTTATTGACACTTTCTTACCGTACTTATGGGTGCCCTCCAAAAAAAAAATAGATCAATTTCACGGGATGACCACGACCCTACGTCTGTCTAGGCGAATAAAAAGGATGAAAAAAAAAAAAAAAATAAAGAAATCGGCCGCATCTGCGTCCTCGACGAGTCCCGATACATCATAATTTCGCAACCGATTTCATGTCAGCCTCAATACACGTAGAGTTGTGCATACTCGTCGAGTATTCAAGAAGTTTCGACAATGGACCTCGTTGAAACGAGAGGCAGGTTCGACCTACCGAGTTCGAGAGACTGGGTGGAGACGTCGTTGTCGACAAGGGCGACACCTCGTCGTTTCATCCTCGAGAACAACCCCTTTCTTATGTTATTGATGATCCAGACCCGCGCGACGATTGTCCACGAAACATTGCCCCAAATAGAGTTTCGGCTTTCATCAAGGGCTCGCCGCTTGCGAGAATCGTCGCGAGTGAGATTTATCGATAAAACGCGGAATTCATTCTCTAGCCGCTTTCAACGAGAAGAAGATCGATCAGCTTGTGAGGGGTGGATGACGAATAATTACGGTCGATTATAGCGACGTTTGCAATCTTGTAGTGTCAGCAAAAGTATTATATTTCTATTTTTACATATTTTTATGTTACCGAAGCTGGTGGATGGATGCTCGGGTTTTGACTCGGACGGTCCTTCGAGTTAAGGGGTTACGTGGCTTTCGAAGCCAAAAAAAGCATATTTTTTCTATTTTTTTTAAATATAATATATAAATTATTTTATTCAAAATGTTGAGCACATAAAAGAGCAACATTTCAACATTATTTTTAAAAAATTTCATCCAAAATTTGGGAAATTCAGCCGGTGGGACCTGGTTTCCGGAGACCCCTCAAAAAAAAAGTGTCCTCGTGGTGGCCAGGATAACTCATACTAGCTTTATCTTAAATTAAAAAACCAAATTTTTTCTTTTAGTAGATAAGTATAGCTCGTGATTGAACGAAGGATTTAAAAAAAAATTCAAATTTAAATTTTTGGCAGAGTTTTATGCAAAATAGTTCAATTTTTGGTACAATTTACACAACGTATAGCCTTGTAAAATTATTTGTAATCGAAAAAAAAACCTTCGTTCAATCACTAGTCAATGTTATTTTGAAGAAGTGTGCAAAATTTCAATAAGATCATTGCATTAGTTTTTGAGAAATCCTGTCCACCGACTTCAAAAATAGTGTTTTGAGAAAAATGCGTATACCTGCGTCGCTCCCGGCCGGTCTTTCCCAACGGGGGGAATTCCCAAACGCTCACTCTCCTAGATTTTTACTCCGATTGACTTGAAACTTTTGAAGAATATTCTAGATATATTGTACTATTAGATGATAAAATTAAAAAATGTCGTATTGTACTATTAGATGAAAAAAATTTTAAAAATATAAAATCGCTCTTATGAACTGAAATGAAAATATTTTCTAACGCAGTCATTGCGCATTACATTCCGCACTTGATACTTCGATATATAAAAACACCTAAATCATTCTAGAAAGATTAGTTTAAATTTTGATACGACTGGACCGAACGACGCGATGAATTATCATCTGTTTTTCGATGACAATTGAACGAGCAAAAACTTTTCGGAATGTGACACTCTTAATGAACGAGCTATGACGACGGCATAATTTGAAAATCACTGATCGCAATAAAAAAAAAATTTTAAACATGGAATTTTTAATCAAACGCCCAAGTGTACGATTACGATTCGACACACACCGTCAATTTGTCCTGTGCGCGTTTCGAGATGGCTTCGCGCGGGACACCTGCGTGTCATTATTTTATGGCCGAGGAACTCGCTCGCTTTCCCCTCTCCCCATACAAAAATCTTTGGCACATTGATGTCGATACGCGTGCTTGGGGATACAAAACAAATATACGTGTTATACGAGGGTGGGTGGGAGGGGGCAGGGTGGTGGACATCCCCTTTCGGAACTCCGACGAGTTATACGCCACGTCCTCGACCCCCGAGAACTATCGAATTAAAAAGCGAAAGCATATACGACATCGGGAATTCATGACGCAACGATGAACCATCGGCGTCGGCAATTGCAAATTTTGAATAACATATTACATTTATAATAGCCGAGAGAGTGAGAGGGAGAGAGAAAGAGAGCGAGAGAGAGAGAGAGAGAGAGAGAGAGAGAGAGAGAGAGAGAGTGAAACGACCTCGGTCATATCCTAGACGAGAAAAACATTTATTTTCATCCAAGGCGTCGACGAAGGTTACATACAAAAATAAAATTTTACCTCGTGCATGTTTTAACGTGCAAGGTTGTCCAATGAGTCGAAAAAGGATAATAATGATGAGAAAACTTGATAACGGTTGCGGTGAATTATCTAATGGAAATTAATCATGAATGACAAATGAAAAATATCTCTGTATGTATGAATTTGCGAAATTTTAGAATATGGCTTATTTTAAGAATTGGCGAATTTTAAGATATGGTATGTTTCAGAACTTGGCAAATTTTAGAACATGGCTATCTCGGAATTCGACAAATTTTGAAATTTTAGAATTTTCCGAATTTTATATGGTGAATTTCAGAATTTTCCGAATTTCATATGGTGAATTTCAGAATTTTCCCAATTTTAGGATCTAGTACAATTTAGGATTTGCTAAATTTTAGAATTTTATGGATTTTAGAATACGGCACATTTTAGAATTCGTCATATTTTAGAATTTTGTGAATTTTAGAATATGGTAAATTCTAGAATTTGCCAAATTTCCGGCTATGATCATTTTAAGAATTTACAAAATTTCAGAACATAGTAAATTTTCGAATTTTCTAAATTTTAGAACATAATAAAGAATTTACCAAAATTCAGAATATGCTAAATTTCAGAATTTACCAAAATTCAGAACATGGTAACTTTCAGAGATTACCAAAATTCAGAACATGGTAAATTTCAGAAATTACCAAAATTCAGAACATGGTAAATATCAGAAATTACCAAAATTCAGAACGTGTTAAATTTCAGAATTTACCAAAATTCAGAACATGGTAAATATCAGAATTTATAAAAATTCAGAATATGGTAAATTTCCGAATTTACTAAAATTCAAAACATGTTAAATTTCAGAATTTACAAAAATTCTGAACATGTTAAATTTCCGAATTTACATAAATTCAGAACATGTTCAATTTAAGAATTTACAAAAGTTCAGACCATGGTAAATTCCAGAATTTACAAAAATTCAGAACATGGTAAATTTCAAAATTTGCTAAAATTCAGAACATGGTAAATGTCCGAATTTACCGACCTTCAGAAGATCGTAAATTAAAGAAGATTCGAAAGAGCCGTGCGCAACATTTGTCTACTGCACCGTCTACATTGCATTTTCACGAGGGCACAGACAAACTGCAGAAAACTTCCGCCGATGCAGACGGCAATATTTTCACCGACCGTCGATTGCCCTGACTATCGGAAACTCAGTACCTACAACTGTCTACCGCGCGCGAGTGGATGCGCAAGCCAGGTTGTCCATTACCATCGTTGTCTTTCAAGACCCAGTTCTTCTCAAGTTGCTGCGGTGATTTCGTTCACAAGCGCAAGTTACGCCAATGGATTTGGAGCAAAGAGCGAGACCCGATGCGGGGTAGGATCGCACCCTTCGTCGAGATGCTGGAGCTATAAACTGGCATTGCATAGGGAACACGTGCGCTGCTGGACGTTTCGTCACGGCTTCACGGACCCAGTTACATATACTTCGTTGGCATAAACGTTAATTCGCGTTACACGTACACGCGCTGAACATACGTCAATATATATATATATACACATTTGTACATGCGAATAAGCGGGGTTATTAGATACCGCTAACTATTATGCCCCACTTGAACCAGCATCGGTGCAACCCCCTCGGGTCCGTATCTTGTCCCTTGAAATAATTATCGCCGAGTACCGTACGGCAATTTATCAACAAACACGAATTGTGCTCGTTCACTCGCGAAAAATCGTGACGAGGCTCGCTCCGACCTCGATCTTTGGCCATCTAATCCTGTTTACAATTATTGTCGCGTACGAATTTCACGTTTCGACCGTGCCAATGTTCGTTCTTCGCTTTAGGGATCTCATCGATACCACGGCGAATCAAAAAGGAATTTGTGTCACGTATCGCTGCGATACTGCAATAAAAGTGGCAAATCTTATGAAAATTTGAGGGCGGTCTTTTTAGGAAATTTTCCACCGTTGGCATTTGTTTCTTCGAAGATCCAAATCTTAAATAAATTTAAACAAATCTGAAATCAACCTTTATAAATTTCGAATAAACAGGAACAAACCCATACAAATCTTATTTATTCGTTTAAGATAATAAAAACTAAGCTAAATAAACTTTAATTAAACTCGAACGAATTTCAAATAAATTCAAACAAATCTTGAATTAACCCAAACAAATTTTGAATTAACCCAAACAAATCTCAAATCAATCTAAACAAACCTCAACGGATTTCAAATGAATCCAAACAAATCCAAACAGACTTCAAACGCAAACAGATTAAAAATCAACCCAAATCAATCTCAAATAACCAACAAACAAACCCAAACCGATTGACAAATTGCAAATCTTTGTCACGCGTCGAATTCAAAGTTGCATCTTAATCGTGAATTTCACCTTATTCCCTCATATGTCTGTGAACAGTGGGGAAAAAACAAAAAGTAAAGCTCTCGATCTTCTTTTCCAATGTACAATCGTGCACCGCGATAGAGAAAAAAAAAATTCTAGCCATCTCGAGATACTCCAGTGAAATAGAAAGGAAGAAAGAAGAAAAAAAAAACTATCAGTCTCTTCAGACTTCTCCGCGAGTGAGAAGATTTTTCTTGGGATTGAAACATGATCAGTTCTGGAGACAAGGCCAACCCTTTGTTATCGGATTGAAGGGAGGAATGGGGGGAAAAACGGCTATGGCACAGTAACGCGGCCAGGGTGCAGGGGGAAGGGAAAAAAAATGAAAACGAGAGAGAGAGAGAGAGAGAGAGAGAGAGAGAGAGAGAGAGAGAGAGAGAGAGAGAGAAAGAGAGAGAGAGAGGGGAGATAGGTTTACAGGCTCATCGATCGATCTATCGAATGGCACAGAAGAATAAGGTAGACTGAATTCTCGCATCTCTACAAGTCGCACAAAGCCACTCGAGAACACAGAAAAAAAATCGACCCCACATGTATCTCTACCCGCTGACGATGCAACGAGCCAAGAAAAAAAAAACATGTTTACATCGAACGCGCAGAAAAGGTCTCGAGAGATCATTACGAAAAAAAGAAGAAAAAAAAACACAAGTTCAACCTTTACAGTCATCGATGACCCTCGTACGGTATCTACACGTTCATATATGCGTATAGAAATATATCGCAGAAAAAAAAGATTAAAAAAAGGCCACCGGCGACACGTTATGACCTCATATAACATATAGCTGGGATGCAAAGTGAGAGCCTGCTGCCTGGCTTCACCGGAAATGAAATCGTCATCAATAACATTGGACAAATTCGTATTAATGACCACGCAACTTTTTCATTTTTATACGTTTCCGCGGACTCATCCCGTCGAGGGTGCGTCTGTGCTACGCGTATTATACGGAAGAAGATGTAACAGTTGGCACCGATGGTTTCTCGTTTCCAATCGAGTTTCTCTCATTGTCAACGCGACGAGTGCATCGCGCGTTATTGTCATTTGTATATATTAATTCCGTGATGAGTTTTTCTTGCCTTCACATGTTCTTACTATTATTCTCATCATTATTATTATTATTATTCGGATAGTGTAGAAGTTTTAGAATTTGGTCGGCTCTTACGAGCATTGTTATGATAACGTTTTTTTAAATTTGTGCCAGAAGTGATAGAGACAAAAAAATATATCTGCAATTTTGAGCATTTATCTGATGTATTTATATCAAAACATGTATATGAGGCATTCCACGGCATTTCACTTAGCGCCTGACCCCGACCATTTTTAATTTTCCTGATTTTTTTTGTAAAATTGTACCCTATAAAAGGAATATCCACCCAAATTCTTAGATTTTTATCTCTTCTTTTTTAGGAGTTATAATTTTCCAAAAAATGTCGATTTCGGAAGTTTTGGAAACGATTCAACGCTGATAACTCCTGAGCTCATTCAGATATCGACAGATGTCAATATATCATTTTTTTCGTTTTGAAGCATACTTTCGTTGAAAAATATGAAAAAAATTATCAATTATTAATGTAAACGTTTTTTTTAATTTTATAGTGAAAACTATTTTTTTTAAAGATGATTGTCATTTTTTTTTGTTTTCAAAAAATTCTCTAAAATAGAGTGACCCATTCTATGATTTTTAAGACTAGTTCCATCATGGGCCTATTTTTCCTTCTATTTTTTCGAATTGATTATATTTTTTTGAGAAGAGTTTTATCATCTTAATCTCCAATAATGCTGCTAATGATTTTGTGATTTCCAATTTGGCTTCGCCAGGCCTGAAACGGTTTATTTTTCATTTGTGCTGAATTTAACGAAAAAAAAGATTCAAAATCAATTTTTTTTAAAGAAAAAATATATTTTTTTTCGTTAAATTGGGCATAAATAAAAAATGAACCGTTTCCGGCTTGTCGAAGCCGAATTGGAAATCACAAAATCATTAACAGCATTATTGGAGATTAATATAAAATAAAACTCTTCTCAAAAAAATATAATTAATTCAAAAAGAAAATAGAAGGAAAAATACGCCCACGATGAAACTAGTCTTAAATAGTAATTTATGCTACAAGTGCGGAAAACAACGAATTCCATCGCGCGTGAAGTTGCCGCATGAGCCGAAGGCTTATGGTGCATTTCACACGAGTACGAGTGTGATTTGCAGCACGAGCCGAAGGCGAGTGCTGTAACCACACGAGTACGAGTGAGAAATGTAACATAAGTCGAGGCGAATTCGGCAACTTACGCGCGATGTAATTCGTTTTTTTTTCGCACATGTCCCATACATTATTTTTTGCAATGACTGGCTCGAAAGTGGGATTTGAGATTCAACAAAATCAATAACCAATAACCATAACCAATTCTTATTTTTTCACATTTCAAACGTCAACTGTGATAAGTCGACTTTTCATATCACATGAATGTCGCTATATTCAAGTTTGTTCGATCGGTCCAAAATCGTAGAACAAAAAACTATCAACCGTGAAAAAAACCGTTTTTTCGTGAATCAATGCGGTAAAGTGAGCTATAAATAGATTTTTTTCCGCACTAGTGCGGGAAAGTCTCGCATTCCCGCACTAGTGCGGGAAAGTAAGCATCGTTGAGAAATAAGCCACTTTCCGCACGCTAAACACCAATCGAAAATCGCACTTTCGGGGCAGGCATTGCAAAAAATCATTTTTACTCACTCTATTTTAGAGAATTTTTTGAAAAAATGCGAAAATGACAATCAGAATAGTTTTCACTTTAGAAGCCAAAAAAAAATGTTGACATCGATAATTGATAGTTTTTTTCATATTTCGTAACGAAATTTGTCGATATCTGAAAGAGCTCAGGAGTTATCAGCGTTTAAATGTGTCCAAAACTTCCGAAGTCGACATTTTTTGGAAAATTATAACTCCTACCAGAGGCTATGGAGAATAAAAAAATACATCTGGAATTTTGAACATTCATCTGATGAACTTATATCAAAAGAATATTTATATATATATAATATTTCGATATAAATATGTATTTTTATATAATATAAAAATTTATATTTATATATAAAATATCCACATTTGTTCGTTAATATTTACATAATTTCAAAACGCCAATATTCGAATAAGAATGATAATAATTATTATTATCATCATTACCCTTTACAAATATTTTAGAATTTAATCGACATTTACGTGAATTATTATTACTTTTTTTTATTCCTTCCAAGGACGATAAAGAACAAAAAAAGTATCTAGAATTTCGTGCATTTGCCTGATGTATTTATATCAAAAGCATATCTACATATATGTGGAGCTTTTGATATAAATATGTATACATATATTGTCATCATTATTAGAAACGATGAAGAAAAAAATATAGTCAGGCTATAGATGTGATTTTTTGTATGTATATCAAAAATATATCTAGTTTACAGTTCACCGGTTGCGTTATTCGTCATGTGTATATATTTGGCTAACTGCAACCTTCCCACCCATTAGTATCAATAGTCAAGTTTCTCGAGAAAAATCGAAGCCTCTCAGTTTTCACATACCGATTCTTGTTTCCGGTTAAATGATCAACGTGGCCATTATTCGATACTTCATTGTTATTATTACGAGGCTCATTATGATAATGCGTCTGCGTGACGTTTGAAGTGGCATCTCCCGTGGGATATGCTGGATGGTTGCTCGGGGTGCACGAAAATCTCTCCTCTCTCTCTCTCTCTCTCTCTCTCTCTCTCTCTCTCTCTCTCTCTCTCTCTTTTTTCTCCCTCGCCGCATCATCGAGGATTCATCTCGTTATATTTCGAATGGATATTTACCCGCTTTAGTAGGTGCGCGCGAGCGAGGACCGTTTCGGTAAACAAGTAGCATACTGTCGACGTTAAATCGACCAAGCGTGTAATTCGATATTGCAATGTACACGCGCTAACCGTATGAACTGGTCGCGATGTGCGAGCCATGGGGATTCCAGTATAATGGCACAAACACAAACACACACAAGCGCGATATGTGAAGGGTATATGAGCAGCTCTTGCACACGCGTCTGTCGGGAATCAAATCGTCTCGATTTAACGATACCTTTGTATCGCGACAGCGTAAACCGTTCGAACGAATCGCGCAATCGAAGGTTTTTTTTTCGCTCGGAAGTCCATTGGACACGAGCGGCGGTTGGATAGAAGTTTGCGGGTAAAAAGATCGCGCATTGACTCGTGAAATGGTACTGAATAATTCTTCAATCCGGTCCGATAGCGATGGACCCGCGGCTGCGGCGATTCTCCGGTCCAAGCTGCCTGGGCCAGTACTTCGATGGGTGAACGCTCGGTCTTATCAAGCCAGTGAGGTCAGTTTTATCGAGCATCCGATGGTGAACGCAACCCCGGCAAGATATAGCCTTGGCATGGGGTTTTACTCAGTTTCCCCGTGCCCTCTTGGGCGGCGGAAGTAATTAACGAGGGTCGGATGAAGCGGAAGGGATCGCAATAGCTTGCGTACGAAGGTAGAGTAGGAAGGAGCATGTTGAGCAGTCGGGTAAGTTGGGCAATCGAAATATCTGGAAAACTAAGCACCGCACGCGGTTGCATCAAATGGCGAAAAGAGAGGCATAGGGGAGGGGAAGACATCACTCCATCGCCCGTCGCCATGTGGCGCACGAGACGGTAACACGGGACGATTCATTATTTTTGCACCTAAAAGTAAAAAAAACGCGATTGCAAGATATTCTTTTACCATTGTATGAGAAAAAAAGATTTCAAAGTTCATTGCAATTAATGTTAATGTTTCAAAACCTAACTAATTAACAAGCAACTGTTGGTTTATTACTGCATTCTACCAAATCATGTTGCATACGTCTGATTTTTTTGTGCAATTTTTACTTTGCCCAACTTACCTCATACTCGTGCTCAACTTACCCCACACTATCGAACCAGATTGAGCAAATATGGCCTGAGTCATTTGAGAACGATTATCTGTGAAACAACAAGGATAACAGGAATTTCGTCTACAGACTTTTTTTTCCCAGATAAATTTTCTATTGACCAACGTGTAGGTTCTATTTTTATACGGTATACTGTTAAGGAATTACAGGGCGATAATCCCAAACTTGCTCAACATGACCCTCCAGATCTTATAGGGATCCAATGCGATAACCCATTGGATTCTGATCAGGAAGCTGGAACAAGTGTGGCAATGCACTTGGTTGCCTACGACAATTTCTGCACGGGTGGGGTTGTTTAGGGTTATTTGGGTTATTACAATATTAACTCAATACGTACTTGGGAAATAATTCTTCGCTTTGCTCTGATTAACCGAAAAACACAAATACAATAATTGATCGAATACAACATCCAGTGAACCCCCTCGCAATTTCATTCACCCGCTTGCGGCACCTTCAACATCTACGCGTGTCATCCCTCGAAGTGTGGTACATTTCGCTGTATTGTTCGCTGGCACTAACGTCGGGCAATATGAGACGTGAAGGGGGAAAAGGGAGAGAGAGAGAAAAAAAAACGACGAGGGAGCGGAAGATCTCTCACGATGGGATGACCGAGACGCGAAGACGCCTGTCGGATAAATAACCTGGCAATTTTCCAAGACATCGATTCCCAATAACGACCCCGAGAGGGAGTAAAAGAGAAAAAGAGAGAACTCGGTCTTCAGAATAGACGGAAGTCGGCTTAACTCGCCACACGAGAGTCTTTTTCCTCTTTTGCCATAGACTCCTTTTTATATACAGCTACTGGACTGGTTGTTTTTTTTCGTTTTTTTTTCTTGCAGCCTCCACACTTTTGTACCTCAAAGTGTCTGTGCGTTGGAGGGAGGGTCAAGAGAGGAATTCCTCAGTTTCGGTCCCGTTCTCCTCACCCACTTCTTTTTTACTGTCCATCTTATTACTCACCTTTTTTTTTCTTGACTCCCTTCTTGCCCACCAACACCCTACACTATGTGTTGTCCGCCTCTTCAGCAAAGACGCTGGGTAATCGTCCTTCACCAAGATCTTGGTCGCCTCAGTGACCAAAAGTCGTTTGCAGTACCGTTTTATCTTTCTCGTTCTTTCTCTGTCTCTGTCTCTCCCTCTCTCACTCTCCATCTCCATCTGTTCTCACCCTTGTAGGTCGCTTTTGCCTTTGGCTCGATTGACCAAACACGCGCCATCATTGACACGTCCACACCATCGTCTATACTGATCCCTTCGAGAGGCGCGCATATGCCTCTTGGAAAGACGATCGAAAAAAAATTCTTTGTCAATGGGACTGGGTGACTTTGACGGCATTCGACTACGAGAAGCGTCCTCGAAACGGCCAGACGATAGTCCACATTGCATAGGTGTTAATATGCTTTCCCCATGTGCGTGTGTGTGTCTCTGTGTGCTTAGCACACGCCATAAGATGAAGCGACGCGTGGTCAATTCTTATTAATGACTTTGCCTCGCCCTAATACTTCAACCGTACAGGGCCAATAAACTTCGCCCGAAGTTCTTACTTTTCGTTTTGTGCACGTGACTTGTACGAATCTGCTGATCCGCTCTAAGAAGGAGAAGAAAAAAAGAAAGAAGAAAAAAAAAGGAAAGGTGGCAGATGGCTCGGACGTTCGAGATTCTCTCGCAGCCAATCGCAAAAATGAAGTTATAAAATAACGAGCTTCCGATTCAAGCTTCATTGAATTTCTCCTCATGCTGTTCATTCCTTCAGATTGTCCTAGAACTATAAGTATAGATCCGTCGACTCATTGGCTCATAGGACCTTTTGCGTCATCGTTCTTTTTCTTCGGCTCCTTTTTTTTTACTCGTGTAACACGGAAGGGCTCGCTTACTTCTTGTCGAATTATCGGAAATGTACTAATTGCTGATACGAAGTTGAAGGACGCGTGGCTGTAGTGTGGCAGCTCGATAATTAGGAATTTTCTGATTAGCTCGTGATTGAGAGAACGGTGGGCGATCGAGTCAATGAGAATCTTGTTAAAATTGGAATTTCCGGATTTACTTTTCAATGTCTTTGTTCTTTTATTCGTCCTTAATGTGTTAGTAGCTTTTTTTTTTGGAAATTAATGAAGAATATTGGAAAAGAAATGAAGAAAGTTGGAAATGAATTTTGGGGCATATATTTGGGGATTGTAAGTTATATCTGTATATTTTCAAAAATACGTTTTTCATGCATTAAGAAAACTCGTCTCCTTTATACTTTAATTAATAAAGTATACTCGCATAATCCTCTGTATTTTGATGAATAATTCACAATTATATCACCAGAATAAAATATAAAGAATTGAGTAATTGATGCTGGCGGATGGGTGGTGGGAGTTCAGTTCCCGTGGTCCTTTCATTCGAGCAGTGTTGCGCATGGCCAATACTCGGAGAGGTGACCGCTTGGCCGTCCACCGGCTGGCGCATTGATCAGTGAGCGAAAGGCAAATAATGTTTATTTCTCCCAAATACATTATAGTTTTATGAACAAATAAAAAAAAAACAAAAAGTGAAAAATATCTGAGATATAAGTCGTCTAGTAGGACCCTCTTTTGAAAATCCTTGCTAATGGTGGATTTTTTTTCTCTGTCAGGCATCGTCTGAAAAATAAATAGAAAAATTTCTTTTAAAGAAAGGTAATAGCTGAAGTGTAGCATAGGGGAAAAATATTTTTTAAACTTTTAACATAGAGATGGCAGCAGTTTGTACACTCTGATATTTACCAAAAAGTTTAATTTCAAAAATTAATAAAAAATGAACGCCGCATCCAGTAGAAAAAAAATCCTATGCGATGTCCTAGATAATATTATAAAGAATATGTGGTATAAATTTCATAAAAATCGGTTGAGTAGATCTCGAAATATTTAGGCTAGACAAGAGACAAAAGTTCCAAAAATGACATCATCGCATCTCTACCACAGCAGTTGTCTTTCAGCTTAAAAACAAATCTACAGACACCTCAGTGTTGTAATATTCAGATTATTCATCATGAAATGTTACGTTATCTTTCTTGTGTAATTTATCTCTCGTTGCAAAATTGTTCACGAGAGTCTTTGGTCCCGAGCGAAAGCTTGTTAATTGATGTTTGATGGTACCTGATATTACAGTAAAAGAGCTAAAATGGTCTGGCTAATCTTTCTCTTCCCTTTTTCTCTCTTGGGTAATTGCTCTCTACGAGGATAGAAAAGCCTTCATCTCTTCTGGTAAACCGCAAAGCAAATAGTACACGTTTGAGCCATTCTCCCGTCGCTTTTACTCGCACAGAAAAGCAGCCAATGTATGCACGGTTCGCGTACAGGGACCACCCTTTCGTCAAGGGCCACCGGAGCTGTGGGACTTCTTCAAATACGTCAGAGAGTGCTTTCGCGCTGTTCCGCACGACGAGGAAAACTCGACAGAATGGTACGGAGGGAGGGGGAAAAAAAGAGAGTACAGAGAATATGTACGCTCATGCGATTCTCCCGCACGTGCCGGGTACCATTATGTACCATTATGCCCCCTTTGCGTAGATCTTCATCCAAGCCATTCGCACACATCGACCTTCTACCTTCAAACGTTCTGTATCGCATCTCTCTCTCTATCTCTCTCTCTTGCTCTCTCCTTCTATTCCTCTATCTCTGTGCATTCTCTCAATTTCCTATGATTTCCGATAGTCCACCACGAACTACTGAATGTCATAAGGGGCTTACCAATTTGGCAGAATGATTTTGCGGGAAAGCCCAACGCGACGAGGACAAAGCTTCCCCCGCGTATGTCATCGTCATCTCAACGTTGATAATTGAATACAAGGTTTGACATTCGAATACTCTGCAATATCCACGAGTCTATTCGGACGGAACGAATGTTACGGTTGTTCCTTCATCCGGGTATGGTTTCTGGTACAAATTTGACATACACCCGGCAACATATCGCGCTCTTGGATTTTCCGCGGGGCTTCCGTGGCCTAGCCGGAAACCAATTAATTTCTTCGATCAAATGAACTTTGCTCTTATTGCTCGGGCGAAGCCGTAATAAAAGAAACACGCTTTCTCCCGTGCCAAAAATCTGGGCGCAGGAAGTACTTGACCTTCGTTACGTCAGTGGACTTGGAGGGTTATAGAAGAATGCGAAATAATTGATTTGAGATAAACTTCCTTGACGTTCTAATAATGATAATAATTAAATGTAAATATAATCGGGGTGAAAATCATCGATGATAACAATTTCAATAAATATATTTTTATTCAAGCTAAACGTTGCAGCTATTTTCAAAGTAAAGCCGCCGATAATTCATTAATTTATAATTCAATATTAATATCTCAGTTATTGCAGACCCGTTTTAATTATACACGTAATATAAATAATTAAATTTAGGAAATTATCGAGTGCTATTAGATCATAATCATTTCAATAAATATTCTTTTATTTAAACCAAATGTTGCAGTTAGTTTCAAAGTGAATCCAATTACATTGAAGGCTGCATCGTTGAAAGCTAACGATTTCTTTTTTTTTTGGTAATTCCATTATTTTCCTCATTATCCGAAGGCTTTTTTGGCACGTTAAGGTCGTAGACCTCTGATAAGATTAAAATCGTTTGAGCCATTTTCATAGTACAAATCGGTCCAAAAATGTTTGAGCAATTAAAAAAAAAAGGTATTTCTGTTGCATCGCAACGATGCAAACTTCAGTGTCGTGTGAACCCATCGATGTTTCATTCATCTCTAATTTAATATTAAAATCTTAATCAATCCAAGCTCTTTCCGATAATTATACACGTGACATAAACAATTAAATTCAGAGAATTATCGAGTGCTATCATTGTTATTCAAGCCAACGTTTGCAATTATTTTCAAAATAAACCTACCAGTCATTCGTTAATCCCAAATTCAATATTTAATCCTTCATTACGCCAGGCTCGACCTAATAACGTGGCAAACTTCATTACTTTATCAGCCAATTGCATCACCCAATTATTCTATTGCTAGGTATAATTATAAATCATAAAACTGATCGGAGTGAAATTCTAACAGTGAAATTTTAATTTAGGCTGCATTCACGAAGCGCAGGTGAACTCCACGATTCCGAGGTCAATCTTTATCTACGTCATCAATTCCCAAGTCAATGAACTTTGATCTCGTGTTCCCTTTGATGTAATCAAGGGCTGCCGCCTATCTAATTTTTCTGGTATCTCCCACCGCAACATCGAACCCTTCGTCGTCATCTCGAAGGTGCCAATCTACGAGAGGCCGAAGTGGCTCGGCGTTTGGTGTGGCATCACCACCCTTGAGAGAGAGAGACCGCACGACCACACCAAAATCGATATTAGACTCGAGGGATCCATTTTATTCCTCGGGTGTGAGTGCACAAAGACCTCATTGCCCTTTACGTCGCATGTCAAACCCAGAAGTAGCTTACCCACATCGCTTTATTCCCTGAACGATCTCACAATCAGTTTCATCTCTTTTCCGAAGACCGAGATTCAAATTTGTAAAAATCGAAGAAAAAAATTCGATTGGCCAATTGAGGAAAAATATTAGCCACTTTTCGCCATTCCATTTGTCATGGGTGTCGTTGGATTCCTGCTTACTCGACAGATCCTCTTATTTCGGATCCTGGTTATTACCTAGAGCATGAACTGCTAATGGAAAATGATGTTCCCTAGAAAAAAGGACAGTGCACTGTTTTTGTTTTAATTGAATAAATAATCCAAGGATTAATTATATAGGATTAATTTGGAAATTAATATTTCCGAATTCCTGCATTGCTCTCGCCAGATTTTGCTTACAAACATTTCTTAACCATTTTTTAAAATACTTATTTAGCGAACTATATTTAAATCCACAAAGACAAAATTGTTGTATAATAATACAAATAAAGAAATTATAAAAATAAAGAACTTACGTTGCATTCCAACGATGTAAATTTCAACACCATAAGGGTAGCACTAGGTGACTACTCACCCCAGTCATGCCTAAGAAGGTAAATCTAATGAGATCTAGGGTTGATCGAAAAAAGCCACTACAACAGTCCTCGATGCTTCGAAAAATTCCAAACTGGCGTTTCTGCCAATACTAAGGACGGGGCTATTGACTATCGGTTGCATTCGCATAAATAAGCGGCTTTTATCAATGCTTATTCATGCTCAATTGAGGGTTATCAGAGGAATATGTAGGATATGTAAACGCGAGATAGAATGTTTTGGCTAGGGACGAAGGGTGAGCTATTACTCGTAGCTAGAGAGAGAGAGAGAGAGAGAGAGAGAGAGAGGGGCGGGGGGATTTAGGCACGACGAGTGGCCAACTCTCGATAGGCTCTTGAATAACCCACTCGTGAATGGAGTTCTCTGTTAACCGAGATTGAACACAGGTCCAATCGCCAATACCTCGGAATATTCACGACATACCTCGGCTTATCTTCGAAATTGGGAAACTCCCGACCATCGAGACTCCTCCAATTACAAGTAAAATATAACTGTGGACCAAACACAATTGTTAACGAAACTTTGATCTATCCTATCTCCAATGGGAACAATAACGCTAACATTTCACAGACACATTCGAAACTAACGCAAAATGATGGATGCGCGGTTTCGACGAGCTTGGTCTGGGCTCAATACTCAATTGGGTGACCATTTAACTGCGTCCGACACAGGTTTTCCACAGTTTCCCCCTGTCTGCCCGCTGATGCGAAACACTAGTGTCATGGTATGGGGTTCGGTAAATCATTTTGATTTTACCGAACCCCAGACCAAATTATAAAAAATAAAAGATACTGCAATTTAAAATGAGAGTAAAAACATGTATTACAAAAGAGATTTCAAACAAAGATTAACCGGACGAATGGAACTGCTTTATTGTTTTATCAATTATTCTTTTAAAGTTTCGTTTTATACCTAATAATTGTATTCATATATCTGATGCAGCATCCATTCTAGACCTAAATTAGTTTTTCGTATAAGCATAAGTGGAAAAGCCTATTTCGCATTGACACATTGTTACAAAAGGGAGCAAGGTTAGGATTGCCTTCTTGGCAACTTCAGGGTATTCATTTTTAACACTAACCCAAAACTCATCAAGTGGAACAGAATCAAATGTGTGTTTTAGTGCGGATGAGCTCTTAACATCTATCAACGATTCATATTCCAGTACGGTTAGCATGGCAGTTTTACTTTAATGGACAAATGTATTTTGTACCAACTCGTTGTCATTATCAGAATAATTCGGAAAGTAATCTGATAAAGACTTTAGTAGGCTTACTAAATGTCCCATGATGATAATTTGAATTTCATTTGGTAATTCTAACTCGTTTTCTTTCAGAAAATTAAATAAAAGTGGAAAACATTCAACATTGCTATTATTCAACGCACGTATGCCAAAATTTAATTTTTTTTATAGCTAAAGCAATCCAATGCTTTAATGACAAAAAAGTAGCTAATTCGCGGAACCCCGCTGACTATTCCACGGAACCCTTGGTTTCCGCGGAACACAGTTTGTGAATCGCTGCACTAGTGTATTAGGAATTGACCGGCTGATCAATTAAAAACTGCCGATTGGCTGGTGCAGTGATCTAGAATGATGTCTGCAACTATATATGGTATACCTGAGACACGAGAGCTTCAGTATCGGAGCTCTCAGCTCTAATGATGCAGACTGTGTGAAGCGTTGGCCAAACCCAATTTTTTTTCTCCAGTTTCTTCCATTGTCTCATATCATCCTCATGGTATATGTTACATTTCATGAGACACAAGGAGGGGAAAAAACAGTACTGCGTGTCTCCTCGAAACCCCTTTCTATTCTAATCCACTCGAGCAGACACATCGAATGACGATTTGTGTCTGGGTTCACCACGCCCATCCGGAATGAGGACTTGTGCACGTCTATATGTAAGGGCGAGATTTCAAACCAAACCGGATTTCTATACATGGGAGAGAAATGGCTTTTCTCCTGCGCCAAACTCGTGTCTCATGGGTTTGGCTTAAGACCGCAATACTCCATTGTTGGCCCCTAAACGAATTACGCCACACGTTGAGAGTACGAGGCAGCGCTTCCAACGTTCCGCGGCGGCCATCGCGTGTCCCGAATCTTCAAAATTGCATTTGCGAACGAACGGCAAAAAAATCGAGCACTCGAAACTTCGGAACGATTTAAAGTGGATGGGGAAAAAATGGCGGAGAATCTTGAATGAGTACAACATTGATCAAAAATTTATTATTTATAAATTTAAGTATTCCAATCGATTAAAAAAATTATATTAAATTATTACAGTAATTTAATAATTTATAATTTAATAATGAACGACTAATATTAATTATAATTAAATATTAATTATACAAATATATTACATTATTTATATATCATTATTTTCAATATGAATTTTTTTATATCGATTGGACATATAAGAACAAACAAAAAAACATAAATAATGATGAAGATGTAGGGGAGAGTGGGGCACAATGTGTCACGGGGCACAGTGAGACACGTGCGGTTTCTCGGAGGTTTGTAGCTCGTAAAATCCGAAATTTTATGTGTCGGACCGCGATATATATTAGGTTTCGTCAAGGCTAAAAGAAAGTCGATAGCAGGGTTATTGAAAATTAAAAATTGATTAGAGGCTTGGAAAAAAAATATTTCGTTCGCCGGGAAAACGTAAAATATCACGACACTTTCTGCGTCGGCTTCGGTTTTCGGTCCTAATCGATAGTTTTATTATTTATGATACACTCAGTGACTTGTGTTTTTCCATTCGTAGTTTAATTAATCGTTATTTTCATTAATAATCAAATATTTTACTAGCGGGGTACAACGTGTCATCGAGTGGTGGGGCAAAATGAGTCGACTCCCAATGTTATTGGCAAATAATACCCGTTGTGAAATTATCGGTATGTATGAAAATCTGTAATCTATGTTAGGAAAATATAAGAGTTTCAACCGGCTCGTTGTACCCTATGTTTCGCAGCACTTGACACACGGTACCCACCTACCTGACACATTGTGCCCCACCCGTGGGGCGCAATGAGCCAATCCGCAAATTTTTTTCCAACCCATTATTTTAGGATTTTTAATCTTTTTGCAAAAAATATGTTAGCTTTATTGTACGGCCAAAGGTCTATAAAATCGGTTATGGCCTTTTTTTTTTTTTTCTAATCAGACTACTTTGGTAAGAGCAAAAATTCGATAGAAAAAAAGTGACACACTGTGCCTCACCTTGTCCTACCTAGAGTATTTCCTGTGTACGATACACATACATCCGGCACGAGGATGAAACCAGAGAATTGCCATACCCCACGAGGGACTTTACCTACGGTACTAGCCTATATGGCGAATCACCTAATTCGATTTGACGTGAGTTTAACCCTCTCTCCTTTATTATTCGAAAAATGAGGTACAATAACTATTCGATGCTTTCTATTATAACGACAAAGGTCTCCTTTGCCGATGCTGTCTCTTTGGCAGATGCTAGATTTTATGATTAAATCGTATTCACAAGAGGCGCTCCGTACAATCGACCTCGTACAAAACTATACCGGGAGGAAAAATTCTCATTCGAAACGAAGCCACGGTCGTTTCGTTGAGTTTTGTCGCAAAATTTTTTCATTATTTTCATACAATTGTTTTAATTCAAGAATATACGGTAAAAAAAGTACCTTTTAAATGTAGGATAAAAACATACTGGGAATGCTCGGCATCGTACAACTTTTTTAATTCAATTTTGTTGCCTTTGATAGAGCCGATCATAAATATAATTAATAAATTCTGAATTAAAATGAGAGGCACTTTCGGTGCAGATAGAAGGCCGGATTCCATCATGCAGGTAGATTTTAGGTCAAACATAAAGAAATAAATTCGAAAGTTCTTTAACAAGTGCAATTCTAGACTTAAGACCTTAGGCCACGGTAAAGGCCAAAAAAGGCATATTTTGTGATTTTTTTTTCAGCGAAACCATAAAATAAATCGGAATTACAAAATAGGGGTTTTATTATACACGTAGTTGACTATACAAAATTATTTTTTCACAGCGATGTATTTAAAAAAATGGCGACCTTGCAGTATTTTTCCGATGACGCCTTTATTTCTGGAAGGTCAACGGCCGGACCAACAGCTCCTATAATTTTTGAGTTATGATGAGACACTAAAGTTTTTTCGATTATATATAAGAATAGCTATAGAAGTACGTAGGAGTTGTTTTGATATACTGTTTTTTTTTGTCAAAATGGCGCACTTCTAAAACAAAAGGTATAAAATGCCATGAGAGAATCGTCGTAAATTTATTTATAAAAAAGGAATATGCAATAGAATAAAAAAATCCTACGTAGTACCTCAAAAAATGTAATTCTAAATATACAGTGAACATTTCAAGTGAATCGGTTGAAATTTGAGTTATGAGTCCGGCTGACTTGAAAAATGTAGTTTTGAGATAAGCGCGTTCAAAGTTAGTAGAAAGTCACGACATGAATCAAGAGGGGTTGCGCTAGAATTCGAAAATCGAGTACTTAGAGATTTTTCACACCCATAATCTTTTGGAATATAATTTTATAGGTACTAAGGTACATTTTTAACAAAAAAAAATCGTTTTTTGGAAAATCCTAGAGTTGCCTAAGGCCTTAAGGGATCATTACAGTGTAACAGGTCGAAAAATAGCTGATTGACGTGATTTTTTTCGATGGTTAAAATACGCTAAATAGTCTGTTTTTTTTAATGTCAAATCAAGCCCTCATGAAGAACAGGAAATACATTTTTAAACGTTTATTTTTTTTATTTAAAATTTTTTTTTTTTATTAACGGTTGAAAATGTCTTCGAAAAAAAGGAGTCCTCACGGTGTACACGGTTGTAGCCGTAAATATTATCTGAAACAAAATTTGTAAAAAGATTATTAAACAGTATGAAAGCCGCTATCTTGCTATGCAGGTTTTTTTAAATGAAAATTAACAAAATGGCGGCGGTTTGAAACAAAAGTATCGAATTTAGCCTATTTTTTCGACAGTTTTTCGTTAAAAAAAATATGGAGATTAAAAAAAAGCTTCCATAGCAAGATAAAGAATGGCGTGAAAAAAGTTGTGTCAAAATTTAAGACAGATAGCTTGAAAACTCATCCTTCGAGAGTGTACACTGTTTTGAAAAACAACTTTTTGAAAAAAACGCGTTTAAAGTTTCGAGTGCGGAAGCCGCTGCTCGAATCTCTTTCTCCAATAAAGGCTGTAGCGACCGAAATTATTCGAATTTCGCTCCAAAAATTAAACAGCATGTTTATTACCGTCATATATTATCGGATGAAGCAAAAAAAAATCGGTTTTTTGAAAATTTTACACTGTGATGATCCCTTAAGATCGTCCTAGACTTCAACTTACAATTATTGTTCGGATCCATTAAGCTGTGCTGTAATTTTTTTTTACTGCTATACCTAAAGGGCTTCCGAAGTTGCGTGCAAGACTATTTTCCATGGAAATGGTCCCTTAAAATGGTAAAGTACAATACATCGAAAAGCAACATAACATTAGCGAGATCGAGAACAACCCTTGTACGGGTCGACCCCTCGTGGGTCGCTGCTCATGCGCACACATACTGCCCAACTGTCCAAGAAGTCTGCAAGGTAAAAGAAACTTGAATGGTCCGCAAAGTGGCCGGCAATCAAATATAAAGCAGCCTGCGCACTGTGAAATCGTTTCGGAGCGCTTTCTATCGAGGGTAACGCGTCGCTCGTGACCGGGCGGGTCGCTGGGACAAAATGAGCCACGGTAATGCAACACCTAATCCCGATACGATCTCTTTCTTTCTCTCTCTCTCTCTCTCTCTCTCTCTCTCTCTCTCTCTCTCTCTCTCTCTCTCTGTCTACCCGGCTCGTATTCACGCGAATTACAGTCTCCATCCGAGCATTTTTACGATTTTACCCTCGCGAACATTTCTCGATAATGCGAACACTCAACTTTTGACTCCGATAAAATCTCTCCCCCCCCCCCCCCCCCCCCTCACTGACATCAAATTAACGAGGACTTTTGCTGGCACTCTTCAACGTTGATCCATAACGCTTGGGAGTACTGTATTATTACGCGGCGTACAGTGTATATCGATAGGAAAATACAATTTAATCTTTTTAACATGTTTAGTACCGTATGCCAACTCTTGCAAGCTGCAATTAATAATTTTTTCCTGTGTTGGCTTTTTCTTTTTTTTTTTTCTAGCGAATGTACGTAGATCGCAGGGGAGATAGGTTGTGCATGTTTGCCTTTCTTCGAGAAAACATGTGGTGTGCAAATACTTTTTTACCCACTGTATATTTGGCGCTAAAGTTGAACGCTGGGTCGTTTAGACCCACAGCGACAACGAAAGATTAAATATTAAATAATAAACGAAATATCTTGAAGCATATTTATTTTGCAAAACAAGACCCTGTTTTCATTATTTTTTAACGAAGAAAAAATATTTAAAAAAAAATTCAATTGTCTGAAGGTGGATTTGAATCCTCGGTCGATCCGGCTTGCACGTTCCGCGCGTGAGCAACTACTGTGCAATTCTTTACTTCTTGGATTTTGAAGGCGAATATCTCGGACAATTTAATTCACTATATCGGAAAATATAATTCATAGGCACGTAATTGACATTAATCAATTTAATGCTAAATGATCATTTAGCATTTAATGCTAAATAATGCTAAATGCTAAATGATGACTATTTAAAAAATGAACTATTAAATGAATTAACTTTGAAAAAAAAACAAATAAATGCAACTTTCAAATAGCTAATCTCAATAATATTTAATACACAATAAAACGATATTATCTTGAAGAATTGCTGTAATATTTTCTATAAAGAAAAACCGCAAATGCTGCTTCATCGATGTAAAATTGATCGATGTTCAATCATTTCCGATTCATTCGTTTGGGTTTCATCGACTCTCAGTATCATGTGTAGAATATCTTTGGAGAGTACCCAGATTCTACCACATCCCTATAGGGATTGCCCAAGTGGATTCCGCGCTATTTCCCGATTGACGTCGTTTGAGAATTTTTCATTTGAATTTCTCAAGCACAATTTGTCTGATCTCTCAAAAAAAATATCCTTTCGTGATCGCATGCACAATTTTTTTTGGGAGTACCAAGTTGCAAATATGTGAAAAGCCACGTGGAAGAACTCGGCGTGTTGAAACATAACTTGTACGCTTCGTGAGTTTGTACGTGTGTGATGATATTATGCCAAAGTGCAGTAAAATAAATAACAAATGATAATTACCGTGGATTTTTGGTGATATGATTCAAATCGACTTCTAAGAGGGGATGTTGGGCAGGGAGGGGCATGTTGAGCAGTCAGGTAAGGCGGGCAATCGAAATATCTGGAAAACTAAGCACTGCACGCGGGTGCATCAAATGGCGGAAAGAGAGGTATGGGGGAGGGGAACACATCATCGCCATCGCCCGTTTCAAAACGTGATTGAAAGACTTTCTTCTACCATCGTATGAGAAAAAACATTTCAAAGTTCTTTGCAATTAATGTTAATGTTTCAAAACCTAACTAATTAACAAGCAACTGTTGGTTTATTACTGCATTGTACCAAATCATGTTGCATACGTCTGATTTTTTAAATCCAATTTTTACTATGCCCAACTACTTACCTCATACTCGTGCTCAACTTATCCCACTATCGGGGCAACTTGAGCAAATTTTACCTTAGTCATTTAAGAGCGATTATTTGTGAAACAATAAGGATAACTGGAATTTTGTCTACAGACTTTTTTTCCCAGATAAAATTCTTATTGACCAAAGTAGGTTTCATTTTTATACGGCAGACTGTTAAGCAATTACAGGGCGATAATTCCAAACTTGCTAAACATGCCCCTCTCTACCCTTCTTTTTTGAGCGATTTTTACATCTGTTGGATAAGAATCTCGATTAGAATCTAATTAGGATCCAATGCGATGACCCATTGGATACTTATCAGGAAGTGAGAACAAGTATCAAAATCCAATTGGATACCCACGACAATTTCCGCATGGGATGTAGAAACCTTGTAAATATCCTCAGCCAAACGTGCTACAAGACATTTGGGTTTTCGTATTAAAGGGGATGAGTCGATAAAGAAAAAAAAAAATTGTCCGTGTATCGTAAACATTGATTTTCGGACATCGTGGTATAACGAGATACTCACTCCTCCAGGGCCAGCCATTTGCCGAGTTAAATAATGATATTCTGAGACCGAGGCGAGTCGGAGGTGCTTCGGCCCTTAAAAATTTGTCGACTCTCGTGGACAGTTGTTCCCTTACATGTCACGCGACACGCAGCTACGGCCTCGTAACCTTTAACGACTACAGGATTTGAGGGCCAACGGACAAAAAAAAACAGTTCCAAACCTCGTTCCATTCGGTCTTCCTTTTTTACGAGCAATTTCGGGAAACACTAGAAAAGGTAGAACCCTCACTGGGTCGGATGTAGGTCGACTCGCGCACTCTCACAGGTCAACATACATGATCGTGAAGGAATAACACCCAAAGATTGTGGACAAATAATTTTTTTTTTGATCGTCTCAGTCCAATTCCATGGACTGAGGCGATTTTCTCTCTGTGCCAATATTCCTCCCTAAACGATCAATGCGACAAAATCATAAGGTAATTGGCCAAAAAGGGAAAAGAAATCATTGGTCCAAGTAGTATCGCACAGGGAGCGCTGCGATCGTTGCCCAACGATACTGCTTGCAGTAACGAAAGAGGAAAAATGAATTCCCTGTCACAACACGGAAGAGCCACTTGGGGCCAACAATTAGAGGCCTCTCGGCGTTGGATTACCGTGAGCGGTGCACATTCGTCGTCATTGTCGCCGTTTTTTTTTCTCCCCTTCGTATATCCCTCTTCTGAAAACCCTTTCTTTTTTTTCCCGCTCCACATCGGTCACGTCTGCGTGTCGCAAAACTGTGCCCGGTCCGTCGTGTCGCGTGACAAGCCTTCGCTCGAATTACTTTTACTATACATATATATGCACCTTGTATGCTTACGGTACAATAAAAAAAAAGGAAGAAAAAACGTTTCGTCAAATGTCGTCTAAATGCTCTCTGTATTTGGCCGGAGAGAAAGAGAGAGAGAGAGAGAGGCGTGCGTTGCGCAACCACATCGTACTCGATCCAAAGGGCCAAAGAAATCCGAGACCCCTTTACAGACCTACATAATATTGCCGAGCGTCACGTCAGTCCCTTCGAGAAATCAACGTTAATTTAATATACCTAAAGACTCGCCCCGATGCAGAATATAACGAGAATTTCTCTTCCCCCCCCCCCCCCCCCGTCTTCGTTACGTCTCCAGTCATGCGATCCAGTCAAATGGTAATTTGGTTAAGGTGCAATCCAGCGTGTTTAATTACTCTTTTTTAATAATTGCAAGGCTGCAGTGGTCTTACGTCAAGATTTTGACGATTTTGCCATCGACAGATCGATTGCCATTCAATGGAACAATGAATGAAAAGTCCATTGTGGATGATGGAAATATTGAAAAAAATAGTCGGTTTAATTTAACGCTGTAGTTCCTAATCTTTTTATGACCAGGAACCACTTCAATCTTTTTGTTCATTGCAGGGACCACAAGATTCAAGAATAATGAACTACGTTAATCTTGAAATAAACTTTTATTCAAACTTTCGACGTATTCTTGAAACTTAATAGTGACATGAACTGACAGTGGGCAGTATTTTAATATGATAGGAACACAATGATGAGAAAATTACATATCGCTTTCATCAATGTGACTTTTGAGCTTGCATCGCCTTCACGAGTTGGTGTAATCCTCGGGCTCATATTATTGCTCAATGATGCAAGCACATCATCACTTACCTTCAATCGACTTGTTTTATATTACAAGGAAAGCTGAAAATCTTTGTTTGCATAAATAAGTTGTGGAGTAAAACATAACATAGCGCAAGGCTATTTCACCGAATTTTAGTATATGAAATCGCCTTTTTACACCAAAACTCCCCAAGGAAAACCGATTCAAACGCATCTTTGCAGTTTCTGTCATTTTCCAATTCGATAAAGCTCTTCCTGGACTTCCTCTGCAATCTATCTGATTTTTTTTTAATTTACGCCCGTAAATGTAAAAAAAAAATTATTTTAAATTAAACGTCTCGCGGACAGCATTTTAGTTCTCGCGGACCACCGGTTAGGAACAAATGATTTAACGGGTTACACCTAGTTTGTGGCCGGAAAAAAAAGGAATTTTTGTAAATTTTTCCAAACGCGTGCAGGTTAAATTTCTTAAAAATATTTAACAGTGTGGTTTTAAGTATTTTGAACAATTTTTGTATTGAAAAATATTTATAAATGTGGTAGATATATTAATTCGTGTAGACAGCTGTTTGGAAAGCATCCTTCGCAGTGACCATTGCTGCTTGGAAACAAATCTTCCGAAATAAAATTAATCAAACGCATTTAGTTTTTGTCTGAAATTATCTAGTCCTTGGACGACGAATTTATAAAAATATTTATTTAAAAAAAAAATGTCCGCTGTCCAAAGTAAAAGTATCGTTTTTCGGAAAAAAGAACGCTCTATTTTCGTTGATAAAATAAAAACTATGCATTGAAAGCAAAAACTTTTCGTTCAAGAAATGCTTCTTGATATGTAAAAGAAGCTTGTAAAATTTGAAGTTTATCGGTGCAGTAATTTTTGAAATATCGTAGTGATTGTTTTTGATAAAAGTCATTTTGGATAAAACGCGTTTAAAGTTCGCGGGTTCGCAGTTTTTAGCCGGATCGACGGAACGGATTGAACGGATTGAAATTTTCAAAGAATATTTTTGTGATGTTATATTTTCAGAATGAGATATTTTCGAAAATGTCAACTATGTGAAAGACCTTGATATTATTTTGTTAATCAACCTAGTCCGAGCATGTTCCCTGGAGTTTAAAGAAGAGAGGAGATATGGGAAGGGTTGGTAAAAAAAAATGTCTTTCTCATCTTGTTTAGAATATCGTTCTCCCTGGTCTTGACACGACAACTCTTCGTTGTACTCATAATAGCAGCGTGTTGAGGGAAAAAGTTTCCAAATTGAGGTTAACCAAGTTTTCAAGGGGGTAGTAAAACTTCCGCCCGTTAGCCTCGGTCTCATACTCTCCTTTTTTTCACCCAGCATCCCTCTCTATTTCTCTCTTTCTCTCTGTCTGTCTCTCTCTCTCTCTCTCTCTCTCTCTCTCTCTCTCTCTTTCTCTCTCGCAATTTGCATTTAGATCGAATTTCATATTTTGCCGAAACAGTCTCCCACGAGTCCTGATTCTTCGACCAGAGAATCGACACTCGCCGGATATCGCGTGTTGCTCATTTGGGTGTGCTTGTGCGAAAAAAAAACTTTGCGGATTTCGGAGAAAGTAATAAAAAATCCGTCCGTTTTTCCATAAGACTGTCATATTAATATTCTTCAGGAAATCTGCTTTCATATACCCGCGACTAATTCACGATTTTAACGGTGATTCGACAGCACGATACTCGATTTATTAATTAAAAGGATCGCTCATCATCGAGTGATGGGATAGTGAACAATATTTTGATAATGATTAACAATGCGATTATGCCCGATGTCAGTCCAGCGATCTGAATGAAACAACAACCAAAATTCGTCTAATATGAAGCGATGAAAAATCCCCTATCGAAGTATTGAAAAAAAAAAATTAAATTTAGGGTTGAAGCAAATAGGGGTGAAGAAAATGTATCCGCTTATTCAAAATATTCCTATAAACTACAATTTAATATTTTCTCATGTTTCGAAATGATAACGTTTGTCTGAAGGTCAAACTACCCCTCTCTGAGTTTGTTTGGGTTTGTGGTTCAAGGGGTGGTTTCCTCCCTCAAAACTTGTTCCGCCGATAAAAAAAAACGTGTTTAATAAAGCGTGTCTCAAAATGACTTGACATTTTGAATTGTGCGCCATTTTTTTTATAAAGTACTAATCTTTGACAACTTTCATCAGGAAGTATTGAGGTTTAGTAATAGAGTCATTACACGATCGAGCAACGTATAGAAATTGTGAAAATGCAATGTGAAACAATGCAGTTATTGCAGACGAAGTTTCAGGGTCGTGTTATCTCGTGCCGCGGCGATGTTAATTGGCCACCAAGATCGTGCGATATGACGCTATTGGAATTATTTCTTTGGGGTTTTCTGAAAGGAAAAAGTGTATGCCAATGATCCACAGACCATTCCGGAGCTCGAGGAAGCATTTGGACGCACTATTAATGAAATTAGTCTGAAATTATGCCAAAATATTATTGAAAATTTTGTTAAAAGAGTGAACGTTTGGAAACATAGGGAAGAGGCGCCATTTATCGGATATTGTGTTCCACACGTAATCTCAGTGGTTGTACCTTATATTAAAATGAAGATATTCATACTTTTTAAATCAATAATACGTTTTATTAATAAATAAAAATGTCAGATAATTTTGAGACATCCTTTATTTTTCAATGCTTTATCACATTTATGAGTTTCAACAAAATCGAAAGCGGACACTTGAGTGATGTTCCTCGTTATTTAATTGATCAGCAGGCACAAGCCGCGTGCTAACCTAAATTGTTATTACTCACGTTTATCACACGTACGTACCCAATTGAATTTAGATGACGTTCGAACCTCGTTGCTTCCACGCGATTAGGTGAACGTGCGAAGCACTTTCCAGCCACTGTACGCGAGGATTGAATGACATATGCGTGCAATGGTTGGCTGTTTCGAAAGCGGCATATACACGATAGTCGATATGCAGCCAATTGAGTGCAAATATAGCAGTTGGAGATTGCGGGGTTCGATTGCAACACCTTCGGCTGAGCGCGAGCTGAGTCTTTGCCTGGCAATATCATCATCGATTCGATATGACGACGAGCCGGCATAATACCAAGCTGCATAAGTGGCTATCGAATAATAGCGGTTGTGAAAGGCCGGAACTGCTGATGTGTCCAAGTCTTCTCTGCTCTGCCAACAGCCGCAACAATTATCCAAACCTTTGTCGGATCTCTCTTCTGGTCTTTCGGTGCAGAAATATTGTCATGGATACAGTCCGATTCGGACTAGGAATCTCATTTCTCAATCGGGATCCAGTCGAATATCGGATCGGATCCGCGGAAATGTAACGCTCGCAAATCGAATTCCAGCCAGGATACTAATCCGGAACTATTAAGGCCTTAGGCCACTCTAGAGGCCAAAAGAAAGGCATATTTTGTGATTTTTTTTTCCAGCGAAACCATAAAATAAATCGGAATGCCAAAATAGGGGTTTTATTATACACGTAATTGACTATACAACATTATTTTTTCACAGCGATACATGTCAAAATGGCGACTGTGCAGTATTTTTCCGATGACGCCTTTATTTCTGGACGGTCAACGGCCGGACCAACAGATCCTATAATTTTTGAGTTATGATGGGACACTAAAGTTTTTTCGATTATATATAAGAATAGCTATAAAAGTACGTAGGATTTTTTTGATATATTGTTTTTTGTCAAAATGGCGCATTTCTAAAATAAAAAGTATAAAATGCCATGAGAAAATCGTCAGAAAATTGTTTATAAAAAAGGAACTATGCAATATAATAAAAAATTCCTACGTAGTGCCTCAGGAAATGTAATTCTAAGTATACAGTTAAAATTTCAAGTGAATCGGTTGAAATTTCTTTGAGTTATGAGTCCGGCCGAATTGAAAAATGTAGTTATGAGATAAACGCGTTTAAAGTTAGTAGAAAGTCACGAAATGAGTCAAGAGGGTCTGCGCTAGATTTCGAAAATCGAATACTTAGAGATTTTTCACACCCATAATCTTTTGGAATATATTTTTTTGGGTTGTAAGGTACATTTTTAACAAAAAAAAAATTGATTTTTGGAAAATCCTAGAGTGGCCTAAGGCCTTAATGACTCTAATCAGAATGCAAATGGAAACTTTGCATAAGATCCAGGCTAGAATATCCCAAACTTCTAGAACAAGATCTAGTTTGATATCGAATCCGATCCCAGGGATGAATGTAAAAATTACCAGGAGATACCGATTCGTATCAGTTGGAGGAACTGGACGTTTTCCGAAATCATTTATTCAAGGATCTGAAAAACAATTAGGTAAACATTGGTGTTACAGTATAACTGTCAAAACTTATATATTTTAATAACAGATTTTCGAACAAAATTCTTTACATTTAATAAAAATTTTCGAAAAAACAATACATAGGCCTTGAAAGATTTATATTTCCTGATGCGAAGCGATATAGGTTATTTATTCTAAGTAATTATATTTAAATTAAATAGAGATCGTTCGAACTGAGAAAATATGTATTTAATTTGCTAAGAAAAATGTATTTAATACGTATTTGAAATACGTATTTCAAATGCTTGCCACCACGCCTTCGCCTTGTGCTACGTAGTGGGCGCGATCCGGATTCCGATGAGAATACCACTTCTAGGGAATCCGTATCATATCCCGATCGAGATCCGATTGAAACTAAGGTATCCCTAAGAAATTTCTGCACGGGTCTATTCTAAATGGGTCTCGGAAATCAAACCATGGTCTCATCGAAGAACTTTTCTTTTATTGATAGGCAAATATTTATATGACGGATGTATATATATACCATAAAATACACATATTATTAATCGATGTTCGGTCGCGATTGCGATACAAATAGGTCACAATATTCGATAATCGTATCACCCTCACAGTCATTCACCACAGGACATATTTGGTTGTGTAAAACTGTGAATAATCTTCTCGTTAAGCGGTCGCTTTTCCTTCCTTGCGATTTCTTGCATAATATGGAATAATTATTAAACTTGCTTTGATTTGCAAGATCGTCGGGGAGATGTTTTTCTTCTCTCTCGCAATTTTTCATAGTTTTATATTCAAGAGCGTAATTTTTTGCGTACAATTGATTAATCATCAAATCGATAATTTCTAGATGGTGTTCAAAGCTTACATCGTTGAAATGCAACGATATTTCTTCTTTCTTTTTTTTATTTCTTTGTTTTTATTAACTCCAAATGTTAAATCTCTAAAAATGTTTCAGTGATTATTGTAGCCTAAATGGGCGACAAAAATTTGGCCAATACGAAAGAGAAAATATTTTCGTTGCATCTCAAAGATGCAAATTTCAATACCAATCTAGTATGATAGATTGAGATATCACGACCGGATACGAGGTTATATTTGCGTACATTTTGAGGGATATATATGTACATACATATCGACGATGGACTTGTCGGAAAATGACCTGATGATCGTACGATCGGTTCACGAGCAATCGTGACTAGAAATCTTAATAGGACACAAAGTATTTCCCGAGTAGAAATATTGTCAGGCTGGCTTGATATTTGATCCGGGCCTGATCACGTTGTAGTAAGGAGGCCTTACTTAAGGTATGCCTCAATTTGCCTGATCCGGTCGGTGTCAGGTGATAGTCAGGCAACTGGATGTAGTGTTTCCTCCAGTTGCCTGATCCAGCTAGCTTCAGGCTATGGTCAAGTAAGTGGACTTACGGCTTGCTTCAATTCGCCTGATCCAGCTAGCTTCAAGCGTTGGTCAAGCAACTGGACTTACGGCTCCGGCAGCCGTAAGTCCACTTACTTGACCAAAGCCTGAAGCTAGCTGGATCAAGCAACTGGAGGAAACACTACATCCAGTTGCCTGACTATCACCTGACACCGACCGGATCAGGCAAATTGAGGCATACCTTAAGTAAGGCATCCGGACTACAACGTGATCAGGCCCGGATCAAATATCAAGCAAGTCTGACAATATTTCTACATAACCGGACGAAAGTGCGGCAGTAATCTCGTGCGTTTCATTCCGTATTGACGTGTTCTCGATTGTTGTCATTGCGATATTTATTTGAGGTAAGATAACTGTATATACCGTTTTGTTATATTCCAACAATAAATTTTTATTTTACTTACTTTTTCAACACTTTTCTGTTTCCTTGCATGCGTTTATTTGCATTTTTTCTGTTGCCCACGTGTAGCCATTCATTTCGGTGAAACATAACCTATTTTCGAATTCGAAATGCACTGCGGACATAATGGGCATTACATTCACATTACCAATATTTGGTTTTTCTACGCTGACCGGGCTAACCTGCACCGATGGCATCACATTCTTCGATACCGATTAGCCCGGAGAGCGTAGGCCAACCAAATAATGTTAAGTTCCCAGTGTAGTTCGATCCAGTAAATGTGATTCCATCGGTGCAGGTCACTTTTTTCTAAAGTAACCTGCACCGATTTTTCAAAGTCTATTTCGCATTTTTGCTATATAAAAAATATATAACAAAGTTTTATTTATTTTACACATAAAGAACATGTGATAAAGTAGAGTAATAAGAAAAATTTGTGATAAATAAGATTCCTATTTAGTTTATAAAATAAAGTATCAACTTTATTTGTAATTTGTGTCTTTTTCTATTTTGGGTTTGCGTGGTATTTTTTATTTCAGGAATAAATAGGACATCCACAGCAGAGGTTCATTCCATCATCCTGACTAGGCGATGATGTTTCAATTCAATTAATCCTTGAAAAATTAAGCCCTGATCAGGCTTAGATTTTTTGCACTGATCAGGCCTTTATTTTTTACGCTGATCAGGCTTTGATTTTCTATCCTGATCAGGCCTTTATTTTGCACTGTAATCAAGCCTTGATGTTCTATCCTGGTCAGGCCTTGATTTGTTTCACTGATCAAGCCTTGACGTTCTATCCTGGTCAGGCCTTGATTTTTTTCACTGATCAAGCCTTGATGTTCTATCCTGATCAGGCCTTGATCTTTTCCATTGATCAAGCCTTGATTTTTTACCCTGATCAGACCGAAGTCAGGGAAAGTGTCACAAAAATGATCAGGGCTTGATCAAAAATCCTGATCAAGGCATGAAAAAGAAATCAGGATGCCTGATCAGGCCTTTATTGTAGCCGGAGCAGGATTTCTACTCGGGTTGATGAGCTTGTTTCTGATCGCAGTTATGTTGAATCGTCTATTTATTATCGTTATTATTCGATAATACATTCGATTAATTTATTCATTTTTTTTTCTTCGAGGTACATTCCCCCTATGATTATCGTAATACTTTTGTTTTTCTCTTGTTTATAACGTTAAAGTTGTTGATGCTGATACGTGCGCTATGATTACAAAATTATTATAAAATTAACGACTGTATCTATATGGAGCTGAAAAAGTCTGATATGGTTTTTTTTAAATCCTGGATGCATATCGATCGATTAATGATTCTCAGCGAAACGTAAGTTGAAAAATTTCCAAAATTGCGCTCGATGTTCTATAAATATTTACGTAATGTTAATCATATATATATATATATATATATATATATATATATATATATACATATTAGTGTGTGGTATTTAGGTATTTACGATATTACAATATAATACATATACCCAAAACTATTTCAGCAGATTGAAAGGTGTGATTGGACCCTTTATCTCGTGCGAGTGCGCTCGTCAATGTATATTCATTCGTCGTTTTTTTTATTATTTTTTTTTTTCGTTCGAGATGAACATACGTCATATTTACACGTGTATCCCAAGTTTTATCGGGAGCGAATTAACGATGACCCTGCATCTTTGGACCGTCCAAGAATTATAGCTGTAAGCTGTGTGTGTGTGTGTGTGTGTGTGTGTGTGTGCTTAAAATATGTACGCGGAGGTATTCTCTTCTCGTTCATGCTCGCTCAACGCAATTTTCTGTTTTTTGAGGTTCGTCAATTTATTCGAAGTGTGAAATACGCGGAGAGAAAAAAAATGGAGATATTGTCCAACAGTTGGAAGGAGGCCGAGGGATAGAAGCGAATTAGAAAAAAAATGTGATATTTTTTTTGCTTTATTATCCGACGGCGTGTCGAAATTTCAAAAGTTAGCAGAGTGAGCACGCCTCGTGATTCGAACGCAGAAAAAGTCGATATTGTTTTAGTGAGGACTGGAATGAAAGAGACTTTTGCTTTCGCAATTCATGGTCATTGATAACATTTTGGGCAATTTTTTCGAAAGGCAACGATCATTTTTCTCTCCGCGGATATATGAGGGGCGGGAGGGGGGGGGGATCTTTACGGATATTCGCTCACGTACAATTGGAGAGGGATACGAGAACTGAGATTAATATTCTCTATATCGTCTCTCGGCGAAATTCTACTTTAAAGCCCGGACCACAATTCGCGCTTTCGCGCGACCCCAAACGCCTAATACGGGACTTTCCCCTACGTATTTTTTTTTTCTGGTTCGTTAATTTACACACTGCTTGACATTCACTTAATTTTTAACACGAATCGCAATTGCACTCGCTACTTTGTGAACCTACTAGACGCACAATTTTTATGTATATATTTATATATAACGTATGTATATATATATTTTTTTAATTTTGTTATGTTTATTTATATTATATCTATTATTATAAACTTCTGTAAAAATGAAATTGAAAAAATTTGGAACAATCGTAAAATTTGCATCTCCCGACAAACGGTCCTCATACGTTTCCTTCGACGGTAACGTCCTTTGACGGCTTCGATCTTTTCATCATTTGTTTTTTTTTTGTATAAAAATAATTAAAGTCTCTATATCGTGTTATTTCAACAATAATAATCAACAACCCAACAACACAATAGACAGAAACGAATCTTGAACAACTATATACTCGAGTACAATTGTTCATAGGTGTGTTCATTGTTCATATATATATATATATATATATATATATATATATATATTGTACAGGGTGGTTCGAAAAGTGACGTTCAAAAGGAAAATCTCGATGCCTCGTATCGATATATATCCGGATCACCTGTATGTTCTACGATCTTTTTTAGTTTTCGAGAAACAAGCATTTTTTTATTTTTCTCTTTCACGTATGTATTTTCCTCGTGATTTTTTTTACTTGTGTTATCGTTATGAAGTGCATTATTAAGCTATAAATGATTGACCAACTGGACAGTAACGTAAATGCCTTAGATTTTTATCAAAAGTTTAACCCTTCGTGATCACACATCCAAATTCAATCGCGGTGGTCACCCTTGGGTCGATTCTACCCAGTCAGTGTTCAAAAAAGTATTGTGACCAAACTATCCGTCCGAAGTGGTTCAAAAAATTATGGAACATGCTTTGAACTTTCTAGATGATGTACGAAACAGTTATTTATAAGAAATAAAATGGCGACATGTTGAAAAAAAATCATAAAGAGGTAAAAAGGTAATAAAAACACTTTTTTCGCTAAAAAAAATCATAGTTCCATGAATTTTCAACATTTTTAACTAAAATTTGAACGTGATACTCCTTAGATATGCTATTTTTGGGAAAAAAAATAGTAGCATAGTGCGCGTTGCAAAAAAGGTATTTATTCTGACATGTGAAGAGGGTACATTTTATGGTATGAGAATATTTCAAATTCCAGATAAGATGGTGAATATAGTCTCATTCGAAGCCGGGAACTATTATATATTTACGCCAAAAATTGATCGACGGGTCGATTCTACCCAGGGTGACCACGAAGTCTTAAATAATTATTTTGAGAGGATCAGTCACTAGAGTTCTGATGATAAAAAAATACACTAGTCTAAATGACTTTTAATTGCTGTCAAAAACTTCTTCGTACACACTAAAAAGAAATCAAAAGAATACCTCTGCTACAGGAAAACTCGAAAAAAATTGCACATTGCCTTTATCTTGAAAGTTAATAAAGGTTGTAGATCATACAGTACCGTTCGAAAGTTTTTCATGACTTTGGATAATTGCAAAATTATATTAGAATAATAATTCATTTTATAGAGCTATATAGTATCTTCGTAAAATAAGAAATAAAATGAATTATAGCATTCTAATATAATTTTGCAATTATTCAAAGCGATCGAAAATTTTGCAATTATCGAAAGTGATCCAAAACTTTTGACCATGTGACGTACATGGGGATCATTCGGATAAGTATTGATACGAGGGATCTAGTTTTTTTCTTTTGAACGACACTCTTCAGACCACCCTGTATGTATATATAAAGTTTTATACTAACGATATTTAATACTAACGAGATGTGGATGACCGCACAATTAATTCTCGACCGCTTTATCCCGATATTTTCAATTTTCATTTCGTTCCTCGAATGAATAGCACCTTCTTTTCGCGATATTATAAATAGAGATCTGTATCGCGTCAGGTACGTGGCTAACGTAATTATCGCGGATAATTTTTTTCGCCCTTTAATTCGTTTCTTGCGGTTCCGGTTCCGAATCAAAGCGCGGGCAATGACGTGTGAATCGATTTCCGGAAGTACCACTCTTTTGACACTCAAACGCAAGTTGAGCTTTCAATTACTTTTTCACCATCCGAATGCAATGTAAAGTCTTTACGTTCAAAATCTGATTATTATTGGAGAAGATAATATGAAGAAATTAATTTACCATCACTGATTATTGTAATATTATTTAAATAGATTGTTGATTATACGTCACGTGCTCGGTCTATGAACAAATAATTAGGCCTTGTCTCACGTTATTAGGGATCTCATCAGGGAGAAAGAAAAAAATAAGATGTTCGCTTTCAGTCGAGTCAAATGAACGCACCAAGTTCAAAATATAACGAATACCCATTTAACGATCCGCTAAATTTTTTACTTCGATATGATAAAAAAAATAAGAATATTTTTGTTCACTAGTCGCGGTAGTTATTTTTTTTTTTTCGACGTTTCTCGCCAAAATTATTTTTCGTAAGTACTTCCGAGTATCGTGTTATCATAGCGGCGAAGAATTTGAAACGGGCGCGAACAATAGGGAGCAAAGCTTTTCACTTCAATTCCACTTTTTCCGTCAAGTTAAATCCGCTTATGCTCGCCCGGATAAATTCGGGAGCGATACGACTTTTCATTCTGCCCGTTGTCGTGGAGAAATTTAGTGTATATATATATATATATATATATATATATGTCATTCGTGCGGCTACGACTATATTGTACGGTTCATCCGTCACAATCCTATATCCGTTCGGTGCACGCGGTGAGGAAACCTAAGCGGTTTTAGCCAACTCAATTGTACGAGAAGAAATACTGTTCCGGTGATATTGAAGAGAAAAAAAAAGAAAGATCACAAAACATCGCGTGTTCATGCTCGTGGTAAAGGGTTTTACGATAAAAATTTAAAAAAAAAAAACCGTTTTCCCGTGTCAAGGAGCGTTGCCTCGGGCCAATACTCGGATGGGTGACCGCTCACTCGACGAAGATCGAACGGGAGGGGATTTCTCAGGAATTGAAAATGATTAAGCGTGGGAGGTGAACGTGAAAGAGATAAGTTCGTGCCCGTAAGGGCATACGAACGTACATTGCGAATGAAAAAAAAAAAATAGAAGAAAAAAAAAGTGTTTAGCTGCGTTCTAAAAATGAAACGAACAAAATGCTTTTCCAAAGCAACGTTTCTTCACTTTTCGTTCACTCGATATGTATGACTCCTGTCGTAGAGGTGCTTGAAACTTCACACGACGTGGGCATATATTTTTTTAGTAAACCAGACCGCATTATCGGTAGCCGTAATTCGAATTTACTACGAAATGTACGCCTTACCGTAGGTTTAATTACTTAAAGGGAAACTACTAGTCTGGAGCCCGCAAAAAAAAGGCGAATTTCGACAATTTTTTATGGATATCCAGTTGACAGAATGAAAATTCTGCTTAGTGGCAATTATTTTACATATCTTTGAATATTTTGACAAATTTTTTTTTACAGGATTCAGTGACAAAATGGCGACGCTGAAGGTGGATGAAGTCCAATGGTTCCTAACCTTTTACGACTAACAGGGTCGAATAACAGAGACTACACTGGACCAAATGGAGGCCTCTTCGTGTACCGCTACCACATGTCCGGCTTTTTAGCCTCCCGTCCGGACTTTTTATTTTGCGAGCTTTGTTCGGACTTTTTTACTTTTTAAAGTTTTTAGCAACAAGGTTCGGGATAAGGTTCCGAAAAGCTCCGTCCTCTGATGGAGCTGAAATTTTGCACAGATCTTTCTTTTCAATATTCTAAGAGACCCCCTAAAAGGATTTTTTGGCGAGTGGCAATAGTTTTCGTGATCTCGAATTTGGAAACTTATTTATTTTACTGCCTTCCTACTATATCTATACCGAAGATGCTTAGCTTTGGCTATACCTGTATATGCGATCGCTCTGTCCAATCCAAGGGTCGGCTTTGTGCAGATCTTTGATATGTTGAAAACTTAAAAATTAAAAAAAAAACTATTTTCAGCGGTTCTTTTTCACCGAAAACAATTTTTTTTCTTCAAGCATGCACTGTTTTATCAAAAATCGATATTTTTTTATTTCCCTACGTAATTTGAAGGCAAATCTTCTCCAAAATACGAATTATTTTGAGTTTTCGTTCCAGGTGACAAATTGGAGGAGAACTTTTGCCGCCTGCAGAGCTCTACGGAGCAAAGGTGACTTAGTTCATCTAGCTTCAGCGCTCCCACTTTGTTACTAAATTTTGTGAAAAAATTTGTCAAGGTACTCGAAGATATATAAAATAGAGTCCACGAAACAGAATGTTCATTCTATCAACTGGATATCCATTTTAAAAAAAATTGTCTAAATTCATCTTTTTCGGGTTCCAGACTGGTAGGATCCCTCAAAACATTATAATATTTCGTATTTTCGATACTTGTCGTTACATTGTTTCGTTCGTTGCAAAACAATCGTGGATCCGTTTTCGAACAGTTGCGCGGGCGCGAGCAGAAAATAAATTAAAAAAAACAATTCGAACGTAAAAATACGTCGCGACGATCGGACGATTAACGTGAGAATTTAAAAAAATCCTAATCACGCTGCACCTAGAACGATTTATATAAATGTTTTTTTTTTTAATTCTACGTATATTTATATTTCCTATTTAATTGTATGCGTTGGCTTGCACATCTTGGTCCGGTCATTCATACCCATCGCATTACACGTTATTACATCCATCGTATATTCCGAAAAAAACAGACCTTTAAATGCTATTGTGTATAGTGGATCGCGTACGTACGTTGTTGCTCCTTACGCGGCTCTCGTGTGTGCCGCGTGTGACGTAACGCGGTCGAACGTCAAGGTGCATTTTTTCATGCAAGCGCAATCGATATACTCCGTTTTTTTTGTTTTTGTTTTTTTTTTTGTTTAATTGACTATCATTTCGTTTCACCCTTTTTCGGACGTTTTTCAAGGACGTTTCATTTGCGACGTGACAAAAAAGAACTGGCCCGGACGTTTTCTCACTTTCGCGATTACCTTTTTTTTTTGTTTTGTTCGATCAGAAATTAAAGCCCTAGTGAATTCGGCTACGTTCTCTTCTCCTTCCGTCTCGGTTTTTTAAGCAAAATTTTCCTCTCTATCCCTGCAAATTTATGTGAAGCACGATACATCGAGGGAAGATCCGAAATTATAAGGGACGATAAAATTTTTATACGCGATTCGAGGATCAACCCGATACGGCTCGCGTACTTTGGAATTTTACTAAAGAAAAGTTGCGGCAGTTCGATATTCAACAAAAATCGGAATAAATTCGGAAGCTTTTACGGTTTTATGAGGATCAGTTTTGAATATCAATAATTGCAAGAAGTTATTAACGTAAGCGTTGCAAAAATTAATGTTCAACAAAAAATCGGTTGAAAAATATTTAACCCGTAATAATTTTGTTAACTTTTCTGAACGTTTATCATTTTTTAGAGATATTTCGCTCTTTTTTGAAATGTTTATGCGTATTTAATTTTTATTTTATTTTTTGTGGAACGGTTCCACATTGCACTCGAGTAGTATCCAAGGACATTGAACATAATTCGGAAAAATCAAGAATTTCATTTTCAATTGAGATATTTGTTAGTTATTATTTGTTGAACCATTATTGGTTACAACTATCTGTTGATAACTATTTAGCATTATCACTATTCGTTATCAATATTGATAAAAACTTTGATATGTCTGATTGTTTAGAATTATCTCACTCTTTTTTGAATTTTTTCATAAGTAAATACCGAAAAGTAGCTAAACAATAGCAAATGTTGGCAGATTTTTTTGTATAAAAGTTCCATATTGCTATTGAGCACTTTCCAAGTCACTGGACGAATAGTTTTAGAGACACAACCTGACAAAAATTTAAAAACGAAAACAGAAATTTCCAAGCAGAGAAATAAATTTAAAAAAATTAAATATTTAATTTCAAATAAAAATGTTCGATACTTTTTAATTGTTGAAGAATTATTCGTCGAAACTATTTATTGATAACTATTTACCATCATCGCTATTCGATGCGAATGTTGATAACTTTGACACGACTGAATTTTTTTCCGATTTTGGTCGAATAGCGAAGTACCAAAATTCCGATCGAACAAAACTTTTGACGAGAAATGTACACGTGATACATCAACGAGTTTCTTTTTCTTTTGGTTCGCCATCTTCCACGGCTTTGTGCTCGTTTCTCGTACAAATAATGCATTGCCCGCGTTTTTTATCCACAAAAGATTTTTCTGCATCTCGTCCCAACCGTACCATCGTCGTCGTCGTTGTCGTCGTCGTCGTCGTCGTCGTCGTCGTCGTCGTCGTCGTCGTCGTCGTCGTCGTCGTCGTCGTCGTCGTCGTTGTCGTCAGTGAGAGAAGTAAAACAAGTAAAGGAAAAAGAAAGAGAAAAATGTTCATGCTATTTCCGTCAGGGTACGACGCCTCAGTTACAATTCAATTATGTCCGGAGCACGGAACTGCATTTTGCTGCAATACTTGACTTCCTGAACGACCTGGTCGACCCAACGTACCTCTCTCGCTCCCTCAGTAGCATCATCCGTTCGTTTTTCTTCAGCCCCGTTTTCATTCGCCTCCTGCTCCGAGGCGTCTTCGTCGTCCTCGTTCAATTCCTCCAGGACTTTGCCGTCGAGCGAGATTCTCTCCCGTCCCCTCGAGGCTAAGACAGCTTTTCTCTCGCCAACACCCTCCCTCAGGCGTAAGGACCTCCGTGGTTATTTGTACCTGACCAACAAACGGCGCAACGAGAAACGTTTTGGCTGCGTCTTTTTCTGATACGATGTCACATACGCCTATATACTCGTCACGAATCTCGTACGACTTTCGCCCTTTGTTCGAGACTTTCGTTTTTTATGGGCCATTCTACGGGCCTGTCTTGTGCAGGTGATAAATTTTCGGACCTTGCGTTTCTTATACGCAATTTTAGTATGGATATGGTTACATCGACTGATAATATTTTTTTTTTGATTCAATTACAGATTTATTTTGATTGAATTTGAATTTCAATTTCTGCCAAAATATTTGTCAGACCTGAGGACTTTGTTGTTTTTTAATAATGGTCATAATTTGTTGGTTTTCGTCGAGTGAAATAAAATCGACAAAATCGATAAAATCATTTGATCAAGATAAGTGTTTTTGGAGACGATGTCGACATTTGCATCGTTCGAATGCAACGAAAATTATGATTTTTTATTTACTCAAATTTCTTTCGGCAGATCTTAGCTACGAAAATCCCTCAACGATTTTTTAATTTGTTTATTCAGATATATCTGTAATCCGTATTTGCTAAAAACGATTTTTTGAGCTGATGAAAGGGAGGTAATAAAAATATTTAAACAAGATTTTTCGTTGCATACCAACGATGAGAACGTCAAGAGCATTTTCGGAGTATTGTTTTTAATATAAATACTCGCACTTATTAAATATGTACCAACATTACAGTGAATAAAACATTTCATTTAACTCGAACAAAATTTTATGAAAGCAAAACGTACGGTTTTTTAGTTAATTATTATCAATCGTACCATTGCGTCGGAGTAAATATATCCTCATTGAATATCAACCGAAATTCAAACAAACCAAAACAAAAAAGTAGATCGATCCAAATTATTTTTTTTTCTGTACAGCAGCAAACTCTGCCAAGTGTCAAAGTTCGGCAAAAAAAAAGCTCTAGGAGCTTAGTCGTAGTGAGCGGGGCATTTAATTTTCGCAATCAATCGAACCCAAACAAACCTAAGAAAATTCAGCCCGAATGGTTGTCTTTCTATTTTTCTTCCGGCCCCATATCCGTCGCCACGAAAGTTTAGCTTCACCGAAAGAATTTTTTACCTGGCTCGCTCGAGCGTGAGCACACAATTTGCGTGAGTATATGTGCACAGTCGACGAGAGTCGGTGTTTATACGACGCAAACTTACAGTTTCAAATCTTCGTCCCTCTAAAGCCTATCATGGAGGAGACGGGCAGAAGAAAAAATGACGAGTTGGGTTAACACTGCAATATTTAGACATGCGCCAGGAGGCAACGAGGGGAATAACGGCGAACGTTCAGATGACGTACACACGAGAATTCTACCGGAAGAATATCAATTCCGAATGTGGGTTAAGTGAAACCTTTAGTGGCATCAACTCGCTGGCATTGACGTATCCAGCATTCTTATTCAGCGGGGGGGGGGGGGGGGGGGGGGCAGAAGGAGCTAGTCTGGCAAGAACTGGTTTTCTTGACAATTATCTTTTTTTTTTTAATGTCCATAATCGTCGATGATCACGTAAAACACATGAAATATGAGACTTGCTTTGATCCCATGTTCATTAACCCTTCGTGGTCACACATCCAAATTCAATCGCGGTGGTCACACTTGGATCGCATTTAACCAGTCACTTTTCAAAAAAGTATTGTGACCAAACTATCCGTCCGAAGTAGTTCAAAAAATTACGAAACATGCTTTGAACTTTCTAGATGATGTACGAAAAAATTGTTTATAAGGAATAGAATGGCGACATGTTAAAAAATAATAATAAATAGGTGAAAACGCAAAAAATACCCTTTTTCGCTCACAAAAATCATAGTTCCGTGAATTTTCAACATTTTTACCTAAAATTTGGTCGTGATACTCCTTAGATATGCTACTTTTGGGAAAAAATAGTCGCATAGTGCGCGTTCAAAAAAAAAGGTATTTTTTAAGAGGTATAAGAATATTATTCCGCCCTGTGAAGACGCGAAATTGTATGGTATGAGGATACTTCAAACTCCAGGTAAAACGGTGAATACAGTCCCATTCGAAGCCGGGAGCTATTATATATTTACGTCATAAATTGATCGACGGGTCGATTCTGCCTAGGGTGACCACGAACGGTTAATTAATATCAAACTCTTGCAGCAGCTTAAAAAATAATCATCTAATTTTTTCATTCTTTAATCCAATTACCAGTCTTTAAACTTTACTTTCGGTAGGTATTCAATTAAATAAGTCTTTTAGTTTTCTATTTTTTTTCTGCAAATCATCCCAACACTTTTACAGCTGGATTTTTTTTAACAATATCATTCTCCGTGTTCAGCAGTGACATATGAGACAATCGTTCCTGAAGCACTGTGCTTCCGAGCCACATTTTTATCCGCCTCATGGCAGTAAAACTTTTCTCACAACCGACGGAGCTCACTGGGAGTACTATATATTGCTGCTTGGAAAAGTTTATATAAGTTAGGGCAGGAATCCTTTTTAATATCCAACATTCATTTCATCATTTTTAAATTGTAGTATGTTTTTTATGACCATCGTTTCATCTCCTAAGGCTGACGTATTAATTATTAAGATTTTTCTTTAATTATTGATGAAAACCTCTCCGTTCTTTATATCCAATTAAAAAAATACATCAGGTGCATGAGCTAACAGTAGTTTCTAAATTTAGCGTTTCCGACTTACAATTATATTATCTACTAATTGGTGGTAAATGGTTGATCTTCCAGTATTCTCCTGGTTATTTATCGGCCGACAAATCAAATGTATTGCTTTTGCTCATTGATTACTTAATTGTGAAATTGGAATTTCTATTTAATTTGCGTAATGAAATAGCTACTTTTCATACCAATTACGAAATTACGACGAAGGAAATAGTTCAAGCTTTATTAAATGATTTATTCATGCTTGCTTGGGCGAAACTTACATAAAATTAATTGATTATTTGACTTCAATTATTTTGGAACGCCCATACTGGCCGGAGAAAACTATTTGTTCCTCGCATGCACAGAGAGACAGCAATGTTTTCGTAATTTGGCTGTATAATTTTTTTTTTTTTTTTAGAAATGAGACATTTTTCGATATACACGAGACAAATAAACAGTGTCAACAGATTGTTGATTATATTTAATTGTTCTGCCTTTTGTTGATGGCGAATGGAGGCCCAATATAACGATATTTTCTTGATCCAATCAAATAGTAAAAGATGAAACGTCTCAGCTATCGTACTCACCTTTCGAACCAGGGACAGGCGAAAAATCTGCAAACCGCAAGGGCGATAGCTGTGACGATACTCGCAGCGATAACCGCGTAAATTATCCCGAGATGTACCACGGCAAATATGTAGAGTGTTTTGTCACACCAGTCGCCAGGATTCCACATGTTGGTGGCGTATTTGGGCCACCTTATACTCAATATCCAATAATTGCCTGTTGCAAACAACGACAAGGGTGATGGATGAACGAGTGATACGGGCCGGTGAACTTTATGAATTGGGGGGTAGCGGGCATTCGGGGGTCGGGAAAGTCCGAGGAAAAAATGACAACTTGGTAAACGCCATTGGTCATCAATCGAAATTGCATTGAGAAAAGTGATTTGATTGAATCAACTTAATGTGCTGTGTTCGACGTTTCGAGGCGGCTACATTTTTATTCGCTTTTACCGAAATATTTATTAGACTCAAAGAAATAGTATTTGATGCACCTATCAGTTGAAATAAACTTTAGAGTGTTAACTTTGAAGAAATTCTAGTCAGATAATTAAAAAGGTAGAGGGTTTTTAATTATTTTGTAAATTATTAGTTGGATCAAATTGATATAAATATATCCTGATCGTAACATCGTTTCGAGGAGTGGTTTTGACCCAAACAAACCCAAACAAATTCTATCCTTTGGAATTTTTCAATCATGAAAATCCAATTATTGCTGTGAATTTTAAATCGTCATTCCAAATTGGCCATTTTATAATGATAAAATCTAGGAAATATAAAGTAAAAGATTAAAAAAAAATGTTGAGCCAATGAATAAGATTGTCAGCCTTGAATAAAATATTTTTAGAGTAAAACATACATTTTTTCATTGGATCGTTTTTTCAATTAGGGAATTTGCATTTTTTATACGCAGTTCTACAGGATGATAACTGTACATCAAGAGAATTTTTTCTTCCAGCCAGCTCAACGTTCATCTTACGTATTTCGACTTTAAAGAACTATTTCCATTTATGTTTATTTTTTAATCCATTCTTATTTATTCCTGTCAAAATATTTATCAGACTCAAATACATTGTTGTACTTGAACACCAGCCATTTCAAATGTCTCGTTGACCTACGATAAATATAAATAAAGATAAAAAAAAATATTAATTTAAATTGAATATATAGTTTCATTACAGCGAAATCAAACGTCAATAAAGGTTGAATAAAATGTTATTAGAATCAAGCAAACCGTTTTTAGCATAGACAGTCGTTATACTTTATGACATTTATTCGAAGTAAATATATATCATCATCAATCATTTGATTGGATATCAAACAAAAGTCTTCGAAGTAAATATATATCATCGTCAATCATTTGATTGGATATCAAACAAAAGTCTCGTGACCCCAAGATCTTAACAAATGTTTACTTGATCACCAAACGAATTATTACTCCCATCGTGGCTGGACAAATTTTGGAGCCTCGATGGTACGAGATTAGCGTAATGTGAAATTTAATCCGGATTCGCCTGCCTCTCCTTATCTCGATCTCCGATCTCTTTTTCTCGGACCCCGATACCATTCACACGTATCACCCTAGCGGGCGAGGTATTTGGTATGTAACGGTTGTCACGAGTCACAGAAGCGTCTCACCTATGACGAACCAACTCGATAGGAAGAGCGATAGGACTATCGAGACCAGTTTCATCGGTGAAATGTGCGATCCCGTGCTTGGTACACTCAGAATCTCGAGTCTACGTGACCGTATTTGGGAGTAGAGCGCCCAGAACATCCTCAAGCTTCCCAAGGAACCACCGACCACCATGTAGATCGGTATGTTCGGCTCTTTTGGACAATCGTTGATGAACTGCAAACCTTGACACACGCGAAACGTTTCACATTTATGATACCTGCTGTAGATTAGTTCTCGCGGGTCTTTGTTACGTATAGTCCAGACTTTCAAGCGTTAGAAATAAATTAAGGAAGTTGGAGCGGTCCAGTTGAGTCAAATGGGGGTTTTCGAGTTTCTTTTTTTCAATATACCTAAAAAAAAAAATTCACATGAGGTATAGATTTTTTCCGTAGATGCTAAGTTTTCATAAAATATATAATTAAAGGTCAACATTATGCTTTTATATACGTTTATTACGTGAAATGGAAAAACTGTTGGGTTACTACCAACTTAAAAAAGTATAACATTATTGGTTATTATTAAAGGGTCGTAATTTTTTATTGGATTAAAAAGATTAAAAATATTAGAGAGACTAAAAGGATTAAAAAGTTTCGTAATCTTTTATCAAACCTTCTAAAAGTTTAATGTTGAATTGTTATGGTTTTCGATGGGCAAGATGGGTTTTTTTTCTCTAAATCTTCACAAAGGTTTAGTTTACGTTAATCCATTGTTAGAAACGGTTTATCTTGGTGCTAAATAGCCAAAAAAATTACGTCACCCGTAGCGTGAACGTCTTGCCTATCTAACCGTACGTAAAATTACACACATTAAACTATTTTTTATCTCTGGTGTTTTGTGGTGAATGTTTTTTTTTATTCGTAAAGACTCAGTATAGTCCGGACAATAACATATACTACCGGCGAAAAGTTTCCGGACAAAAATTCAAAAAAGTTCCGGATCGATTTTTTATGCCATTTCGCCGATAGTTAACATAATTGAATTTAACAAACGGCATTTTGAAGGCGGGGAATTTACCTTCACCCCATAAAAAAAACGTAATGAACTTCAATTTTGTTTTTTTTTAAAGCTTCGTTCCATTTTTTTTCTAAAGATATTTTGATTAAAAAAAAAGAGACAATTTGAAAAATAACGTGTAACGCGAAAACGACAAGGATTCAAAGAAAACCTCAAGATAGTAAAAAGTTGAATCGGTTTTCGTTGAGTTCGCGAGAACTTTTGCAGATTTTTTTTCGGAAATTTTTTTTTCACCTATTTTTGGTAAAAATAAGATAATTTAATTACCGTAACTCGTGCTAAAATTATACACACAACTCAATAACAATATTACCTTGAACTTTATACCTTGATACACTAATCGTGCTGTCGTTTGGAAATTGCGATAAATGTTCGTGTCGAAGAAAATTTACTTTCCCAATGAAAAAAAGCTTGTTTTCTCGAAATGCGAATTTTTTATCTAGCCCACGTGAATTTCGTCGACCAATGTAAAACGAATTAGTATATTTGGGTACGTGACGATGATTGATGTTATCTTTGATCATCGATCGCAATTAACACGCCTGTCCTGAATTTTGTCAATTTATCTCGTGCCCACTTGAGCGCTTAATTATTTACGCTCAATCGGATACCGAACGAAAATAACGAGTTTCAGGGATGATTGGGTAAACGAGACGTTTCGCTTTAAGCTCCTCTTTCCATCCGACCCGCACTTCAAATATCCTGCAACGACTCGTTAAACCTAAAAGCTAAACAGCGATCGCCATTTTGCCAGGGCTGTAATTAAAGAAACTCATTAACCACTATATAAAATCCGTATGAAGCCAACTGCATTTTGTCACAAATAAAAACACGAAGTCTCGACTGACCATAGTGAGGTATTTTTTTTTGCTCATGCGCACTTTTTTTCGTGCAAAGTCTTAAATTGCCGAGTAAACAGGAGTGTCGCATATTTGCTAAAAATAAGAGAACAAGTAACAGCAACTTTATGTCCTTCCATGTGTTGTTTGCGAAGAACAAACACACGAGCGCTATTCAATCTACTGGGTTGAAATTTCATCACGTCAGTTTACCAATTTGTGATATTTCATATCGCGAAGCTTTTCGAATAAAAACGTCCCCGTGGATCTATTCGGCCTCTCCTTCGAGAGCTTTTCGATGTACGAGCAGCCGTTTTTCTTCGAAATGATGCTCGCCAGGATAAAGACAATTAAGTGTACGGATCAAGAACGGAACTCGATGAAATTTCATACGTCCGGCTCGTAAATTGCAATAACCCGAGAATTTATCAAGTTGGACGAATGCATCACATTCGGAGCTTGCGATCGTATTGGCTCAGCTTTTGTTCGGGGCTGAGAAAACTCACCCGCAGAACTGTGTTTATGTGCGTGTGGGCAAAGTGTGTGTAAGGATACCTAGGCATGCGATCGTCCATAACGAGGGAGGGAGCAGCCTCGCGAACACTGTAATAACCCTTCTCAAGAAAATAATGAACGAGTACGGGGGCTCTAGTGGTTATTTGTACACGAGTGTACTGCTACTGGAATGTTGCCAACAGCTTGGGCAATCAATTTCGCGCGGAGGAGCTCATCGAGTGGAAAAGACGAAAGAGCGGCAGAGTGTAAACGTGGATAAGAAAACAATCGTTATCGTTGGATCCGATTTTAGATGTAGCTGATAGTAGGCTAGGTAAATATTTCGAGTACCCAAGCAATCGAAAGCTCCAAATCGCCCCAGAAGTATCTCCGAAAAAAGTCCAATACGCGAGTATAGGACGGATATAAACCTAAACGCACTCACTAAACAGCGGGTGCGTCCAGCCGAAAGTGCGCCTATTTCTCCTCCATAGGGGGGGAAGTACATGTAGTGGCATTTAAGGTAGTAGTCTCGCCAAAGCGTTTTTCTATAAATTTTATTTTTTATTTTGTGAACTCATTCACGACGGTATTAAATGATTAGCTGCAACATTTCAAAAGGATTCACCGTTCCGTTTTCGAGATATTGGCAATCAAAGATTTCATGGTTTTACACGTAATCTTATGGGGAGCAGTGGAAAATTTTACATTTCACGCAATAACTTCGAAACTTTCTACAGATTTTTTTTTTATTCTCAATTACACAGGAACATATGACGAAGTGGGTAAAAAAAATCATGAATTTTGACCGTCTAGTTTCGGAGATATAGCGATTTAAATTAAGTATTGTCTAATTTAATTTACATAAATCGGTTAACGTATCAACTGTATTTAATTTACTTTGAAACTACCTTAGATTCCTTAAATAAAAATCGGGAAACTGAGTATAAACGTGTGAATTGAATTGAGCCAAATTCAATTTCAAATTCAAATCAAATTGATTAAACATTTAAAAAGTTGAGCGCCCCAAGTTTTTATTTATAATCACATATAGGTGCCTTGTTAAAAAAAATATATTTTCTACTTTTTAGTAAATTAAATAAAAGCTTGTTTAAAAAAAAAACTATATTTTTCGATATACATTTTTTTGTCGTCTACGTGTATTCCGCCCCCTAAGAGCTTGCCAATATCCGGATCGTGAGAAGCAAAGTCTGTGATGAGACTACAAAAAAGGAAAGAACTTCGAGAGTTCGTTGGAATATACTCACCCATGATGAGCATGATGATCGGTACTGTCGAGAGACAACCTAGGCAGACTGTGACGACCATCGTCTTGCTGACGACCGTCATCGCGCGAAACACAAAATCGAACGTACCGCTTGCCTCGCGATGAGCATCTTTGAGCTGAAAGACTAATGTACCGTAGGTCGCAACTCCCAACGGCCCGGAACTGGAAGAACCTTTCTCCATGGAATTAACGACGCCTCCGCAAAGTCGCCGAGATTCGTCTCCTGAAAACTAGAAGCCGATATCGAGCCCTCGATAAAGCTTTTCTAAGTCCGATCGATAATTCTTCATCGACCCCCCCCCCCTCTCTCTCTCTCTACGTGCTCTCCCCTTCCGCCAACGCTTTACAGCCCTCAGGATTTATTTTTTTTCTCACGAATTACTTCTTTCCTCACGAACTCTCGCTCTCGTCGTTTCCGATACTAAACGCACTTTGTTCCGTTTACACACTTGGAAAATAAAAGTATTCGAGGCATCGAAATAACGATTTTGTCGGAGAATATTGGTTTTACGTTCGGAGTATCCGTAAAGTTGATTTTCCAGATGTCATTTTTCCTTGGCTAGGATTTTTCTTTTTTTTCCCTCGTATCTAGGCCATCGAAGGCATATGTGGAGTAATATTATTATAGGGGAGAGAACAAAGTTGAAATGCTTTTTTCCCAATTTGTGATCGGTGCTCCATGCATTCGGAAAATTGGAGGTGGAGCTTGGAAACTTCACATACCCGGGATTTCTGTGAGCGGGACCTTATCACAGGACGAAAATAAAAATCCGAATATTCGTCGCCTACCATCGTCAAGCATAGAGAGCAAGAGAGAGAGAGAGAGAGAGAGAGAGAGAGAGAGAGAGAGAGAGAGAGAGAGAAGGGACTATAAGGGGAAAAATAGAGTAGAGTGCTCGTAAAAAATGTCCATCTCCGGGCAGAGCCAGTACATCCGGTACCACTCTTACCAGCAGCTGAATAAAGTTCCTTTTTTTCCAAGTTGTCTATCGCAAATAATTTGAACGTAGTTACGTATTTAGCGTGTTAAACGCTCGCCATTCATTCGCAAATGTCCCTTGAAGTGTATTAAAACTTCGTTCGTTGAGTCTAAATTGAAGAATCTTTATCTCGATAAATTCCATTTGACCAGAAGAACCAGCTTCCGATTTTCATCAACAATAGCTTCGCGAGGAATAACAGGATTAATTTCGCAAGAGTCACGTTTCGTTTTCTCACGTTTCGGGAACAGCCCGAGAGGCAATTACAGCGCGGACGATTTTAATTGCGCCCCGACTCGAGACGAGAGCAATCGTCGTTAAAGTCAGGTTGAGATAGAGAGTAGACTTTTGGGGGGGCGTTGTTCCTTGCGCTCGTTCGCTGTCTTGCCACTTCGATTATACGATATGCAGATGAAAAGCCTGTCCATGCATATGGACGGGATATTCATCCAATTTTCTCATTGAAATTTCCCTCCAATGGCGAAATTGTAATGTCGTATAAAACTTTTTATTGGCGATTGACTTACCTGAGAAACCGAGCTACTGGCCCTTCTGGAGTCCGCCCAGGCGTTCGTTCCGTATCCAAGATTCGCTTGAGGCCCGCAATTTCCAGCTCTACCGTTTCCCGACGTACTGTCGCGTTGTCGATGACCCGAGGCGTGTCGATTGGCCATTGTACCTGCAATTGACACACTTGGCCTGTATCCCCTCGTGTCGTTGAAATTTCCACGATGGAAATTCACTCGAGAATCCTAGGCGCCTTCTCCATCCACCCGCCATGCCGTACTTTCGTTGAGGAGTCATTAATTTAGCTATGAAGGTGGCAAATTGCCTACACTCTAGATTGAACATTGGTGGCGCCGTTCGTGATAAATATCCAGAATCTTTGGTTCAACGAGACGCTATTTATCGTCGACACTTTTGTCATTTCGTTGGCAGCTTCGCACCCGCGTAATGCTGCTCTCCGTTTCAAAGAGGCCTCCAAGATTGGCGGATTTTCATGTCAATTACTCGACGACGAGAATTACGCTGTCTGCCTCGGATACGTTCTTTCGATGTACTTCGCTACTTTCTTGATTTAATGATATTGATCACATTCATACGTTATTCGAGAGGATCGATCTCTGTCATTAACGAGCTCGTGACTCGATCCTCTCCTCCCCAAGGGTTCCAAGCATCAAAGATACAATTTAACGAGAGGAACTTCCCGACATCGCGATACCTTTGCGCAAAGCGGCAAAGTGGACTCTCGTATAGTGGAAACTTGAGTTTGATCTTTTCAAATTTATGCTCATGGAATCAACATCCCCCCTTCACGATGGCAATTACGGCATTACAGGCCGTTCTTGAGATACTGAGAAAGTGCTCCAAAAAACACTTCCCGTGCAGAAATTTCTTGAGGAGTTCCTAAATCGTACCACATTTTATGGGACGACGTACGTAGGGAGTTCATATTGGAATCCAAATGGATTCCGCGCTATTTTCGAATTGACGTCTTTTGTGAATTTTTTATTTGAACTTCTCGACCGGAATTTGTTGGATCTCTCAAAAAATATATCCCTTCGTGATCCCGTATCTAAATTTGTTGGGGAGTCCCAAGATGTACCCACATCTTTATAGGGATGTGTTGGAGACATCGCACATAGGGAGACCTCATTGGGATCCGATTGGATTTTGCACTATTCCCCGATCAACGCCGTTTGAAAATTCTTACCACATTCGAATCGAAAATATGTGAAAAGTCACGAGAAAAACTCATCGTGTTCAAACACAACCTGCATGCTTTACGAGCGTGTACGTGTGAGGTTATATTATGTCAAAGTGGAGTAAAATGAATAACAAACGATAATTGATGTGGATTTTTAGTGATGTGACAAATCGATTTTCAAGACGTACTTTTTTAAGGTAGTAGTCTTGCCAAGGCCTTTTTCTATAGATTTTATTTTTATTTTGAGGACCCATTCAGGATACTATTAAGTGATTACCGGCTAAATTTGAAAAGGATTCACCATTGTGTATTCGAGATATTGGCAACCAAAGATTGCACGGTTGTACGCGTGTTCTTATGGGGAGCAGTGTGAAATTTCACATTTCTCGTAATAACTTCGAAACCTTTCTACAGATTTAATACAGCATGCGATGGAATCCATCAAGAATCTTTTCGGATTCTGCTTGATAATATGGGAAACCTTTCGGATTTAAATTGGATTCATACACTCCTATAGGAAATCCCGATGAGAATCCAATGTACGATCATGACCTTTCAGTATAAGGATTCAATGCGATGACCCATTTGATCCTTATCAGGATCCAATTTTCCCTTATTTCTGCACGGGTGATAGTTGGTTCGAATGGAATAATCACTGTACATGGAAAACGTCTTTCTCAACCGTGGAAATGCAACTGGTGGGTGTTTGTTCCGTGAATTATTTGAGTTTGCACATACCTTGATCGGCGGAAGCTCTCCTAGGATCCTGCGGCGTGAGTATCCTTGGGTTTCGCCTCTCGTGTCCGCCGAGACTTCCCCTGGGGCTTCTGTCCATCTCCGGCCCGATGCTACCCCGAGGACTTCGGTTCTTGGGGATGATATCCGAGTCATTTTGACCGCTGATGGAGCCTCTGGGTGTTCTGTCGAAATCGGCCGGCTGCCCGACCGATCCTCTAGGCGATCTGTTTGGGTCGTGAGCCGCTATGGATCCGCGTGGGCTTCTGTTGCCCTCGGGGCATATCGAGCCACGCGGCGATCTGTTGGAGTCGGGTGCGATCGATCCCCTCGGCGAAACGTTGTGTTCTGGCATAATAGAGCCGCGCGGGCTCTGATTGTGGTACTCGAGAATTACGGAACTACGGGGCGTTCTGTCGACGTCGCACGGTGCGATGCTTGCCCTCGGTGATCTCAGCATCTCCGGACATATCGAGCCGCGGGGACTCCTCTCGAGATCGTTCGGTGCGATGCTGCCTCTCGGTGATCTGGAGCCTTCGGGGCACAACGAACCACGTGGACTTCTGTCAAAATCTATGTTAGCCATACTGCCGCGCGGACTTCTTGAACCTTCGGGCAACAGGGAGTGCACGGAGTTTCGGCCACTTCCGTTCTCCACGGGATTAAGCGAGTTCCTCGAGTGACCCAGGCTACCGGGGACTAGGCTGTTGCGAGGACTCCGATTGTAGCCGGTATCAGGAGGGACCAGCGATCCTCTGGGGCTTCGCGAATAATCGTCGGGTATCAGAGAGTTGCGAGGACTTCGATTGGCGACGGGCATCAGTCCTCCTCTCGCTGAACTGCACAACTCAGGATCCGGCAGTAATCTCCTACCGACTGGCTGTAAGAAAGGCCGCAAGAGAAAATCCGCATGATCCTATGATGATGATGATGATCATCATAGCCATATTCGTTCCTTCAACTCAAAACGAACCTCGTCCGGTGTAACGTCGTCGTTTTCCAACGCTATATTGGGCACCATACTGCCACGTGGTGAACGCTGCCTGTCCATGAAGCAGTCGCTCAGCCCCTGGCTCATTGTCAATGCCTTATCCGTCGCGACGGACGCTCTACGTCCCCTTGACACGGGTGGTGAATTACCGACGACGTGACTTTGCGGCGAACCCCCGGGGTTACGCGACGCCCTGGTGCGTCGCGTTGACGTGCTGCGTAGTAACATTATGGAAAATCTTCAAGCCTGTGGATCACGATACACAGGGTTACCTACAAGTCTCGCTCATGCAACTTTTCAGTGTCTCGTATCAAGGAATGAACAAAGGGAAAGAGGAGGAATCATTTTCAAGTAAATCCAACTTCGATACGATTTGGATAGATGCATGATTCTTATTGATGGAAAGTATTGGCGTCTCTAGGGTGGGGAAGGGCATGTTGAGCAAATTTGCAATTATCGCCCTATAATTCCTTAGCAGTCTGCCTTATAAAAATGAAACCTACTTTGGTCAATAGAAAATTTAACGAGGAAAAAAAGTACGTAGACGAAATTCCTGTCATCCTTATTATTTTACAGATAATCACTCTTAAATGACTAAGGCCATATTTGTTCAACCTGCCCCGATAATGGGGTAAATTGAGTATGGGTATGAGGTCAGTTGAGCAAAGTAAGAATTGCATAAAAAAATCAGACGTATGCAACATGATTTGGTACAATGCAGTAATAAACTAACAGTTGCTTGTTAATTAGTGATTTTTTAAAACATTAATATTCATTGCAATGAACTTTGAAATATTTTTCCTCATACAATGGTAGAAGAAAATCTTTCAACCACGTTTTTTTTACTTTTTGGTGCAAAAATAATGAAACCTGCCGTGTTACCGTCTTGTGCGCCGCATGGCAACGGGCGATGGCGTGATCTGTTTTCCTCCCCCATACCTCTCTTTCCGCCATTTGATGCACCCACGTGCGGTGCTTAGTTTTCCAGATATTTCGATTTCCGAATTTTCCCGATCCCTCGACATATCTATCATTTTTGGAGATTCTTTCTGTCTAGCTCAAGCTCCGTTTCGTGAGCGTTTGGTGGATCACCAAAACGCTTCCAGAAATTCCCTGTTCCATTTGGATCCGTTAAGCCGATCCTGACAAAATGCGGTTTTCCTTTCAAATGGACAACTGCATGGTTCAGCATTTAGCATTAATAAGAGAGCTCATCACCAATGTCTCGATGTAAAAAAGTTTTCTTAGCTTTAGTTATTATGTGACTCAATTATTTTATTCTTCATCTGGCTATGCAATTATGGATATGTATTGAACTATATAAAAAACGGGTTTACTTAGCTGCATAAAAAACCTGATTTTTCGTTAACCTTGGTACATAGCCTCTCATACGATATTAATGTAAAATCCGTTTCTGACATACACGAACTACCGAGATACGCGTGAGCCAAGCCGCGGGCAAAAGCCATTTTCCTTAAGAGTGCACGTGACTCTTTGTACGAAAGAGAATCGAGGATTCGCTGAACAACAGAACATTCGCCTTTGATGCATTCATTTGATGCATCTCTTTGTGGAACGGTTGATAAATGGCCCAGGATGAGCATACCGAATGTCCTTTTCGTACATAATTGTTCGAATAATGCACCTCTATTTTCCATAATTTGGCATACATTGGGGACGGCTTTTCAAACGCAACCGGTTCCATCCGTCGCTCAATTAACCAACGGGACTACATTATGCGGAATACATATTCCCGCCGCTACAACGCTCCCCGTTTCTACATCACCCTCCGGCACATGCTCAATTTGACGAGAATTATCCATACGAGAGCCCGATACACGAATGAATGATGTTCACATCGGCCCAACGTCGATACACTCGCTACACCAAAGCTTTTCGCGATATCGCATATGATCAGTCCGCGGCTCAGATCCTGCATTCATCCCACGATCAGTGTAGAAATTTGTTAGGGAGTACGCAGATTCTACCACATCCCTATAGGAATTTTATAGAGACGACGCACGTACCGAGTCCACATTGGTATCCAAGTGGATACCGCGCTGTTTCTCGATTAACGTCGTTTGAGAATTTTTTATTTAAATGCACCCACATCTCTATCGGGATGTGTCAGGGACACTGCACATGGGGATTCCTCAGTAGGATCCAATTGGATTCTGCACTGTACCACGATGAACGTCGTTTGAGAATTCTTGCCACGTTCTAATTGAAAATATGTGGAAAGTCACAAGAACAATATTGGACAATTGAGGTGAATTTCTAGTCATGTAATTCCAATCGAGTTTTAACTCCAGAATTTACGTATCATTTTTACTACCTTCTAACTCATGACTCGGCTAGATCCCCCACGCGTTTCTTGTAGGCGCAATCGCTCCATTTAGACGTAAAGAGAAACATCAATACATGAATCTCTTCGTTTTTCGATGAGGAAGATAATGGTGTAAGGCAAGTTCGATTCCATTAAAATTTAATTAGTGAAAAACCTGTGTAAATGCCGCCATAGACCGAAAACAAGCCAAAAACAATTTTTTTTTCTTCTAATCAACCGTTCCTCAAATGTTGCACGGCATTTTAAAGAAGAAACAATGAGTTTATTGAAAAAAAAAATGGTTGAATTTGGGATATGAAAAAGGAGAAAATACGGAATATGTAAATACGGAAAGAGTCAATGAAAGCGCAACAAAAAAAAGGTTTGCAGGGACCTTTCGTATATTTATCACTTTGTTTATTGAGAAAATAGTATATAATTAGAACTGATGATAAAAATAAGAACAGAAAGAATTTTAAAAAATCTTAAGTTTAACTTATTCTACTGTCGCACAAATGCAGCAATGCACCGTTCTGTGCTCCTCGCATGCGGCCCTTTGGCAACGTTGGCAAAAAACCTGAACCTTGCGATTCTTTGCTTTCGGACAGAATGCACATTGAGCCGCTTTTTTTGGCCCAAACCTTGGTGCGGTTGGTTCTTCTTGCAAGATGGTACTAATGGAAATTCGCAAGTCTCGCCGGAGATTCGGAATAAGTAACATTTCCCGCAAATGAGGCTTGACGAGACTTTTTATGAAGGTCCGATTCATATTTTCAAGATCCGCGTTGAAATGGTGGAGGATCATCGCCCTTTTGTTTTCAAATCAAATATAAAATTTATGGCTTTAGATAATATATGTCACCATTTGCACTTAAATTACGTAATAATATGTAAAATATATTGATTCTGGTGAAAAAAAGTAAAATTCACTTACCGCCACGAAACACCAACGGCAACTTTAGACTGGAATAGTTAGCCACCGAGGACGCTCTTGAGAGCCGTTCTGCCTGACAACCAGCAAGCAACTGATGCCACTGCTGGCCTGCCCTCGCAGCCAGGTAGCGAAGCTGAATTGTCATCACGGTCGTCCCCAGTCGACAATGTCGATTGAAACCTCAGGAGCGCACTTTGAAAGTCAACCGTGGTGAGTTTCTACCCCGTATGTGAGTTCTAGGGTTAAGATATACTTTTTAAGATAAGCTTTATACTTTTTGAAAGTCCAATCATTTTGTGTATATTTTGTTTAGAAAATTCAACCCACAGAATGAATTGAATCCATCAAGCATTCTGTCGGATTCTGTTCGATAATTTGGGAATCCTTTAGGATTCAAATTGAATTTGTACATGGGATTCCGATGGGGAATCCCGATTAGAATCCAATGTACGAGCGTGACGTTTCAGTTTAGGCATCCAATACGATTACCTATTGGATCCCTATCAGGAAGTAGGGACAAGCATTGGAGATTCGATTGGATCTTTGCAGTAATTTCTGGACGGAGAACTTATGAACTGTCTGGAACATTTTTTTTTTCTAATTTGCAACATCATTTGAGGAGAAAAAAACTGAGTTTTCCTTTCATTTCGAAATAAACTCAAATTTTATTTGCAGCATTAAAATTTCGAACGAGCTCTGCTCACTAGTCATCCTTATTTCGTAAAAAATTTCAATAGTTTTTGGAACGAATTCTGAACCTTTTCTCCATAGGTCTCAAAACGAGACGCTCCTAATTAGCGAGTGGAACTAATTAAATTATCGTTGCCTCGTTTACCTCAGCATTGTGAAGCTTACCCGGAACTCGATTACGGTCGGTGAATAAAAATTCAATTAGTCATCAAAGCTCGATGGAATATAATTATAAAATTTCATTATGTCCCTTTTTCATATTCAGGATTCATGTCTTCGCTGATGCGATCACCGGATTATGGAGGATATCGATTCAGCCGTCCATCAAAGGGATAATTAATTTGCATTCTTAAGCATCATTTATCGATGCACGCATTCTACTACGCCACATATCGATGCACTCCGCACCATGCACATATATTTACAAATTAAGCTCACAAATGCAAATTAATTATCCCTTTGATGGGCACTTCAATCGATATTTTTTGTTTCCCTTATTGATTGTTATCGTTATGATGATAAGTGAATCGTTCGACGGAGAACGTACATTTTATAAAGACATTTGCAAATAAACAGTTCACGAATTTCGTTGGACCGTCCCTCTTTTCGGTCAATTTTGTAAGGGACGATTACTTTCTCCGTCCGAACACTGTTTCGGAGTGTAGGTGTTTGCGAATAGCATTGGGGGAAGAGACGAAGGTCCGGGTGGTCGGCGACAATGATCGAGAGGAAACCTGACCAGTGGCTCGGTCAGTCTTTGGTGATTAATCATCCGAATGGTACGCCAAAAAAGTAGTTGGCCGAAATGAAATTAGGGATTGATTGCGAGGAGGACCTAACGATTCTCTTACAAACGTGTGTTCGCAACCAGTCTGTTGTCCGATGGCTATTCGTCGCTCGCCGGCATCAACCCCTACGTATACCTATTGCTTAATCCACCGTACACACACAATTACCAACTTATCGGCGGTCCATTTATCGGTTGCCCAAGCGCTACTGCGTTTCCGTTCTTGTCTCCTGATTCGACAGCCACCTATTACAAAGCCATTTAGAGGACCGCCATTTTGATCTGCGATTACAAGTAGACGAAAAATCATCGAATTCGAACCAATTTGTGTATATATGTGAGTGCGTGTGTATTAATGGGCTTTTGTACGAGTCAATTGAAGTGTGAGAGTGAATGAGCTCTTAGTGAAAAAGAAGAACAGTTATTAAGATCGACTTAAGGGATCAGTATCAGTCTATTTTTCGAAATAAAACAAATCCTACGTAGTGCCTCAGAAAATGTAATTCTAAATATACAGTTAAAATTTCGAGTGAATCGGTTGAAATTTGCTTGAGTTATGAGTCCGGCCGACTTAAAAAATGTAGTTTTAAGATAAACACGTTTAAAGTTAGTAGAAAATCAGGATATGAATCAAGAGGGGTTGCACTAGAATTCGAAAATCAAGTATTTAGAGATTTTTCACACTCATAATATTTTGGAATATAATTTTATAGGTATTAAGATACATTTTAACAAAAATCGATTTTTACAAAACCCTAGAGTGGCCTAAGGCCTTAAGATTACGTGTCGACAAGGTGAAAGCAGGGCTCACTTCAGGCAGCCAGATCACCAAGATAAATTTAAAAAAAAAAAACAATTAAAATTTTTCTTTCTTGTACTTTAAAACTTCTATTTTTATGTATAGAAAGATTAAAATATGGAGATAAATTTTATTATGAAAAAAATATTCTTGAAAATATGTGCAATAGTTGGAGACTGATATCTTAAACAGTGACTTATAAAAGTAACTCAACGTGTCGGCAAACTGCTCTGATGGCGACCACATGACCGAAATATTTTAAATTATTTTTTCACAACTTATTATACTTCTGAAAAAGAAGTATTTGCAAACCTGGCTTTTCTGACTGAATTTTGCCATGAAGAAAAAAAGAATATTTTTGCCGATTATTTAATTCGATGATTTCTTTCGAATGTAAATAATGTATTCAATGTTGATGTAAATAATCAATATAAATAATGTACATGTGTAAAAGAAACCAAACAGAACAGTAATTAAGATTGAATTAAACAGTGACTTCTAAAAATAAGTCAACGTGTCGTCAAATTGCTCTGATGGCGATTACATGATCGAAATATCTTACTTTGTTTTTTCATAACTTTTAATATACTTGTGCGAATAAAAGTATTTGCAGACTTGGCTTTTCCGAATGAATTTTTTGCAAAATTTGTTCATATTGTATGCCATGGTTTATATTGAATATGCATTCAATGTTAATATAAACAATAGATATAAATAATTCACGAAACTCAAAATCTCTGGAAAAATGAGCACAAAAAAGCGAGGTATGGAAATATGGTTTTATCCTATTTAAACGTGACGCTAATTTGTTTTCCACCCCTCTGGAGCTACCAAAAAAAAAACCCAAACAAACCCAAGCAACGTAGTCCTCATTAGAAAACCGGTTTGTAGGTATTTGCGACAGCGTTAATCCGCAAAATATCCCACCATTGTGGTGTGACTATTTTTCATCGCCTAGTGTTTTTATAACACGTTGAATAAAGCGCAGTCGACGATAAAAATTAAAAGAACATCTATTATGAATAATCCCGTTTGTTTCAAATCCCCCGCAATCGTCCTGCTTTTACGGAAGCTCCCGTTGTCCAAGACCAAATGGTTGAAGTATATATCGCGCTTTTGTCCTTTCATTCTTCATGTAAATCGTCGACTTTAGTCAGTAATTTTTTTACACGTTGCTCTCCCAACGGAAATAGATCGTTCGCTGGGCCGAACAATACAGCCAAAGGTACAACAGCGAAGTATATTATTCACCAAATTTCCTGCAGCGCGGAAACTGTGCGCAGCTGGAAAACAAGAGCAGAGAGAGAGAGAGAGAGAGAGAGAGAGAGAGAGAGAGAGAGAGAGAGAGAGAGGGGAGAGGGAGTAAGAGAAACCGCTCGTGCGGTAAAAGAAAAACGAGCGAATATCTTCTAGGCACATTTATATCGCACACACACACACACACACACATACGTGAATGCGGGAAAAACATTGGCAATAAATTCAAATTATTCGAGATGCTAGGCTGACTCCTTTTCCGCGGTGGCTTTTACTACTTTCATCAGGTTTTCGTATAAGCTCCTTCTGTAACGTGTATCCGCGGTGCACCACGATCGTTATATTGCGCCATAGAAAAATGAGAAAATCTTCTAAGAGCACGTAGGTATCTCTGTGATCTTTGGAGCTTGGATACAGCATATATCCTATGAAATATTATTCGTTTGACGAGAATTTCTTTTTTTTTCCTACCCCTCTAAAAGTAAGAAGATAGAAGATTGCATTGAAAAATGATATATCAAGTTGCAGTACCACGTTTATGTGCCGTTACCTTTTTATTTTGAGCATCAAAGATCATCTCACAATCTTCTCGTAGCACGGTGGGTTTCGATAGATTTTCAGCGGTTGTAATCCCTCCGAGATTATTTTCGTTTCATCCTGGACGATGCTTTTTACGAGATATTTTCTCGCACGAGCGCGTTTCGATCTTTTTAGATGCGAATTTTTCCAGGTAAAAGTTCGGAGCCCTTGCAATCTCCAGATTAATAATTTCTCAACGTACATAGTACTTGGAATAATGGAAAAGGATTTTGCAGGATTCGTTACGAATTGTGTCCGTAACGAAATGCCGGTGATTTCTATTGCAGGATCAATCCACGATCCGTAAACTCAAGGATGTTGAATTAATTGATAATGCTCACCGATTATTAATTGCTTATTAATATGTGGTGAAGATTATTGATAAAAACATATATTATGGATTTTTCATTAGGAAAGAAACAATTTTGACGAAGGTTTCCTGTTGACGTTACTTATTTTTATTTGAAGATAATCGAGAAATTGATTATTTCCGTTTGACTGAAGTTATCGAACGGAAATTGTACGCTTCTCCTTTGTCAATGTCATTCAAGCTGTCTCGATTATTGATCGTTATTTATTTTTCCAATATTCGTATGCCTCTGTGGACTTTTACGATCCTTCCACGTTTTACCCTCGTACTTGTCACGTTACTGTTTCTGCTTCTTGGAGATACCCCAGAGGGTCGTCCCGAGCCACTTTTTCCTAATGCACTGCTGCATTTCACGATTTTCGTTGCATTCACCGTCGAAAACTGAGTTGAGCTATCCCGCACTCGGTATGAAATCTGTCAGCGGAATGTTTCGTAGGAATGTCAGTTACCAACGCACACCTTGACAAGACATTGCAATTATAGACTCGTCAAAATTAATGAACTCTCCCGCACTAGGCATCTGTCTGCTAAATATTAATGATATTTTTAATTCAAATGAACTTCGGTTATTCGAGATTCAACTGAAAGAGCACATTTATTTATAAGGGCATTGTAGATGATCTGATAATAAAGATTCAATTTGGACAACTTACGGCATATGTTTGGAAATTTTTATTCGATGAACGATTTACGAGGGGTCGAGAATATTTTTAAGGAATTTATAAATTATCAATTTCTATCACACCGAATTTTTTTATTTTATTTCATTTTTAGACATCTTTATTTTATTTGACCAGATGTTTTTTTATTCCATTTTATTGAGTAAATCTTTATTTTATTTTTATCACATCACAATTTTTTTTTCTTTTTACTTTTAGTCATTTAAATTTAATTCATTTTGATATAATTTCATTTGATTGATTATTATTTCATGTAATTTATTTTATTTTTATCACACCACAATAATATTTCTGGTAGTGAAATGGGTGCTGGTAGGAAAATGGCTATTTTTACTCTCGATCAAGAAGCACTCACCCCTGTTTGGACGTTGGCTCGGAATAATTTTGCGAACATTCAACCTAACGGCTCATAGGATCTATAGTATTTTTTCTACCTACGTACTGGGAAGATGTCGATTGTTTAAACAAAAATTCTTTCGTATACGCCCAACTAAAATGAATTTATTTTGTGCTGCTTGCAAAAATAATGTTATTTTTTTGTGAGCAGCACGAAATAAATAGATTAATTAATAGCAGCACATTGAATATGAATGAAATATCAATTTCGAGCGATTATGCTTCTTACGCATATTAAAGAGCTCCCTCTGAATGAGAATGCTGAAAGAATATAAAATGGCCATGTGATTTCCCAAGGGTATTGCTACCCATTTTGTAAACATTTTGCTACTCAGAAAAATATAACTTTAAATGGTTATTCGAGTCCTCTTTGAAAAAAACTAGAGCATATTTTTTTGAAGAGTAGTATTCACCGGAATAAATTGAGCATTCCGAGAAAAAATCAAAATTCCATTTTGAGTACACCAGAATGAATGTAATTCAATAGTGAGTACAAAACACACCGGAAAAACTTTTTGTACATTCCGTCATCGCAAAAAACCATCACAGATGCATTTTAACCCTGCGTGGTCCACATCAAAATTCAATCGCGGTGATCATACTTGGGTTGATTCTAACCAGTCAGTTTTCTAAAAAAGTATTGTGACCAAACTATCCGTCCGAAGTGGTTAAAAAAATTACGGAACATGCTTTGAACTTTCTAGATGATGTACGAAAAATTTATTTATAAGAAATAAAATGGCGACTTGTTAAAAAAAATTCATAAAGAGGTGAAAAGGCAAAAAAGACACTTTTTCGCTAAAAAAAATCATAGTTCCGTGAATTTTCAACATTTTTACCTAAAATTTGGACGTGGTACTCCTTAAATATGCAACTTTTGGGGAAAAATAGTAGCATATTGTGCGTTCCAAAAAAAAAGCTATTTATTCCGACATATGTGAAGAGGGTAAATTTTATGGTATGAGGATACTTCAAACTCCAGGTAAGATGGTAAATACAGTCCCATTCGAAGCTGTGAACTAATATATATTTATGCCAAAAATTGATGGACGGGTCGAATCTACCCAGTTAAATTCAGTTTAACCACAAAGGCTTAAATTGAATAAACACAATTTAATAGCACGAAAAAAAAAGTTTTTCGTGAGTGTTTCGTATTCGGAAATTAATCATTTTCATTCTGCCAAACTAAAAATGGAATTTTTATTTTATTTTTTCAGAATGCCCAATTTTTTCTGGCCAGTACAACTCATCACAAAAATACGTCTATATTTTTTTTCCAAGAGGAATTGAAAAATTCCTAAATATCATATTTATTCTCGTTCGTAAAATCGCCGCGTCAGATCCTTAAAAAACGGTGTGCCGTATGGGTATACACCTATAGGTATTATGACCCGGCGTTACCCAGAGTACGCGTTTACGAGTACACAACGTGTGGGGATGGATACGTCTATACATGTGGCCAACGCCGTGGCGACCAACGGCCCCGGAATCGATCCTTCATCGGGGCCAACGTAGACTTTGCAAGTTTGCACGACGTTAACCTGCATGCCCTGCAAACCAGGTCTCCCTCTCTTTCTCTCTCTCTCTCTCTCTCTATACTCTGCTGTTTCCCTTTCTTGGTGGAACGGCGTTTCAGGGCTTGCACGCGAGAAGTAGAAAATGCCGGATATTACCAACCTGACCGCAACCGTAACGAGCTCGCCGTTACTACTGCGCCCCAGTTAGTCCATGATACTCATCCGCCAACTCTCGCTATACATACATATTCCTCCCCCTTTCCCGTTTACAAATCCTAAGTTTCGCCGAGGCAACTTTGAAGGGCCGAGCTCTTTCTTTCGAAGCTACGGGAAGAAAGGGCGAGACGAAGGTGGGGAAGAGAAAGAGAAAAGAGATCCTTACCCGAGTTCTTGTCAGAACGACCGAACACTGAGGCAAAGTCACGTTGAGGCTAACGTACATCACGGAGGAATCTCGGTCGAGAGAAAGATGTAGCAAAAAAAGGGCGAAGGGAGGGAGGGGGGGAGGGTGTAGAAAAAACCGGTAAAGCTTTAAAACGTTCGCGAGAATCTGATGCACTGTCCTCCACTTCACTCGTCGCAGCGAGTCTTGCTTCAAGTGTGTTAGCGGTTGCAAGGTTTTTTTTTCCCTCTACTCAGCCCTCCTGTTTTCACTTCCTCTCGCCTTAAGGGCGATAGACTCTTCCTCGCGTCCGGTGTTCTTTCCAAGTTTACCGGAAAACATATTCTTCTTCGTTCCGAGGGAACTGACACACATACACGCTTGGAGTGAGCCCAACTTTGCTGCGATCAACTTTTGCTCTTGTTATTTTAATTGACGATCGTTCGGACTCCGAGTTGCTCGAAAGAAAAAATTCTTCTTCAGTTATTTGCCAAAATTCAACTCGGAGGAAAAGTTTTGTTTTGGGAAATGTTCGTCGTGTATGCAAAACTTCCAATGAAATAATTGCTAAATTATCATAATTCAGTTGTATTTTTTTTAACGAGATTAGTGTACTCAGCACAGAATAAAATTGAAATATTGTCAAGTCGGGACGTATCGTTTAATTAAAAAACCGGTCTCTTAAAGAAGAACGCAACAACAATGGAAAGAATCGAAATTAAATACTTTGAAATAAATCACTGTAACAATTGAAAATTTTTAAAGCAGGTTGAATTTTTTTTATTTGCCAATTTGAAAATGGAAAATTTTTAAAATAAAAAATAAATGTTTTTTTTAAATTAAATAAACTATCAAGTCGGGACGTATCGTTTAATTTAAAAATAGTTCTGTCAAAGAAGAACGTAATAATGATTTTGAAAAATCGAAAATTAGAATTAAAAAATCAATAATTGTAATAATGGAAAAGATTATAAATTCAATATTTGTAAAGAAACAATTGTAACAATTGAAAAATTTTAAAGCAGGTAATAGGACTTCAAAAAAATAAAAAAAGAAAGAACGAAACAATAATTCGCAATTTAAATAAATAAAAATTGTGTTATTGAAAATTACATCAGTATAAGTAAAGAAACAAATGTGAAGCAGAAAAAAATTCTTTAATTGAAAAATAGGTCTTAAGAACACGTAACGATACACTACAAGAAATATTCTGTGTTTATAATTACAGTATTTTTTTTTTATCTTAGAAGAATTAACGCGATGATTTATCGTAAAAAGTCATGCAATATATGACAGGCTGCGGGTGAAAATTAACGCGCAATTATTTTCTGCATAAAATAATGGCGGATATTTACATGAATTAAGATAAACCGACAAATGTTTTTTTTTTCCACAAAAGTCTCTGTTTAACTATAGCAAACAAATATAGGATATTATTTCCTTGCGGTTGTTTCGTGAGGTCGACATCGGAATTTATTTCGTTGTCTGCATGTGAGACATTCAAAGAAGATCGAATATAAGAGCAGAATAGCCGAGTAGTCACTTCGCATGTCAAGCGTCGGAGAGACTCGGAATGAAATTACGTGACTAGATATATGGGATTCAAAGGAACTCCCACCCGCGTGTATCGGCGTAGAAAATAATACATCAAAATACCTCGATATGAAAAGACCTCAAGGAAAATAAAAAAAAATAAACAAATTGATTTACAACACCATAATTAATATTAATTGCGCATGAGTTTATCCATAAATCTCTCACGGACGAGTCGCTGCCCCAAGGTGGACTTTCATGTAGTCGTGACTTCGGATATTAGCTAAAGTTAACAGGAAGTAACATAATCGGTCTTGTGCTGTGGTTTTAACCCGCAGCTTTCTTCAGCTTCCGGCCTCTCCATCAAATTCTGACTTGAACTTCTGGGCAATTGTGTTCCTTTCGAATATTTACATTGAAAAAATTCTACGTTTGAAAGAAAATTATTTATATTATGCATTTTATTCATTATAAATTATATTATTTATTATACATTTTTTGGACTATATTTATTTTTTATATTATTTTAATAATTTTTTATATATTTATTATACTTTTTTTTTCAATACCATTTAAAACTGATTATTTTTTCGGTCGAAAATCAAAGCTCGCTTTTACTCAATTAATTATTGTTGAATTGAACAGCCATCCGCACAATCTTATCATGCATATCATTATAAATTACATGGGCGCGATGTGCGGAGCGTACAGGAGGGAAGCAATAAAGCTATCCGAGCGTGATAAGCTCGGCTCTTCAGTCACGCGTGCTCTACGATTTAATCAATAAATCGGTAGACGAAGAGTCTTGCGATAAAAAACCCCATATGCCATCATGAATTAATGCTGATATTGATTTATGCGATAACAGCGAATGAAATGAAAAAATAAAACCAAGCGGCCTATTTCTGCTTTATTTGCTGAAAAAATCACGATTTTTCAAAATTTCAGAGACCCGTGCAGTAATTGTCGTAGGGATCCAATTGGATTCCCATATTTGTCCCTACTTCCCAATAGGGATCCGATGGATTATCGCATTGGATACTAAAACGTCACGCTCTCGTACATTGGATCCTAATCAGGATTCCCCATTGGAATCCAATGTACGAATCTAATTTAAATCCTAGACAATTGCCACATTCTCGAACAGAATCCCATACGATTCGTGACATTGAAGTTTACATCGTTGGAACGCAACGAAAATAATCCATTTTTTTTTTGACAGTACAAATCTACGGCAAACTTTAAAAAAGATTTTCCTCATAAACCGACGACCCAAAACTATCGAAAAAGATTTTGAATAATAATGAAAATGGAGAATAACGAAAATAAAAAAGAATTTTCATTGCTGCATTCCAACGATGCGAATTCAACAGCATTACGATTCTTGATGAATCCCATCGCATTCTGTACGTTGAATTTTCTAAACAAACTATATAGGTATACAAAATGAGTCGATCTTGAAAAAGTATAAAACTTATGTTAAAAATGTATGAATCGCTTAGAAAAGTATATCGAAGCGTGCAGGCTATGTTTCAACAAGCCAAGTTTTGTCTCGTGACTTTTCACATATTTTCGATTCGAACGTGGTAAGAATTCACAAACGGCGTTAATCGGGGAACAGTGTAGAATAAATAATGCAAATTTATTCTGCACTGCAAATAAATGCAAATAAATAATAAAATTAAGAAGATTTAAATTTATGTACTTTCAAGAACATCGATAATCCCTTTTTCCTATACGAAGACACTCGAAAAAAAAAAAAATACTGAGAACTCGAAGACAAAAACCGTAACTGGTACACGATCTCGAGGACTCGTAAATTCCAAATGTAATAAAAATTTCGGTCTTGTGGATGCGATACAGGGAGAGTAAATACTTGGAGAAGGCTGGAGAAAAAGTCGCGTACAACTCTGATAAATTGCCTCCCTCGACGTATGTGGCTTCGATGCACTTTTGCTAGGGCAGAAGTGCATGAAATTTTCAGACTCAGAAGTTGGAGAAGAACGGCCTCGACGTCGCATGATGCTTGTGAAGTTATATCACCGAGACGACCGTAACTGGATAGGATATATGAGAGACTTATATGGACGGCGGAAAGGTTGCTCCAATTTTCAAAGTAACTACCGTGGAAGACAACGTTCCTTTTTGCCAAACAATCTCTTTGCATGTAGTCAGTGATTGCAGTGGAAATCAATAGTGGCCAACGGGGCCTAGGGGTTTTGACAGAAAGAGAGCGCTATTTATCAGCGCATTGTAGATCATCTTTGGATAATGAAGATATAATTTTGAAAACTTTGCGAATTTAGAATTCATCAATTTTACGTGGCTTTTATTTATTTTTTTTTATTTGAGTTTGTTTTTATATGTATTTTTTACGTTTTATATATTACAAGTTTTATTTTTTAAGTGTTCAAGTTTTATATATTTCAAGTATTATTTTTATTTTATTTTTTATTTTCATTCAAGTTTTATTTATTTTTATTTAATTAATTTTCATTTAATTTAATTTGATTTATTTTTACTTTATTTAGTTAGATATATTTTTGTTATCTTTTATTTTATGAAGTTTGGTTTTTATTTTTGTAACACCGTAATTATATTTTTACGAACGTACTCTTATACGCTACTCGAAGGAACATTACAATATTTATTTTCGGATGAGAAGCACTCACTCCTGTTTGGACGCATCCCGGAATACTCTAGTGAGAATCTGACCTGCAGTATAATTCGGCTAATGGGATCTATACTCTTTGATATACGTCCCCGTAAACCGTAGAAAACTTTTAAAAAATTCTCTTTTATACGCGCGAATTGGCAAAAAATATGTTCACGGCTGAAAACGGAGGACTTCCCTTTGTCCAGCGTGTTAAAATAAATGTGTGCATCGACTTCCTACGGTTATCTCGCTTTTTACTCTCGTCACCCGAGGTTTGGAAACTTGCCTAGCCAAGAGTGTAGGTGTGTACCCGCAAACTTACATAGACCAACGAAACTCTAAAGTTCAACGGCAAACATTAGCCAACTCTATTATTTGTTGAATAATCCAATCGTGAATGCATGAATCAAAATCCCGAACCACAAATCTGGGAAATCCCCCACGAAGAAAACGGTTATTGGAAATTGAAAAAAATCATTGAGTATGAAACAAGTTTATTAATACTTTAATTAAATTTAATTAATACAATAAGTTGAATACTCCAATCCCCTACGAAATCCCACATGAAGAAAATAATGTTTTTTTATAAATTAAAAAATCATTGAGCATAAAAAAAAACATATTAATAATATTGAGTAGAAAAAAGTTTATCAATATTTTAATCAACTGTAATTAATATAACAAGTTAAATAATCCAATCGCGAATTCATGAGTCAAAATCCAAAGCCTCGAATCTAGCGAATCCCCCGCGAACAATATGACGTTTTTTTAATAACAATTTAATTTAATTGTATAAAAATAACATCAATTTAATTTAATTTGATTTTATAATAATTCAGTATTAATAATAATAATCATTTTTAAATATAACTTTAACTAATGCAATCAGTTGAATAATCCAATCGTGAATCAAAGACTCAAAATCCTAAGCCTCCACCTGAGCAATTTTCCCCCACGAGGAAAGTAATCTTTTTTTTTATTTAAAAAAATCATTAGGTATAAAACAAATACTTTTGTTCTTTGTTTACGTTGCTGAATCCATTCCGTATGTGCAATAACAATAAAAATAACCCGCCTAGTAAACTTTCCCACAAATTTCGGTGATCCTTTTGTACATGGGGTGTTCCTCCTGGGTATAGCAATTTTACGAGGCAGAGCTACTCGGCGCACTTTTCACATTACATCCTGAATGATGAACTCTTTACCCTGACGAATGATCATGTTCATATCCACACACCCCCGCGTGCACGTATTCATACAATATAATACTTTCCGAGAATGAGAAAATACATATTCAAAGACAAAGAATAACACAAACTAAAAAAAAAACAACGAGAAAAAGACCGGAAGCGAAAAACTCACCGTATTAAAATATTGTGCAGCGCACGCACGAAGATCGTAATCGTCAATCATTGTCAGGCGATAAAAAAAAACAAACGGGGCGCGATTATATATCGTCACGCACTTTTTCTAAAACCTGTTGCGAAATTGCGCCCTGACACGATGCCACGATGGATTGGATAAAACGATATTGTAAGCAAAGTTAGGAAGATGGAAAGACAAGTTGAGTATACGTGAGAGAGACAGAAAGAGAAGGAGAGAGAGAGAGAGAGAGAGATCCTAAAGGTGGACTTTTGCGTAATTACGAAGGGTGAAAAAAGCTATAGCAGCGGAAGCGTAATACCAGCTATTTCATTCACGGCTCCGATGTTACTGAGGGACCGCTCGAAAAGCGCTCCACCGTTTTCTGGGAACGGTGTATAGGGTAGCTTCGGCGCACAGATTTCCACCCCCGCGATGTACCAGCACACGGGTCTTTGGAGTTTCGCGTGTCGAAATCCACTGCATATCTAGGCGTAAATATATATATATATATATATATATATATTTATATCTACAGGGCATTCGCGAAGCAAGCCAACATGAAAAAACACTTTAGCCTGATTTCCCAATTTTCATTTTCGTGCAGCTTCGGCGTTCTCTTGTGTCAAACAGTGTTGACCTGGACCAATACTTGGATGGGCGAGCGCTTGGCCGTCACACTGGCTCAGTGAAAATATAGCCGCTGGGATTGGCATGGATTTTTTTTCTTCAGTTTCTCCATGCCCACGTGTAAATGTAATCGGCAGAACAATTTTACGATTATCAGGATGCAGCTGTGGGAAAAACGGCCGGGGGGAGGGGGGTGTCTCTAAGGAAGCGAACATAGGAAAGTGAGCTCAGGAAGGTCTCTAACACTGCAAATGCAAGTGTGTTGTTTTAACACACAGCTACACGTGTTATTACCAGTTTTATACATTTCCGAGTGTGTAATTTGGGGATTCATGCATTTTGTATCACACACTTAAGTGAATTATTTCTAGGCATATTTGGTGTGCTATTTGATCATTTTTTGCGTGTTGGTTCAAGGCACCACAGACCGTCTACTAAATGCATAGAGTATCACATAAATCCAAAATAGAAGGAAATAGTCAACTCAGAATTCTACATCAATGGCATTTATACGTGTTAAGGTGTATTACTGGATGGACGGGCGAAAAGTTAGTTCAAAATGGGCGAATCGTGGATTTACATGTTTAGATCATGTCGTACATGTTTAGCCTTACAAATAGATAATTTAACCCTTCGTGGTTACCCTGGGTAGAATCGACCCGTCGATCAATTTTTGGCGTAAATATATAATAGTTCCTCCGGCTTCGAATGGGACTGTATTCACCATCTTACCTGGAGTTTGAAGTATCTTCATGCCATAAAATTTATTCCCTTCACATATCGGAATAAATGCCTTTTTGGGAACGCGCACGATGCTACTATTTTTTCTCAAAAGTAGCATATCTAAGGAGTACCACGTCCAAATTTATGGTAAATATGTTGAAAATTCACGGAACTGTGATTTTTTGAGCGAAAAAGTGTCTTTTTTGCGTTTTCACCTCTTTATGAATTTTTTTTTAACAAGCCGCCATTTTATTTCTTATAAATAAATTTTTCGTACATCATCTAGAAAGTTCAAATTATGTTCCGTAATTTTTTGAACCACTTCAGACGGATAGTTTGGTCACAATACTTCTTTGAAAACTGACTTGGTAGAATCGTCCCAAGTGTGACCACCGCGATTGAATTTGGATGTGTGACCACGAAGGGTTAATAATAAATTACCACTTAGAAATATTAATTTTCTACTTCTCATAATAATTGAAGTCAAATTCGACGATATCGGCGTGTGCTTGACTGAGGTCTTGCCAGTGACTGTACATCCGTTTCAACTGTCCAACAGAAAAATGTCTCAATTTTTAAATTTAATTAATACGTTCAAATCATCTTATTATTATCAATAATTCACCGAAAACTCAATATGTATTGAGTTTTCCAATTATTGCTATTGATTCATCGTTAAAAAAGACGATACTCCTCATTACTTTAATTAACTTCTTGACAATTACTCATTCGATTTATTTCTAACTTAGCATAATCAATCGCTTGATCCTAAATCTTGATGATATATTTTCCGAATTTATGACGATTTAGTTCCATTCGTTTTTCAACCATTAACGTCTGCAGAAGCTGTTTTCCCATAAGCGACCGTATTAAATTCATATGTTTATAACTACTAAATTATTGAGTGAAAAATTCTAAAATAATGAATATATTATTATTCTATCAAGAGCTATCATTCCTCAAATTTTCGAGAATTTTGGCGACTTTTTAATATCCATCCAGTAATACCTTAATTCCTAAAATAACACACCTCACCAAAAGTCAAAGGGAAGGGTATCAAAAGGAATATTAGAAATAGAAATGCATCGTGGATAATTGACCAACGATCGATGCCTACCCTTTGCCTAATTCATATTTATTTAAATTAAAAAAACCGTTTCCGAAAACCTATCCAAGCGGAAGATTTGCAGTTTATTTGCGGTTTATTTATAATAGGACATTCCTGGGGAAAAAAAATTGAAAATCGCCGGCTCGCTGCTCGGGGCGCTCGTAAAAAAGTAGAAAATGCGCTGCCAACAATTTTATTTATGAGAACACACATCGCGTCCAGTCATAAAATTTATCACGCGTCGTATCAACTCGTTTTCGGATTAACTTGTCCAAATATTTCAAACGTGTGTAGCTGCACACACGGAATTTTTCTGTCAGAATTTACCACGCTATCGTTCATCATGTAATTTAACACTGCGTTATCCGCGTGTCACTCCGTTCGCATCGCTCGCACATGCAACGATTTCCTCAGTTCGTCGACTCATTCTTATTTTCCTTTAGTCAGTCGATAGAAAAACTCGACGTATAAAAAGCTTGCTCGAGCCCTTTTGACACTTTAATATACAGCTTTGCTACGGGATGAACGTTCAGCGTGATCGTCGGTGCACACATTAATAAAGACGCGATGGAAAATTGTCGTTCAGCTTGATCGATCGCTTCCTTTTTCACTGACATCGGAACGAGATCTTGAAGTGGAAACGGGTGGGGGCGAGCTAACAATATGTAAAAATAGAGCGTCAGAATGTTTTATCGTTAGATCGTAATGAGTTTTTTCGGTACATCAAATTACCGCTGGATAGTCCAATTCTGCGCAAACTAGGTAAATAAAGTCCGTTCCCTCGTTAGTTCCACTTCTTAGGCCACACTAGAGCCCAAAAAAGGGCATATTTTGTGATTTTTTTTCAGCGAAACCATAAAATAAATTGGAATTGCAAAATAGGGGTTTTATTATACACGATGGGTACTCGACCCATCAAAAATCCCCGTGGACAAATTTGATGCGGAGTCCCCAAATCGTCTACCACATCCGTATAGGAATTTGATAGGGACGCCGCACGTGGGGATTCCACGTTGAAATCCAAGTGGATACCGCGCTATTTCCCAATCGACGTCGTGTTAGAATTTTCATTTGAACATCTGAACCGAAATTTGTTGGATCTCATAAAAAATTATATGGTTTTCTGATCCCGTGCATAAATTTATTAGGAAGTCCCAAGATGCATCCACAACTCTATAGGAATTTGTTAAAGACTAGGCACATTGGGATTCGTCATCGGGATCCAATTGAATTCTGCACTGTTCCCCGATGAACGCCGTTTCAGAATTCTTACCACGTTCGAATTGAAAATATGCGAAAAGTGCAGTGAAATAAATAACAAGCGATAACTTTAGTGGATTTTCAGTGATGTGATTCAAATCGATTTTCAAGATATTCGTTTTTTGAGCGATCTTTTTTTTTTTTTTTAATAAGATTTATACTTTTTCAAGATCCACTCGTTTTGTATGTCTATACATTTTGTTGAGAAAATTCAACGGACAAAATAAGATGTGGTCCATGAAGGATCGTGGGATCGTGATAGGGATCGATGGGATGATCCAATGGGTCATCCCATTGGATCCCTATCAGGAATTAGGGATAAGTATGTGAATTCAAATGGACCCCTACGGCCATTTCTGCTCGGCTTATCAAAATTCACCTTCTTTCCGAGTACTAGCCTGGTCTCCCTCAATATATTTCCAGGTCATCCGACTCAGCGTTCTCTCAATGAAGAAAAAAAAAACAATTAAAAACTCCGACAGCGATCACTGTATGCTCCAATACGCCAGAAATAATTTTTTTTTCCTGAAACTTTTGCTCGCGAGTTCTCCACAGCTCTCGTATTGCTTGGCAGGCTTTCTGCTGATGGGCAGGTGTCAGTTCTAGGTAGTTTTTGGGTAAGATACTATGGTATTTGTATTGTTGATGTATTTGAAAAGAGTTCTGGCTTCTGACTGTTACCAAATAATTGTAAACAATTTCTATCCGCACCTTAACTATTCAAGTGTGATCTGCTGATGCATAGGTGTGAGGTTTAGGTGTCTTTTACGTGGTAAATTATAGTTCCAGTATTGTTTGATATATTTGAGAAGAGTTCTGGCTTTTAGCTGTTTTTAAATAATAATTCCCAATTTTTATCAGCACCTTGACTATGCAAGTGTGATCTGCTGATGGATAGGCGTTAGTTCTAGGTACTTTGTGGTTGGGATACTGTGGTATTTGTATTGTTTGTTGTATTCGAAAAGAGTTCTGGCTTCTAACTGTTGCCAAACAATTGTAAACAATTTTAAACAGCACCTTAACTATGTAAGTGTGATCTGCTGATCGATAGGCGTTAGTTCTAGGTACTTTGTGGGTGGGATACTGTGGTATTTGTATTGTTTGATGTATTCGAAAAGAGTTCTGGCTTCTAACTGTTGCCAAACAATTGTAAATAATTTTAAACAGCACCTTAACTATGCAAGTTTGATCTGCTGATGGATAGGCGTTAGTTCTAGATACTTTGTGGGTTGGATACTGTGGTATTTGTATTGTTTGATGTATTTGAAAAGAGTTCTGGCTTCTGACTGTTACCAAATAATTGTAAACAATTTTTATCAGCGACTCAACTATTCAAGTGTGATCTGCTGATAGATAGGCGTTAGTTCTAGGTACTTTGTGGGTGTTGCGTAATATTTGTAATATTATTATTGTAATATTTACGGCGAAAAAGATTATTTTTCGAAAATTTGTGGGCAAATTCGCGAGCATATTCACCAAATTGGTCTTTCGATTGTAGTTTTGAAAGTTTAACAATAACAATCTGCTATTTTCGTTGATTAAAATATGTGTGACTCGAGCCCAAAAGATTTCTTTCCCCGTTATTTGTATCGTAGAAACAGAGAAAAAAATCCGAAAAATACCCTTGAGGTAGTAGTCTCGCCAAGGCGTTTTTCTATAGATAGTATTCTTCAATTCACCTTCAGCGCACGTTTATTGGTCCCCCGTGCTTTACTCGACACTAGGCATACACACGTCTATCAAGTGTGCCTCGGCTCTATGGATATCGTTCCCGAAGCACGCTTTTTATCTGTCGCGACAAATGAAAAAAAAAACGACAAGAAAAAGGTAAAAGAAGAAAAAAAAACTGCGTCCCGCATATGCAGCGAGAATTGATACCGCGCAAAGTACATAATAAAACTAGCTAAAATATCCTACGTATGTTCTTCTCGTATCGATGCGTAAATGTGACTTCTTTCATTTTTATTCCCGAATGACCAGGTGCAAAGCCTATCACGAAGACGTGTGTGTAGTAATAATACTCTATGTATATGCACCCTACTAGGGCCCATAAATTTCATGATGATGGGACAAGAAAATTTATGTACGACATGAGAAGGAAGTCTGAAGAAAAAACGACTGTCCGATAGCTATCAGTTCCCGAAGATCGTAAACAATTTATATATGTCTAGTATATATATTTATATATATATATATATATATATATATATATATATATAGAGAGAGAGAGAGAGAGAGAGAGGGGGAGAGCAAGCCATAAAACCGAAAAATGAGTTTCAGGGTTCTCATATTCTCAGTATCGTTTGGCAACCATTATTTTTTGGCTCTGACTTCGATTCATCGAAGCGGCGCCACGGGAGCAATAGAAAGAAAAAAAGCCCGCTTGCACCCCCTCGTGAACAAGGAAACGCTACATTTTTATTTAATGTTGACTAATTGAATTTTTGTAAAATAATAAAATTGATACACTCCTTTTGAGAATATTTCGCAATATGCATCCACCGAAGGTCCAAAATGTAGAGTAAGCATTTTGAAACAAAATATAGCGCGGCGAGTGCTCACGGATTACTTCGATATCTTTATTTTTTGGGAAATTTATACGGCGCTCCGAATTGCACGATCGGGGTGTACAAAGTGTTTTGCCAGGCATAGGAAGCTTTGTCTTCGTTCTTGCGTGTAGCGCGAACGGTGAGAAATGTGTGCAGAATGTGATGGGCAAACGACGTGGAGATGTAAAGAACGGAGGATCGATTCGTGAGAGCACGTATGAGGATGTTTGATTAAAAATTGATCAATTTTTAATAATCTCTTGACCTTAAGGGTCTTGACCAGGTATCTAGAATATTGGATTACTCGTTGACTAATTTTTTGTAATTAATCCGCGAATCAATTGAAAAAATGTTTGTACGGCAAGTCTAGATTTCAGTACACTATGCATTTGTTTCTCAGAGAATTTTTCTTAAGGCAGTATTGTTGTCACGAAATTTGAAGAAATTCTTTTTTTTAAATTTAATTTAATTTTTCTACAGCCCTTCCTGAATACGTCTGTGAAAACCGTATAATGATGCTCATAAAATTAGCCTCGTTATAGAAATTATAAGGGGAGCGTGGTCGAGACGCAACAAACTTTAAACGCGTTTTTGACGGAACTATGTTTCTCAAATCGAAGAATCAATAAATATGTGCGAAAAATTTCAGAAAGAAAACGAGAACAGTTTGATGGTGTTGAAGCTTGCATCGTTGGAACGCAAAGAAAGTTCATTTTTAGATTGTGTTTTTTATTATTATAGATCTTTTTCATGGATTTATATAGTAGATTGCTAAATCAGTACCTTAATAAATGGTTGAGGGTTTGTTTGGGTTTGGTAAAATCTGCCAAAAGAAATTAAAGGAATTCAGAAAGATTAATTTTCATTGCATTCCAACGATGCAAACTTCAACCTCATACAGTTTGACAGTTATTCCATCTTAAAAATCACCTCCAAAACAGCGCTCTTAACAACAATACTGCTTTAAGTTTCAAAATGAATTCGAAAAAAAACCTTACTGAAACAGTTTGGAAAATAGAGGCCCCTTTTAGTAGATAACATATCAATTTTGGGAGTTCTCAAAGAAATGAATGAACAGTTCGGGTTGTTTGCCTTCGATTAAGCATGGAACACCGCGTGAATTCCGCTGCAGTCTCTTCCTCTGGCACCCTCGTTCTTTTAGGGTAGGTGATTCAATTTTTCTCAGGAAATAACATACACTATATACGACGCGAGCTTCCGAGCGAGGGAACGCCGAGGGAACTTTCTTCGGTTCTTTTTCGCGGTGGCTTTGTATAAAGCAAAAAATAAAGCAGAAGGGGCCTCGCGCGACGTTCGCAGCGGGATGACAGCCAAAAACAAAACAAAATTGGAATCTGCCGACTTTAGGTGAAAGATTGCTAAAAGGTTGGCAAGGGTTTCGTAAATTTTTAGAGGATGAATATTGGCATTGTGCAGAGCGAAAAGTGTCCGAGCTGCGGCAATCTTTTTTTTTCTTATCCTTGCCAACCATTTAATTAGGAGCTTCGTTTAAAAGTGTGTGTTTTTTCATCATGAAAAATTTTCAGCGAGAAATGGTCGGGTTCGTTTGGGTTTGAAGAAAGACGTTTTTTTTCCTTGTTTAGGGAAATTCTTATCGGTGACGAGCCACGTGCATGTGCATAGAGTGTGCAGCTTTACAAACTTCACGTGTGCATCATTTGTGTAGTCTCCCTCTCCGGTTTTTTTTAGAGCGCCGTCAAGCGGATTGCGTTCATGCCCGTATACGTCACGTAATTATATATTCAGTTTGAATTTGTCGCGTGCATTTACGCGATTAAATTCTTTCCTTAATAATTGTTATTTTTTTCCTCTACCGTAGTGCGGATATTAATAATTTTACTCTCTTGAAATCTGCACAATGCAAATGCGAAAAAAAAACACAATTAATTATTAATTTGCTGAATTTCTCCGGAATTTTATTCGCTACGATTCGAATTATTCTCTCGAGCTTTCGCTGGAAATTCGTGTTCGAGATATTGTAGCTTACAAAAGGTTGAGGGGCCAAAGGACACATTTCAAAGGCGGCAGCCTCCTCGAAACTCTTCCACGCCTATATCGCGTACACGTCGTGTATCATTTTCCCCATACACTAATATGGCAAACGTGTTTCGAATATCGCACGACGCGTGAGGAAAGGCGAGGAAATATTTCATGTAAGGGACAAACGGTGGGACACCGTACGTGAGCCAAATTGGGTTTGCGAATATCGACGATTCTATCGATTCACAAACATTGGGGAAAGTTGGAGAAAAAAAAATGGCTTTTAAAGCTCTAGGAGAGAAAAATTCGAGAAATTCTTTAGCTTGTGCAGCAATTGTTTCTAAAATTTAATATTAATGAGACACTCCGAACGAAATAGAAGAAAATTCTACTATGTGACGAAACGAAAAAAAAAAAACAGTGAATTGTACTTCAAAAGATTTTATGTTCCCGAATAATGATTTCGATTTTTACTAAGCGATAAATTTGTGCAGCAATTGTTTCTTTAATATTAATAACTTACAACGGAATAGACAAAATAAAATGTGGTTAAAATTTGCATTGTTGGAATGCAATGAAAATGAATCTTTCTGGATTCCTTTTTTTCGGTAGATTTTGCCTACGAAATCTGTCAACTATTTCTTAAACTTACGTATTTAGCAATCTACAATATAAATCTATAAGATCTTTTGCAATAATAAAAATAAGGAAAATGTAAAAATGAGCTTTCGTTGCGTTTCAACGATGCAAATTTCAACATCATAAAATAAATTGTACATCAATATATTGAAGATTCCTGAATAATGATTACGAGAGTTTTTTTTTTAATTAGCAATAAATTTCCTGACATTTTCCTGCCTCTTAAACTTTTTCTGACAGAAAAGGATTCTGCGCAAATTGAAATTGAGGAGCTTTGAGTGGAGTGGAGAAGGAAAAAAAAAGATGGTTGGTTGCGGCGGTATAGATGGTTCGACGTACATCAACGAAGCTGGCCAGTCTTGTGCGGGTGTTGTTAATTAAGGGTCTCGATTACTGTCAATGGCAAGACGTAGAAAAAGAAGAAGGTCTTTCCCACGAGGGAGAAAATGGTTTCGTGTCGATGATGGGGTAGAGATTTCTTTCTGCCCTCGAGTGGTGAAGGGCTTCGGGTATAATAACTCCTCAGAATCTCCGCCGTACTTGTACACAATCGCGAATATCTGTGTATAAAGTGCGGCTCCTTTTGCGACGCAAAAAGACTCGCTTCTCTCCCTTTACTCGAGACGTAACATAATCGCAAACGGGGAGGAACTAAAAGGTTTTTTATCGAAAAATTATCGCGCCTATGATATTACATCGCTGTGGGCTACGTCGGTATTTTTAAGTCCGTTCATTATTTAAGGGGACTACCAGTCTAGAGCCAGGAGCAAGGTGAATTTTGACAATTTTTGTTATGGATACCCAGTTGCTAAAATAAAAATTCCGTTCAGTGGCTTTTATTCTACATATCTTCGAGTATCTTAAAAAAAAGGTTTCACAAGCTTGTGTAAAAAAAATAGAGGTGCTTAATTGGATGAAGCGAATCGCTTTTGTCTGATAGTGTCCTGAGGCCGGCAACGTTACATCGCCAATTCTTCACCGATTAAAACATAAATGGAACATTATTCATAATGATCTCTATACTAGCGTTAATTAATCTGATTATAACCTTTTTTGTAACTTTCCGTAATAAAAATGATATTGACAAATACATTCTAGGCCTTGTATAAATATATTGTAGAGTGTGTATGTGCACGAGCATGTATGTGTACTGGCTACTTAAGGAAGTATTATATGGACGTGGTCAGGCAACATTATAATGACCTGATCAGGCAGAATTATAAACGCCTGGTCAGGCAACCGGCTAACGGCCTGATCAGGCAGCCAGATAAGGCCCATATGTGACAGAACGTTACACTTTCTATCACGGCGCTATCGGGTTCCCTTATAAGTGCCCTACCAGCGCAGTCAGGCAATCTGAATGCGTCCCGAATCGGACCCTATTGAAATTTCTACGTGGGATGTTTACCTAACCCTCACGTTTGTATCAGACTGTCTATTCTGGCTACTAATACGTAGATACTCTGCGTTTACGGATATGCACATACTACTGTAATCTAGTTCTAGTCTGTACCAGTCGCCTCGTGGCGCTAGCGTCGCTAGACATTGCTTAATTTGAAGCGCTATATCTCTGAAACTAGACGGTCAAAATTCATGATTTTTTTTTACCCACTTCGTCATATGTTCCTCTGTGATTGAGAATTTTTTTTTCTGTAGTAACGATTCGAAGTTATTACGTGAAATGTGAAATTTTCCACTGATCCCCATTAGAACACGTGTAAAACCGTGAAATCTTTTATTGCCAATATTTCGGAAACGGTACGGTGAATCTTTTTGAAATTCTGCAGGTAATCATTTAATAGTGTCCTATATGGATCTTCAAAATATAAAAAAAAATCTATAGAAAAACGCCTTGGCCAGACCCACCTTTTCTTATTTCACTATTTTCACCCACCCTTTCTTATTTCACTATTTCCAGCGCCTTGAAGACCATTCTTGTCTAAAAAAAAACGCCTTCAAAGGTTCCTGATTAATGAAATATCCCTCCCAATTTTTTTGCACTCTACAATTTTCTATAGCTAGCCATCTGGACGTCTCCATACGGAAGATTACCAAAATTCATGTTTTTTGCCTTGATCCTGTACCTCACGACGCTATTTCAAGCCATAGCTCAGTGTGATTCAACATGCCAAGCATTCATGCACGAGGTGCTTAATCAAGATAATGATTCGCCTGTAAATAAAAGTCGTCCAGCAGTGACAAGGGTGAATAAGAACAAAATGAATGATCAGCGAGAAAAGAATTGTGATTAAGGAAGCGCAAATATATATGTAAAGAGTCTGCATGACGTACAGTCCTATTAAGGGATTGCCTGCTGTTTTCCGATGCGGTTTTCCTTGTGTTGCGTGAAATAACAGAATTCCGGGACGATCTCGAGCCGTCTCTGCGCTGCTTCTATTAGTCACATTCAGCCGTGTCTTGTGGATGAGAACGAAACGAGGTCCCTCCATTCCCTTCCCCGCTCACTATATCTGGATGAACTCCATGACATTTTACGCGCTACAGCTCTCAATCTCCCGTGCGCCAGTGAAACATCTACAGGGAATTCAATCTCGGTCGTGCCCAATCGTGACCATAATTTAAATAATTTATTATTCAAGTTAGCATCATTCGACAGTGGAAAAGAAAGTGTCGGCTGTTTATCAATGCAAATTTAGCGTCGTGTGGTCAACGGGCTTAGAACGTATTTTCACGAAAGGTCAAAACGCCAAGAATTTTCTTACGCCAAGTACAAACACACATACACACACACACACGCGCGCGCGCGCGCGCAAACGCAACGTAGCAACAATCCGCTACAGGGCAAATTTATAATCCGATGAAATTAACTCGGTCCGTTTGCGTTATAGCGTCGACCTATTAAGAAACAAAAGGAAAAGGTAGCAAGCTTCGAGAGGCGCACACGGCCGTGCGCCAATCGGCGAGTTTCTTTTAATCTGCATTTGCATATATATTGCGAGAGCCATTTAACTCTATGACGCCATTTGGTTAGGAGCCTCAAGCTTTCTTGACGATTGTGCGCGAGGAAATTTGCGTTCGCGGATCGCAAAAGAAATTGTACAGTGTGGGCTCCTCTTTCTCTCTCCAATCATCGGACCACGGCTTATCGTTGCTCATTATTCCTATCATTTATCTATTTTTGGCAGTCATTGCCGGAGCACATGACATCGTTTCCCACAGTTGTACCCGTGCAAAAGTTGTCATGAGGGTCTAATTGGATTCCCGTACTTGTCCCGACTTTCTGATCCAATGAGTTATTTCATCCGTATATTAAAACGTCATGCTCGTACATTGGATGCTCATCGAAATTCTCCATTGGAATGTACAAATCCAATTTGAATCCTAAAGGATTCAAATGAACTTTCTACACAAAATGTATAGACATACAAAATGAGTGAATCTTCAAAAGGTGTGAATCTTATCTTAGAAAGTATGAATCACTTGAAAAAGTATATCTTAAAGATCAATTGGAATCACATAACTGAAAATCCAGTTTAATTATCGTTTGTTATTTATTTTACTGCACTTCGACATAATATTACCACACACGTACACGCTCACGAAGCGTGCAGAGGATGTTTCAACACACCGAATTTTTTATCGTGACTTTTCAAAAAATTTCGATTCGAACGTGGTAAGAATTGTCAAACGGCGTTCATCGAGGAGCAGTACATAATACAATTGGGTCCCAATGAGGACTCTCTAACAAATGTTCCTAGACATGTGGGTAGGATCTTGGGACTCCCCAACAAATTGTACGCGGGATCACGAATGGACATTTTTTTTTTGGGAGATCCAACAAATTCCTGTCGATAAATTCACATAAAGAATTGTCAAAAGACGTGAATTGGGAAATATCGCCGAATCCACTTGGATTCCAATGTGGACTCCCTACCTGCGGTATCCTCATCAAATCCCTATAGGGATGTGGTAGGATTTGGGGACTCCCCGAAAAATTTCTGCACGGGGGGTCTTAAAGAGTCACTTATTTGATTGGCTATTGCTCATTATGTCAATTTAGATTAGATTAGCTGTCGATTTAGTTTTAGAATTTGATTTATTTTGTCACGCAAATCAATATTAGTCGTATTGTATGTTTGGTACATTTCCTTTTAGCTTTAAGTTCTAGTTATTAAGTAAGTTATCTAGACATATATTAATATTCATGGAATCTTAGGTATATTTTTTTATTTAAAAATTTCATATTGGCATTACTTTATATTTTATAATGTTCCTCAAGGTGGACCGAAGGCATAAATAAAAAATCAATCAATCAATCTCTCTCTCTCTCTCTCTCTCTCTCTCTCTCTCTCTCTCTCTCTCACACACACACACACACACACACCACCCCCTCTCTCTCTCTCTCTCTCTCTCTCCCATCCTTCTAACACTTTGCGTATCTGAGACCCACTATTTCTATAAATTCCATCAAATCGATTCGATTGTACTCCAAAAAATCTCATCGCCACTAGCGTTAGGGAGAGAGAGAGAGAGAGAGAGAGAGAGAGAGAGAGAGAGAACGCTCTTGCGAATCTAGCTGGAAAATCCTTTCTTACTCCCATAATGCACCGATACACTCAATTTTATCGGTAAATCACTCGATTTCCATGTAGATCAGCGTATCTCTCAATCTCCCCTTTTTCGGTCCCTCGGCTTTAACTTGATCCGCGGCGCGAATATACGGATGGGTGTGCGAGAGAAATAGCGTTCGTACAAAATTGCAAGTAAAACGGATCGAGAAAGCTTCGTCTTGATATCAACCTCACTGGAATCAATTCTCGTAATAGATTTTGCCATAATAACGCGACAAACTTGCTCTCCAAAGCTGTTGTACCTTTTTCATCAAGGAAACCGCGTATCAAAATCCTCAAACCAGAGGGGCAGAGGACTCGCACCTTTTTTTAATATCCCTTCCGGGTATGTTTGTGATCGCAAGGACCCGTGTGGTATTACGGAGTAAAAAAAAGCCCTGAAACGAGCAGACGAAGTCGCGTAAACAAATTCCGTGCACGTACACAGTGTACAATATTTCAACGTTATCTGGTGCATTAATGTCGAGCATAGGTAGAAGTCGTCGATGGAGACTGCTTATGTGAGCAGGTAGATTATATCAATACTCGCGGTTTTCATTTCTACAGAATTAGGGATGTGGGATTTACGTGTTCTCGGTATACGCTTCGCATAATAAGCAGCTTTCGACACTCGCTCGTTGCGCTTGTTCGCGTTGAAGTCTAATATTACAGGTGGATCACGTGTATCCTGGGGTTTCTCTTCTGTGGATATAGGGTGGCCTAAAGTGACGTGCAAAAGGAAAATCTGGATGCCTCGTATCGATATCTATTCGAACTACCCCCATGTATGTTCTACGATCTTTAATTGGTGAGCAAAAAACTATTTTTAATTTTTCGGGTTTTCCTGTAGCATAGGTTTTATTTTTTCACTTTTGAATACTTGTGCTTATTTATTTTTTCGGAGTTCCAACGTATAACCTTGGGGGGTTTTACGTATTGCCCTGCCCAATTGAACCGTTTCCTATCACGCCCTACCGGCACTTCGCTAATCTAACCTAACTTTTGGCCACTCTAGAGGCCAAAAAGGGGCATATTTTGTGATTTTTTTTCAGCGAAATCATAAAATAAATCGGAATTAAAAAATAGGGGTTTTATTATACACGTACTTGACTATACAAAATTATTTTTTCACAGCGATACCTCTCAAAATGGCGACTGTGCAGCATTCTTCCGATGTTGCCTTTATTTCTGGAAGGTCAACGGCCGGACCAACAGCTTCTATAATTTTTTAGTTATGATGAGATACTAAAGTTTTTTCGATTATATATAAGAATTGCTATAGAAGTACGTAGGATTTTTTTGATATATTGTTTTTTGTCGCAATGGCGCATTTCTAAAACAAAAAGTATAAAATGCCATGAGAAAATCGTCAGAAAATTGTTTATAAAAAAGCAACTATGCAATATAATTTAAAAAAATTCTACGTAGTGCCTCAGAAATGTAATTCTAAATATACAGTTAAAATTTCAAGTGAATCGGTTGAAATTTGTTTGAGTTATGAGTCCGGCCGACTTGAAAAATGTAGTTTTGAGATAAACGCATTTATAGGTAGTAGAAAGTCACGACACGAATCAAGTGGGGTTGTGCTAGAATTCGGAAATCGAGTACTTGGAGGTTTTTCACACCCATAATCTTTTGGAATATAATTTTATAGGTAGTAAGGTATATTTTTAACAAAAAAAATCGATTTTTGGAAAATCCTAGAGTGGCCTAAGGCCTTAAACTACACTATACCCCATTTGCCGACGGTACGGGGGAACTGTGAAAAACCCGTGTCGGTATAGACGGCCCCATATTCTTTTGATTTTCCGGTGCATAGATATTTACTCAAGTATCTACACGAAGTTATCGGAAGTATTGGCGTTCCGCTCATTGGTTTATGCGCCATTCGGTACACGGCTAAGCAGTCACCGCTCCGAGTATTGCACCATGCACAACGCTGCTTAACTCGAAGTACCGCCGGAGCTGAAACCTGACTGCACATCTACCAGTGTCGGTGAGTTTTGCGTACGTATTTTTCTCTCAGTAGTTTGTAAAAATAATTGGTAGTTATTTAAACTGGTATAAATATTGTTTTAATCATCTGAACTTTTTTCTTGATCGTCTTCAACCTATTTTGGTCATTTGGTAATTTGTTTATCGCTTAACGGTGCACTTCGTCACAGTGACACATGTAAAAAAATCGCGAAGAAAGTACATACGCAATTCGTATAGGTATTGATAGAAGGTATACAAGTTTTCCTTTTGGGCGTCACTTTTCGGGCCACCCTGTATAATATAGTCTTATAAACATACAGAGTACATAAGACTAATCGACTACATAAGCACACACATCTCTATAATATATATTTGTATATAGATATATATCGATTCGTCGTTGCTTGGTCTATTTTTGTTTTATCTTAGCTAATTTCCCCAAAGATTACAGTACCTCAGCGGAGAGATCTCTGTCATCCATCCTGCAGACTAATCATTCCCCACAGAACTCGACCTCCTCTAGTCGTAGAGTCCCATCAGAATTCTGCAAAACAAAGAATCAAATTGAGTGAAATTCATCGACTATTGTTCTTCCGGCTTGCTATTCGACTTTGGTTGCTTTCTGAAATTTAGATAGGGTGTTTTCCCAACTTTAGATCGGGTGTTTTCACTTTTCCCAAAAAGATTGAATGCAAAGTACTTTCAGAATACAGCCGAAAGTATTGGATGTACGGACGATGTGCGGATGCGGCTCCCAGATCAAGCACTGCTGAGTGGGCTCGGTGCTCACTCAGCACTGCTTGATCTGGAAGGCGTCCGTTTAAGATTGTTTGGGTTTGTATGGCCGCACTGTCGTGGGCGTTGACTACCGAGTGGTAAGCAATTTCACTGACAATGAGTACCGATGGTAACACAACTAAAACTCCGTGAAAATATAATGGCCTGTGTCGATACAGGCTTTTCACAGTTTACCTGTGCCCTCGTGCAAACGTGATACAGTGGCTGAGCAGAAGTCTGGGCTGTCGGTAAGGAACTTTGGAAATACCAAACTGTCAAGTGTGGGGTAAACGTGATTTATATTTAAAATAAGTAAAGAATATGAATTGTTGATAAAAACTCAGATCACTATAATTTAGCTTTATAATTATTACAAACGTAATAATTTCGAAATATGAGAAAACATCAAATTGTAGTTTATGGCGGATACTTGAGTGATGTCCCTTGTTAGTTACGATACGGCTGTGCACGGTAGCTGTTCTGAAGGCGAAAACAAAAGTTTTCATGAGTTTTGAGGGTAATTATTACTTTTATTATTTAGGATGGAATAAATAATTGTTTTTTTACAAAAAAAAAATCAATTGTATTCGTAATAATAGGTTAGAATTAAACATGTGTATTCACTGATGCTATATTCTAACGTCTTTCCAATAAATGGACATATGGGCTCTGTTCTGATAATTCTCAAAGCAGAGTGGAAATTTTACCTCATCTGCTGAAAATTGAAAAAAAAATTACTGTTAAGAATTGACAATGTACGTTTCATCAATTTTCATGAAAGCATTTTATTCGTTTTTTTTGTCTTTCCATTTTGACAAAATTTAATTTTCTGTTTCTCTCGAGTATCCTGTGTTACGAAAAACTTTAGTCGTTTTTTTGAGAATGTCACATTAAGATGCAAAACAGTAATGTGCGTTTTCTACGAAATCGTAATAACAATTATAATACTCATATGTATGAGAATATTATAATTTTTGTGCAACACAGAGATCTCTAAATCTAGCATTTAATTCAAATAAATAATAAATCGTTTACACTAAACATCGATTTACTGGTGGTCGAGTGTTCATTTACTGGTAATTTCGTTCATTCACTGGCGATTTAGTCATTTCGCTAATTATTTTTCAATTTCTCCACGATTATTTGTTGCATTTACTTCGAATATGTTTCTCTACTATCAGTATAATATATTTTGTTAGCTATAGCAACAAAAAAAAATGGTTTTGATAATATTTTCATTTTACAGTTAATCGGTATGTATTCTAAATCTGTATTATCCTACGAAGAAACATTGGCAATGGAATTGCTTTCGAAACATATTTCTTTGCGGCATTGATATGGAAGAAACACGACGAATATTTTTCGTTTTCCTCGTCACAAGCTCACCGCACTCGATTCAACGGAACCGCAAGATCAAAAAGAATTTTTTACTCAATTCAATTATGCAAGAAACGTTTCTCGAACGGCTTCCGAGATAATCGTGTCTCTACCGGAGATTGCAAAGGAAAAGCTCGCCTTTCTTCCTTTTCCTATCGAATCGCACGGTCTATCGATAACAGTGGAACAGCAAACGGCTGGGCAACGAGAATCAGATTGCTTCGCCACATCGTTCGCTATCGGCCCACATACGTACACACACTTCTTTAGAGCAGCAAAGGGAGCAGCTACCTTTCAACCCTTTCGGTTGCCCTCAGAAGCTTAAGGAGTTTCGTGGAGTGAATTCAGAACGGAATCGTCACGTCTATCCATGAACTATCTTTTCTCTTTCTCTCGCTGCACGTACACGAGAAACTTGGCGAGGCCCTGAGCCCATACTCGTATGCCAGAGACGCAAGGTTCCACCGAGGGGCAAAATGTTTCGAGAGAATTCCCAGAGCAAGAGAGATACGCGAGCTGATTAATTTGCGGGGAAAATTCAGCACGAGGCTGATTGTGAGAACAACGAAGCTGTCTTTCGCTCGATAGGCGACGTTTTAGCTACTGCGCGGTTGAGCGGTCGTCCATCCAACTGTTGGCCGAGGCGAATTCTGCTTAAGGCAGTATTCTAGTCTAGAGGCCTAAAAAATAAACAGAATATATTTTTTGTATCCATTTTTTACAGTCTTTTTATTGAGGTTTCAAGTACATACAAAAAAAAATTGTGAAACAAAATAAAAATCGCAAAAGTTATGGGCCTCTAAATATGGCCGTGAAAAAAAAAGGCTTGATGCGTTTGACATGAGTCCAAAGCTTGCATTCATCTGAAACAGAAATATATCCAATTTTGTTGATCAATAAGAATATCATTATGTCAGAGAAAAAAAAATTGAATGACGACTATGCAAAAAAAAAAATTCTGAAATTGATTTTCCGCCCTATTTTCGAAGTTATAATTTTTTTAATAGTAAAGAATAATAACTTCGCAATGCCCGAGATAGGAGCGATAGAGGTTTGTATACTGAAGGTCCATACCAAATTTAAAGGCAATCGGTTGAATGGAACTCGAGATTTTATGTCAACCAGTTTGAAAAAGTAGCTTCGAGAAAAACACGATTAAAGTTTTGAGTAGAATTTCAAACAACTGAAACTGAGTGGTATGCAAGCCTTGTAAAGTGTGCTTTCCTCGACTTCGAAATTATGATTTTCTGAATCTGCGAGCAGTTCTAGCTCCCTTAGAATCTTTTGATTGTCCGATTCGCGCCGGTGCGGTCTCTCAATCCGGCCGTATTTAGATCGGTAAAATTTTTTTAAATATTGGGAATTTTTAAATTTCCTTCTGAGGACATTTTCTTAAGGCCTCAGGCCATTCTAAAGGCCAAAAAAGGGCATATTTCCTGATTTTGTTTTTCAGCGAAACCATAAAATAAATCGGAATTACAAAATAGGGGTTTTATTATACTCGTAATTGATTATACAAAATTATTTTTTCACAGCGATACATGCGAAAATGGCGACTGTGCAGCATTTTTCCGATGACGCCTTTATTTCTGGAAGGTCAACGGCCGGACCAACAGCTCCTATAATTTTTGAGTTATGACGAGACAATAAAGTTTTTTCGATTATATATAAGAATAGCTATATAAGTACGTAGAATTTTTTTGATATATTGTTTTTTGCCTAGATGGCGCATTTCTCAAACAAAAAGTATAAAATGCCATGAGAAAATCGTCAGAAAATTGTTTATAAAAAAGGAACTATGCAATATGATAAAAAATTCCTACGTAGTGCCTCAGAAAATGTAATTCTAAATATACAGTTAAAATTTCAAGTGAATCGGTTGAAATTTGTTTATGAGTCCGGCTGACTTGAAAAATGTAGTTTTGAGATAAACTAAACGCGTTTATAGAAAGTCACGACATGAATCAAGAGATCACGCTAGAATTCGAAAATTGAGTACTTAGAGATTTTTCACACCCATCATCTTTTGGAATATATATTTATAGGTACTAAGGTACATTTTTAACAAAAAAAAATTGATTTCTGAAAAATCCTAGTGGCCTAAGGCCTTAAGAGTCTATACTTACAAAAAATGCCACAACAGCGATTTTTTTTTCAAATTTCTAGACTAGAATACTGCCTTAACCCGGGAGATCGGTGTATTCAGGCGACATATATATGAAAAATAACCATGCCAACTTTCAATGAGAGCAAATGGGGAAAAAACGTAATCAACCGATTCGTAAAGTCCTCCATCTCTGCCAGCTTCCATCAGAACTCAATTACTCAGGGACGCAATGACGCGTAGCGATATACGTGCGACAAGTGAGACAAAAAAATTGGATGAAATTGTCCTCGTGACATTTACGAGGAAATTGATAAAGATTCATTCTGATTTGGATCAGCTGATCGCAGAAGGTTTGACAGGACTCTCTTCTATTGATTCAGGTTAATGCTGCGAATCTAGCTGTTGATACAGGCCAATACTTGGATGGGTGACCGCTCAATCCGGCATTGATTTCCCACAGGTTTTGCCCAGTTTCCCTGCGCCCTAGTTTGGAAAAAAATAGGGCATAAGGAAAAAGACCTTGTGGCCCCGCTAGGGTCTGCAACTGAAAATTGTCAAGCGACAAGTGTGAGGCAAAAAGTGTACGGATGCGATCATAAAAAAACCCGCAAAAGTTTGGGAAGGTTGATATAAAAAAAATCCTGCTAGACAATGGAGCCACGAGATAATTCTATAGCTGTCTTATTCAACAATGGGAATGAACTTTTAACGAGCTCGTGCCGGAATCTACGAACAATGATGGTCCGAGAGCACATCAGAATTCGCACACAGAATAAATAATATTCCCGACAAAGAGTCCGGTGACCGATATGTAATTCCCTATTATTTTGAAATTGAACCGTTTCCGTTCACTTCTGTCAAGTATACAGGAATATTCTCATGGGTCAGTCTTTATAAAAACGACTTTAGTAGATCTGGATAGGTATACTCATTAGTCTGGTGAAATAAAGGCAATTGCCTTTCGGTCTTTATCAGAGTGTACGTCGATGTTTTTGGATCTCGGTAGGAAAAACTCTGCGAAAGGGATACAGCATTCGTGAAATGCATTTTTATTCATACGGCAATGTGCATGAGTACGTGTACATACGCAGTTTGTAGGTACGTGTATTCCCGATGGAAATGCCGGATGGGAAAATCAACAGCTTGCACATCCACGTTTCATTTGCTCGTTCTCTCTCTCTCTCTCTCTCTCTTTCTCTCTTTCTCTCTCTCTCGTTCTCGTATCGCTGTGGCAGAGAGTAATAAAGAGGCGGAACCGAATAAACGAAAGAGTAGGAAAAAAAGAGGTGAGAGATCGAGGGTAACATTGATGGAACGAGCCAAGAGGATGGCAAGTTAAAAAGAACGAAACACACAGTCGGAATAACGCTGCGACGTCTAATCCCGCATAGCAATGATTGCGGTTCGTCGATTTCCCCCGTTTTCTTTTACCGATTTTTCCATTTTATTTGCTTTTTCGCTGCTGTTTTTCTTTTCGTTTTTTCGTTTCTTTTGTTCTCACGCTTCGCGAGGCCGTACGAGCACGATTGCGGCTGTCCAAGGCCCAATCATCCGCAAATCTCTTCGCCATTCGAATCTCGAATTGATGTACATATCGTTGAAATTTTTTTACGCGGGGACAAAAAAAAACCAGGGCTTTTGAATTCGCGAACTTTTGACAAAGGTCGACCTGCGTGCTTTTCACACAAAAAGACAGGATCGATAACGATGCAAAGTGCAGTTTTTTTTACACCTGAAAAACATTGAGCTGACCCGAATTCATCGGCAACTTTGTCGCTAACGCATATAGAGTAGTGACTTTTTTCTTTTTTTCTTTTTCTCTTTTATCGAGGATCTTCTTTATTCGGAAACTTTTTATTTCCTGTTCAAATAATTTAATTCACTTGTATTTGAAAATTTATCTTTAAAAATAATTATTTCTCATGAAAAAAAAAAGTGATCGTTGTCTTATTATTTTTAATTGTATTTCAAAATAATACATAATTTTGGTATTAAAAAAAAATAGAACAGTTGCTTTTTATTTTCGATTGTATCTTAAAGTATGGAATTATTTTTCTATTCGAAGGAATTTATATTTTTTTTATTGTATTCTAACATAATTATTTATTTTTTCATACACAACATATTTATTTTGCGATTATATGAAAATAATTTTGTGAATTTTTCAAATTTTGCTGAATTTATAATTAAATAAGAAATGTTTGAAGATAAATAAATAAGAATATTCGCCGAAATGTGATTGATTGAAAAATTTCTATGAATGCAATCGTTCTTCGCTTATGCATCTACCATTAAAAATACTTCGCACGCTAGATATAAAGCTTCTAGATGTGTGAAAAAGCCCCTTCAAAGTCCCTAATGTGTACCCGTGGAAAGGCACTTCGAAACCTACGCATACCTACACTATTGCGTCAAAGAAAAATGACAACAATAGATCATTCTTGCGAATGGCGTGTTCGCGCATCCACCACATATTTCACAACGGAATTTTCCTTTCCATTTTTTTTTTTCCTCGTCGGCACACACTGCGATAAGGGTGAAATGAGATTTTTTGCCGACCATCATTCGCACGACGCACGGACGGACGTTCGAAATTGGACGGGTAAAGAGAGGGAAGAACTAAAAAAAAAAAGAAAAAAAAAATATTACACCCACGATCTCGTTCCATGCCGTTGGACCGCGAGGTTGCGGTCAAGCGAACAGGGAGAGAATGAGATGAGGGTTGCCAGGGTAAAACTGATCTCGGGTGCTACGATTTCAGAGGATCCGCAAGAGCAAAGAGCGATTTAAGGGACTCTTGGAGTCGAAGGAAGTGAATAAAAACCAAACACTTTATACACGAAGGGAGAAAAAAGAGATAAGAATAACTCGTCGTTAGTACGGCATTAATGATTAGGAAAAAAAAAACAAATAATGTTCATGGGTTTAGAGCGTTTAACCGTACCAAAAATCATCAGGGATAACTTTAAATTAATATGAGAATTGTTTTACGCTATGGCTTTTTTTTCACAAGTCAGAACGCACGAAAATAATGAGCAGACAAGGTTGTTCCTGCAAAGTTTATCAATTTTCCCATCTGAGTCGCTCAACGACCCAACGGGGTCGAGTACCAACGGGTACGCGATTACACAAGGGTATAGTTTACGAACTTTTTTTTTTCAACAAAATCCTCGCGATACTTTCAATCCTGCTCGTTAAAATATTCATCAAAACATCGTTAAATTACTGTTACAAAGACTTTTATAAAGAATACGTTTGCCACGAATATTTGGCAGTTTCCATAAACATTTCCGGTTTATCTAAACGTGGCTTATATACTTTGTTTTCGTGGGGGAGGAATACGGGGAGAGATTCCAAACTGGAGAAACTAGATTGAATTCGTATCCCAGTTGGACGTGAAACTCGCAATCGATACAACACTCCCCCTGACTCTCTAACATTTTCAAACTTTGGAGAAAAAGAAACCTCGAAAGATTTATCCGGTAACATGTTTTCGCAATCTCTCCGTTACACTCGATGCTTCGACTCGCTTGATTCGATCTTCGACATCACCGCGTGTACATAAGATTTTTCGTAATAACGTACAGCCCCTTGAGCATCAATGAAAAAGGAAAGAAAAGAATTCAAAATAGTTTTGTATTATCCTTATCATTGATAAGAGCATCCCTGATTCTAAAAAAAAAGTATTGCCATTCGTTTTCACGCAAAAAATCGAAGAACTTAGGATATTCATTTTTCAAATTATGGTCTGCTGATACATACGGGAGACGGACATATTGAGCCTGTGGTAATTATGTAACGTTGGCTATGAGCACATTTCATTGACTACGTACTCAAAGTAAAGCTTAAAGACTGGTATTAAAGTACCAGTAAAACTGTATTGAAGAATGGTGAAAAATTAGATGATTATTTTCAAAGTATTGCAATAGCTTGATTTTCAGGCCTTAGGCCACTCTAGGATTTTCCAAAAATCGATTTTGTTTGTTAATAATGTACCTCAGTAACTATAATATAATATTCCAAAAGATTATGGGTGTGAAAAATCTCTAATCACTCGATTTTCGAATTCTAGCGCAACCCCTCTTGATTCATGTCGTGACTTTCTACTAACTTTAAACGCGTTTATCTCAAAACTACATTTTTCAAGTCGGCTGAATTACATTTTCTGAGGCACTACGTAGGATTTTTTAATTATATTGCATAGTTTCTTTTTTACAAACAATTTTCTGACGATTTTCTCATGGCATTTTATACTTTTTGTTTTAGAAATGCGCCATTTTGACAAAAGAACAATATATAAAAAAAGTCCTACGTACTTCTAGAGCTATTCTTATATATAATCGAAAAAACTTTAGTGTCTCATCATAACTGAAAAATTATAGGAGCTGTTGGTTCGGCCGTTGACCTTCCAGAAATAAAGGCGTCATCGGAAAAATGCTGCACAGTCGCCATTTTGACATGTATCGCTGTGAAAAAATAATTTTGCATAGTCAATTAAGTGTATAATAAAACCCCTATTTTGTAATTCCGATTTATTTTATGGTTTCGCTGAAAAAAAAATCACAAAATATGCCCTTTTTTCGCCTCTAGAGTGGCCTAAGGCCTTAATGTTAACATGAATATGTGATTAAAGCAAGTTTCATATTTCATGCGTGTTGCGTGATTATCGACTATGTAAATTTTATTTAAAAAAAAAGATAATTGTGAACAAAACCAGTTCTTGTCAGGTCTGCCCCTTCCGACCCCCCCAAATGCTGGCTACGCTCATATTCTTCTTATTCTCTGGTGCACAGACGCTCTACTCAAGTATCTACATCAAGGTCTCAGAGGTATTGGTCTTTCGCTAACTGGTTTATGCGCCGGCCGGTGCACCGATAAGCGGTCATCGCTCCGAGTATCGGCCAGGTACAATGCTGCGTAACTCGAAGTATCGGTGGAGCCGAACCCCGGCCGCCCATCCACCAGTGTCGGTGTAATCTCGTAAAATCTTTATTTGATATAAAATGGAATAAGAGGATGATCTATTTTTATCACCCACAAAAGTGTGATGTAATATATTTTATATGACGTGTGGGGGGTTAATGGTGCCCTCAGCATGTTCACTTTATTACGGAGCGTAGAGCTTTGGGTGGTTGAAATAGAGAATGGCTCAACGAACCCACCATTCGAGGTGTCCTATCAAAGTAATTTAAACCCCTAAATTGCAATCTCACTGGGCTTCTCTGCGGCCATTGCATTGGTGATAACGCAGCAAACATCGAGCAGCTAATTATCCCGTATGGTGATTATCCACAAACCGGAAGTAATTTCTTAGATCCCTCGGCGCCATCGATGTTCATCGTTGAATGTGAACATTGATTACTGTGCACATATTAATTTATTATGATCAACCATTTGAAACGTTCAACTAATTGGAATTAGACTAATTTGTTGTGAACTCTTATTTGAAAAATCTTTTGTATGAATACCGATGCAGCCATTTCTCGGTGTTGATGGGGCTTTGTATAGGTAATTGAACGTTGTTTGGTTATTTAGGTAAATGTCTAGGGACTTGCTGTTTGCTTGGGCCTATGCATCTTGCAACATTGTACAGGCGCATGATAAATTCCATTCGATCTTACCTTATATAGTTATATGTGACGTACGATGGTATACTCTCCCACGTAACGCTGGTAGTGTAATATCGACATGTAACCTCCGCCTCCGCTTACCCCTCGAGAACTGTTACCACAATAATATTCTTCATCCATATTTCACCGCTTATCACGATCGATTCGCTTCGTTTCTGGACGCGAGTTTCACAATATCGGCACAGCGTGAAAGCTTTCCGCGTGCTGGCGCCAATAACGTTGATTCCTCTCGTTATCAGGTGCATTTACTTTTTTATAGCGCACTGTGTACAGATTGGAGCGTCGACCCTGTCACTATGGCTTGTTGGATTTTTCAAAAGGAGTATAGTTCTGTGTATTCAGATACGAAGTGGAAAAAAAAACTTTCATGCTTTTTAAAGTTTATAGATTTTAGTGTTTGTGTCGTTACTTATTTTGTACTTAGCGGATTATCGTTTATTTTTAATGGTCCTTCCTCTCGTTTCATTTGTTGGCGAGTCTCCAAATCTTACCACATCCCTATAGGGATTTTATAGGGACGCCGCACGTAGAGAGTCCATATTGAAATCCAAGTGAATTCGGTGATATTTCCCAATTGACGTCGTTTAAGGATTTGTTATATGAAATTCTCGACTGGAATTTGTTGGGTCCCACAAAAAGAAATATCCTTCCGTGATGCCGTGTACAAATTTGTGAGGGAGTTCCAAGATGCACCCACATCGCTAATGATATTTGTTAGGGCCACCACACATAGGGAGTCTTTATTGGGATCCAATTGGATTCTGCACTGCTCCTTGAGGAACGCCGTTTGAGAACTCTTACCACGTTTGAATAAAAAATATGTGAAAAATCACGAGAAAAAACTCAGGGTGTTGAAACATAACCCGTACGCTTCGTGAGCGTGTACGTGTGTGATGCTATTATGCCAAAGTGAAGTAAAATAAATACCAAATGCCAATTACAGTAGATTTTCAGTCATATCATTCCAATCGATTTTTAAGATATATTTTGTAAAGCGATTTATACTTTTTAAGATAACTTTTATACTTTTTGAAGATCTACTCATTTTGTATGTCTGTATATTTTGTTTAGAAAATTAATTTGAATCCGTCAGGTTTCAAATTGGATTTGTACACTCCAATAGAGAATTCCGATGAGAATCAAATATGCGAGCGTGACGTTTTAGTGTACGGGTCCAATGCGGCGACCCATTGGATCCGTATCAGGAAGTAGGGACAAGTATAAGAATCCATCCAATTGGATTCCTTACCCACGCAGAAATATTGTCATGAATACAGTCCGAATCGGACTAGGATGATAGTTTCTCAATCGGCATCCAGTCGATTGAGTCGATATCGAATCGAATCCCAGGGATGAATATAAAAATCACCAGGAAATACCGATCCGTATCAGCTAGAGGCGCTGGACGTTTTCCGAAATCATTTATTCAAGGATCTGAAAAATATTAGGATAAAATTGGTGCTACAGTATAACTGTCAAAACTTATATATTTTAATAACAGAATTTCGATATAAAATTCATTATATTTAATACAAATTTTCGAAAAAACTATATATAGGCCTTGAAATACTTATATTTACTGGAGAAACGTGATATAGGTTATTTATTCCAAGTAGTTATATTTAAATTAAATAGAGATCGTTCGAACCAAGAAAGTTTGTATTTAATTTACTAAGAAAAATGTATTAAATCCGTATTTGGAATACGAATTTCAAATTCTTGCCACCGTGTCTCCGCCTTGTGCTACGTAGTGGGCGCCATCTGGATTCTGATGAGGATACCCTTTTTAGGGAATCCATCTCATATCCCTATCAGGATCCGATTGGAACTTAGGTTCCCTAAGAAATTTCTTCACGGGTACTTCCTGTTCCCTACGACAATTTCTGCACGTGGTATGCTCTGATGAACTTTTACGAGCCTATCTCTGCCGCCCTTGTCCCAGACTTGTCAATTCACCGTTTCGCGTTCTTTAGAGCCCGGCCAAGATGTTGTCCACAGCAATTTTTTTTTTTTCAATGCACCGATGCATTTACACACGGGGACACAGAAACACTAAGGAACCTGTGCCAATTAAAGGGGCTTTATTTGATCGAACCTCAATTGATTACTTCGGAACCTCAGTAATAACTGCCTCCCACTCGGTGAGCGCCTAAGCTACCGCGCGGCTGAGCGGTCACCCATCCAAGTGTTGGCTCGAGATGGTGTCAGATTCGTTGGATTGACGAATTCAGGCGATATATAGGAAAACAGAGTGTCTACCGACCTGAAAGTCTTAAAGGTCATGAAATTACCCTCGACCCTGAAAAAGTCATGAAATATCATGAAAAATTATCTACCTGATTTTTTAAAGATCTCTGCAGCGCTCATTATCATGGCCGATTTTTGTATTTATCGAAAATAATTTTAAATTTTCGCGGGTTTACGGCAATCTACGGTATTATAAAAAAAGGTAGGGGAAAAAAAATGATTCGTTATTTCAACATATTAGTTTTTCTTTGTTATTCGTGTAAAGCAACTAGATGATATAATTCAAAGTTCCTAATGCTATGTAATATTCTTCTAGATGTTCCCAAAATATATTTCTTTACAGCAAGCTTGAAATTATGTTTGTCTCACATTTTTTACTACACATGTAATTGTACAGTTTGGTGACTTTTCGTTTATTTCGTATACTTTTTATTGGCGTACAGTACACATCTATTTCAAAGAGCAGAATATAAATATAAAAATTTAATGAGTGGCACTAAAGAATTATAAATTATACTTTTATACCAGAAAGTCATACTAAAAGTCATGAAAAAATCCTTAAATGTCATGAAATTTCAGTTCTGGTCAAAATTAGACACTCTGGAAAAGTAATCATGAGAACTTTCATGGAGAGCATATGCGAAAAAACGTAACCAGCTGATTCGTAAAGTCCTTCATCTTTGTCAGCTTCCATCAAAACCCAATTATTCAGGGACGCAATCAGGCGTCGCGATATAGGTGCGACAAGGGAGAAAAAAAATTGAATGAAATTGTTCTCGTGGCATTTGCGAGGCAAATTGGCAAATTGACAGGAGTCGTCTTTTTGCGCAGTCAACAGTGAAAAATGTGAAACAACCGGTTGGCGACGATATACCGGAACTTTTATCCACCGTTAATAATTCGTTGTCCACAAATATGTGAAAACCCGACAGTGACGAGTGCGCGGACGCGTTGAACGCGAGAATTCAAGGTCGTTTCTATGGAAACTTAATGTATCGGGGTGCTTGTCGACGACGCACCCTCGCGCCCTTTTTTTTTTCCTTCATCTGTGCCACACTCTCGATAATGCTCGTAAGGAGCCTCCACTTGTCCCTCCACACGCCCCAATTGAGGAATGCGTATACAGAGGCCACCCTAACTCCATGAGTGAGCACATCAAGGGCCACATCTAGTCGAAGTGCCACGAGATCCAAACACTCGCGTTATCGAGCTCGTAAATTCTGCGTCAGTTGGAAACCGTTGACGTTCTCCTCCGAGGAATCATGATTTTCCGTAGAAAATTCGTAACGGGGACGAATATTCGCAGCCAAATAAAAAAGATATTTGGAGATAGAAACTTTCGAGGGAGGGTTAAGCTTGAAATGATTTACTTCGTCGTATCGCCCTCGTTACGAAATAAAAATCAATTTCTATCGCGTTATTCAACACTCGAGAACATTTTCTCCTTTCTTCGTCCTCTCGTCCTTCGTCCTCTCGTAGTATTTTTCGGATTTTTCAATGCTACTTCTTCGCGGGCTTTTGCGTTTCCTCATACTTTTTCACACATCGCCATTTCAAATTCCTCGAAGAGCTCCAGAGTGTTGGGCACAGCCGCTCTTTCCTACCGCTGCGGCGCATTTTTATACAGGCCATATTTCTACTGAGCTTCCGTTATCTTACCATGGGAAGACATACAGCAGTAAATTAGTGGTTACTTTGATGGGTGACCCATCAAAATATTGGCCCAGATCAACGCCTCTTAAGGAGGTATTCTAATCTACAAATTTGAAAAAAAATCAATTTTTTGCCTTTTCTTAAAGTATAGACTCTTACGAGTATGCCCTCAAAAGGGAATTTCGAAATTCCCAATATTTACAAAGTTATAGCAATTTGAATACGGCCGGATGTAGAGGCTGCAACGACGCGACTCGGACAATCAGAAGATAATAAGAAAACTAGAACTGCTCGCGGGGAAAAACGAGCTCCGAAAAATCATCATTTCGAAGTCGAGGAAGGCACACTTTACGAGGCAGGAATGGCCGATTAATAAAACGTGAGTATCACATGCCATTATACCAATCAGAGAGTTACAGTTGTTTGACATTGGACTCAATGCTTTGAACGTGTTTTTCTGGAAACTTCCTTTTTTCAACCTGGTTGACATAAAATCTCGACTTTTATTCAACCGATTGACTTCAAATTTGGTATAGACCTTCAGTATACATCCCTTTATCGTCCCTAGCTCGGGCATTGCGAAATTCTTATTACTATTTAAAAAAAGTTAACACTTTGAAAAAAATAAGACAAAGAATTAACTTTTTTTTCAGATCGTCGCCATTAAAAATTGTTTTTTTTTCTCTTTGGTACCTGCCATAATGACATTCTTATTGATCAATAAAATTGGTTTTATTTCTGTTTCAGATGAATGGGAGCTTCGGAATCATGTCAAACGCCTCAACCCTTTTTTTGCCACAGCCATACTTAGAGGCATGGGCCTTTTATCAATAACTCGTTCAACTTTTTTTTTTGTACGGTCTCGAAGCATCAATAAAAAGACTAAAAAAGTGGATACTAAAAATATGTTTTTTTTTTATCAAGCCCGAAAAAACGCCCGCAATTCAGGTCTATAGACTAGAATACTGTCTCGACATGTAAGATCACCGGAGACCGTGTACTGATGTCAGTGTCCCTTTTACATTATACGTTAATGTTCAGAACACCGATTTATTTCTTATCTCAGCATGGATAAATTTTCCCTCTATTTGTCATTTGCAAATTTCAACAATGTCGCAAATAAAAAATTGCGCGTAGGCATTTCTCCGCTCGGAAGGCGATCGTTTTTTGTGAAGAGCAACGAGTATACTCTCGGCAACGCGTCATTAAGTTAAAGAGAGCCGCGCGCCCGCTAACGCGTAAAATCCGCGCCAGGTCTCGCCGAGATTGTGGAGCAAGAAGAAAGGCTTCTCGAGAAAATTGGCATAGTTTACATAGGACGAGCTATACGCGAGAAACATACCGGACGACCACCCCCTGTGCTCGCTTTACGAGCACAGAAAAAAATCTCGCGCAAAACATTGCGCTAGTGCGACAAAATTGTATATCCGTGTGAAACGTGGATAAACGAAGAATTTCTGTTGTCGGTTTAGCGAGGAGAGAAAAAAAAAGATACGTTTGTACAATATAAATTCCTCGGGTGCGAAGTAGAGAAAAGTTTGCATTATTTTTCCAAGCTTCATCGTTCGCGTTATTTTCGTATCTTGGCTCGTACCGCAATAACTACATTTTTTGGAATATCGTTCTGGAGAATGCTCATCTTCCATTATCGATTTTTGAAAATTATTAAAGTTTTATTGAATATTATTCCATCAACGTTTCAAAGCTCCTTCCGATTTATCGTCAATAGTTTATGACATTTGTTATCGTAGTTTCATTATCAATTAAATTTAAGCGCATAGATTATTGTCCTGGAAATATCTCATATTCCATGATCAGTTTTGAGTATTATTAAAGATTCATTATAAAATATTATTCCTCCAACGTTCAAAAGCTTCTTCCGATTTGTCATCAATAATTTATGACATTATCAGAGTTTTGTTTTCAATTATATTTAAGCGCTTTCTCGTTTCTTTCCATTCTCGAGATTTTCAAGAATAGAGACAATGACAACAGATACTTTAAGGAATTATATATATATATATATATATATATATATATATATATATATATATATATATATATATATATATATATATATATATATGTATATATATGTACCCTTAAGAAACTTTCGAGATTTATTCAAGCTGGTAACGAGGCTTCGTTTAAGTTCGCAACTCTCCTCCTTCGGAGTGGAGTAGCACCCGAATATATTGCGGCTCCAGGCGGCAACCATCTATGTAGACGTTATGGAAATATCGTGGGATCTTGGACGATGAGAGAGCCCCGAAAACCAAGAGTAGTAATCAAATTTGGCCGAGATCTGGTGATATTCGCATAGACACAAGAGCAAGGATTAGACGTGTGTTTTGATTCCAGCTAGGACTAATCGAGAAAGTAAATCTCTCTGTACCGCAAAGGGACGAACAGAGTGAGAGAGTGAGTGAGAGAGAGAGAGAGAGAGAGAGAGAGAGAGAGAGAGAGAGAGAGAGAGAGAGAGAGAGAGAGAGAGTGATACGGACGGTGATGTGAAGGTAAAGAAGGCCAAATGTATACATGATGGATGTCCGATCGATGTTGAAGATAGGACATAAAAAATTCCCCTCGCAGATCAAACACATCGCATCCTCAGTCGCAGTAGTTAGTCCCCATATTAGGCCAGACATTAATTGCTCGGAGTTTCAAAAGCATTGCAGCATCTTTTCGACATGGACAGTAAGCCTTGCAATTATTATGATCTCTGCGTATAATTATTTGTAGCCTCACTGAATCAACATTTTTGGCGAGGGTAAAAGCAATCAATAAAGCGTTCAATATACTTGATTTTTTTACTTTTTTATTATTTGAAAATATCTTCTGAAAATAGCGAGCGAGGAGAAAGGTAATAATAACGAATTGAAATAACGTTCTGACAGGAGCAGAAATTGCTTCAGAATGTAATTGTGCACTCGAACGAGGGTGCAACTGAAGAAGAGACTCGCGTAGAGAATATCGTACACGGGTTTGAAAAATGTCGGTTGCTTCGCCCGCGGTGAAATGGATCTCTGAATTATCCACTCGTATTACATTGTCATACCGACATTTGTAACGAGTCGAAAATGCTAGTCTACTTTTAAACTGTCACCTCCAACAACTTCGTGCAAACATAGATGCTGTTCAGTTCCAATAAAGTAGATAAAAATGTATATGTATTTTTTTATTTCGTTAGTCCCAACGTTAATATGTGTATAACAGGTTGTAGCATATAATATGATACAAATCGCTATAAACGTCATCACGAATCACAAGCAATATTTTTTTAATCCATGTATATTTTAGTCCTGTTCGCTATTAGGATTTTGGATGAGTTAATTTGCGATAGTTTAAGGAAATATCAATTTTAAGAAAACATAATATATTATATACCATTCAACAGTCAACATATGCTTGTAAAATTGGAGAATGCAGTTAATATATGTGCATATTTTATGTAGGTGCTAAAATATCAATAAACAGTACTATATCTTCGGCAGTACCTATGGCTATAAAATATTATTATCCCCTCAGATAAATTAAAAATATGGTTGAATATTCCATACATTTCTCTCAGTGGCAAGTATCTACATCAAGGTCTCAGAAGTATTGGCCTCTGGTTAAGGTAGTAGTCTCGCCAAGGCTTTTTTCTATAGATTTTTTTTTTAATTTTGCGGACCGATTCAGGACGCTATTAGATGATTATCTGCAAAATTTCAAAAGGATTCACCGTTCCGTTTTCGGGATATCGGCAATCAAAGATTTCACGGTTTTACACGTGTTCCTATGGAGAGCAGTGGAAAATTTCACATTTCACGCAATAACTTCGAAACTTTTCTACAGATTTTTTTTTATTCTCAATTACAGAGGAACATATGACGAAGTGGGTTAAAAAAAATCATAAATTTTGACCGCCTAGTTTCAGAGATATAGCGATTTAAATTAAGCAATGTCTAGCGACGCTAGCGCCACGAAGCGACTGAAGCAGACTAGAACTAGATTACAGTAGTGTGTGCATATCTTTATACGCAGAGTATTAGTAGCCGAAATGGATAGTCTGATACAAAAGTGAGGGTTAGGTAAACATTATATTAGACGTTTTCATCATTACTTTATAAGTTTTTACATCTCGATAAGTTGTACAACCTACATTATAAGGATATTTTGCAATATTTCGAAGCTTTCATCGATTGAGCGAAGAATAAACTTTTCAACGTGACTGTAGCGAGACTACTACCTTAATGCTCCAGCCGATACACGGCGAGGCGGTCATCGCTCCGAGTATCGACAAATAAATATATTGTTTTTCCAGTTGTTGTCGTTCGAGGCGCCCTGTACGAAGTCTGTGGTATTCGCTATATTCATTTTAGCCCAGTCTTTTATTCTTTTGAATGCTCCGTCCTTCGAAGGGAAAATCAATTCAGTCCTCTCTCTCTCTCTCTCTCTCTGTCCCTCTCTCCAGCACTCCTTCGCCTTGTCTGTTTTTGACGTTTTGACAAATGTCAGTTTGCCGGAAAAGTGACTTTTCCGCTAGATTTGTTGGACCGAGAGTTGAAACGCGCTCAGCGAATTTTGTCAGTGTGCAAAATGTTACAGTCTGATTTTGAGAAGTGTGCGGCCGCTTTGTCGTGCGATCAGAGTCTCTCTCGCGTTTATCCGCAATGTTCACGAAATGAACTTCACGCAGCTGGCACGAATTTGCATGCATCGGCAACATTTCACAATGTACGCGTATACGCGATTTACGGTCCGAACATAATCCATACATAATTCGTTATTAACACTTGCGGCGTTGTAAGCCGGATGAACGTGGACTCGAGAGGCGTGAATTTCTCCAAGGACCGTAACGCGTCCGAATTATCCATCTCCACGGAACCTAGATTCAACATCTGTTTTGTTATCCAATTTAGCCTGACAGGGGATTCAGAATTCTAATTTCTGTCTATCATAACCCAAACAAACTGCAGCCTTGTGAATTTTCATAGTCACTTAAGCGCCACTGAGCACAGCAATTAAAGGAAGAATTTCTCAAATTATTATTATGCGCATACAGAGGGTCGTTTGGGTCGACCCAGTCGAGCGTTTTCGAAACTGCTGCTGATAACAAAATATGTTTTGGACAGAAGTTAAATTATCTCAGGGGTAACATGACCTAGTGTAAATTCTTTTTATGTGGATTCAAAGAACCAATCGATGCAGCTCTTTATTCCCTTCACATACTGCTTCGATTGGTGCATGCCAAAGTAGACTTCCATTAAGGCCTTAGGCCAATCTAGAGGCCAAAAAAGGGCATATTTTGTGATTTTTTTTCAGCGAAACCATAAAATAAATCGGAATTTCAAAATAGGGGTTTTATTATACACGTAATTTGCCATGAGAATCTTATTTCTCATGGCAAAAACCCATATATGGACGGGTCAATCACACTAATTTTGGTGGATGGCTTCACATGATGTTGAAGCTTTCATCGTTGGAATGCAACGAAAATTCTTCTTGATTTTTTCATTTCTTTATTTTTATTATTATTTTAAATTATTTTTTTTGCAGCTTGGTTATACATTTCCAATAAGAATTCACAAAAATGTTTCAGTGACTTTCCGAAGCTAAATATGCCAAAAAGAATGCGGGAACACGCAAAAAATATTTTTTTCGTTGCATTTCAACGATTCAAATTTGAATCCCATGGCTTCGTGTATTCTCATGTCCCAGTGAAAATTACTCCGAGAGTGATGTACTCACAAGGAATATGTTGTTCCCCAATTTACTACGTGTTCATGTACAATATTACACATCCTGCCTTGCTTGTTTCCTCTAGAATGAATCAGAGATAAATTTCAACCCAAGATGTTACTCGGAGAAGATCTCCTGTACACACGGATAAGCTCCATCATTCAGATTTTACTAATCGGCCGGCTTCGAAGCTTAGTTTTCTCGACATGCTATCCGGTTGGATAATCCATCTTGTGAAAACCCATTTGCGATAATATTTTTGCAGCATTTGTTTCTCTTTCAATACCATTGGGTGATTTTTACTTCTTTTTGTTCGACTCGTTCTCTCGTGGTAAAACATTTTTTTGTGTTGTCTCCGATGTTCTTTGATGAAGTTTGACTTTGTATCCAGGGGATTAGAATATGGAATTAAAGTGACTGGATGATTCGGTGGTTGCGCTTAATTTTCCAGTCCTTGCCTCGTCGTTCGCCGATATTCTATTGTATCACCGACGTTATCGAATTTCCCTCATTTCCCCTCGTACTCCGGATCTCTGTCTTCCTGTCCGTAGCCCTAGTGGGCTATTCCGAGAACGGGCTTTTGCTAACGCCGCTACAAATGAGGGCTTCTGAATAGATCCTTGCAAAGCACCGAGCCCCGTGGGTTCACCAAAGTGGCTTCGAATAACTCCCTTCGGATCTTTGGCCAACATAGCACCTTTGAACACTTCAACAATGCCGGTGACATTGCGAATGTTACGTGTATCGCGCTGCCGCGGAAGTTTCGAAACTTCGGAAATTCGATAAGACACTTTATCCGATTTTCCACGTAATTTCACAGCATGCTCTTCTTTGGAGCACGGACTTGTATACCGAGAGATGCTGCGCGACACGATAGATATCGCGCAGAGTATCTTTGGAGAGAAATCATAGCCAGGCTTATTGACTGACGTAAAATCAATGTTCGATTAATGTCCGAGGCATTGGCGAAGATTCTTGCCGTCATTTGTCTCGAGGATCAGAGTGTGCCGAGGTTTGGAATTTCCAGGAGGGGTGTGTTACGAACTTCGCGGTCTCGGTCAATTCAATGGTCTTGAAGTTTGTTGAACCGAAACGAAATGTTTAATTTTTGTCATTAATCGAAGGATTTTTTGTGCAATTAAAATTTTTAGAGCCCAGAAAAAAATCTTTAAAAAATCTTTAAAAACGTTTATGTGATTCTCGTAGCCAAAGAGTGTGAAAAAAATATTGAACGAAGATGCGAATTTAAGAAAAAAAGAATTCTCGTTCTATTCCAACGATGCAAACTTCAATATCGTGTCAATTTATCCGAAACCATTTGACGTCCTGCTAGCTCTAATTATATCAATTCCAGCAACGATCGTGGAACCAACTATGGACGAAATCGGAAAATCTTCCTGGGATTTTTAATAAACATTTTCCTTTTTTTAAATAAAAAAAAAACGGAAAAAATCCTGTAAATTCTTGTATCGCGACGTTTTGTCCCTTGGAAATTGTCGTAAATCTATGTCGAGTGAAGGAAAATCGTTCGTTGCATGGTGTCTGTCGGAACAAACGAGACGAAATTCGAGGCGACGGCTGCGGAGTCAGTGAACCGAAAAATGCCAACTACACCTCTATCCTTATAAACAATTCAAATATTAGATATATCGAGATTGTTCACGATGAAACATTTTTCAAACAAATCAAATCGAACGTAGGCCTTGTAATTAAAAATCTAAGTAATTAAAAAAAAATATTAAAAATCTGATATTTACAATATAGTCTCTTTCCCAACCGTTTAGCACTGAAATTCTCAACGGATGTTCGTCATCCTATGGATCCCAGCAATTCCTTGCCCAATTACAATTGCCAGTTGTTCCAAATAATTCTGCGCGGTCTGCCAACTGTTCGGGTTATGACGAAAATCGCTCTTGAGTTGTCAAAATTCAACGTCACAGCGTCTTCGAAATGTCGTATGCTAGGTGCACCCAAATTGACGAAAGTTAGCCGTGGTAACGGGGACCAAGTTTGTGAACCACCATCTGGGACAGTGATGAACGGAAAAACTTATTCGCTTATCGACCATTCGTACGAGGAGCTCCAAACCAATCTACGATTGACCCTCGACTTCTACGCTACATTCTCCCTTCAAAGTGAACCTTTGAAGAGAAAAATGGAAAACCGTTCGATCCCATGGGTTCAAATGTTTTTATATTAGTAATGAATATAAAATATAATAAAGTATAGTAAAGTAAAGTATAGATTATATAAAATAATATACAATATAAAATATAGTAAAATACAGTAAAGCATAACAAAAATATAGTATAATATAAAAATATTTACTGTCGTTCTTTTTTTCTCGAGATTTATGTTCGAGTGATCCTGGAAGGCGGTAGAAAATAGATAAATTTGCGGATCATGAGAGTTAAATTTAGGTCAGCTGGCAGCGAAGTATCTCATCCATTACTGTGAGCTCAGCTAGTATGATTTACAGTTAGAACGGATTCGTAGCCCTTGCTCAGAGAGAGAACTTTCCGAGGTAAAAAAAAACGAGAAACCAGTGCACAAATTTCCATCTCCTACGATTCATTCTGGAGTCTACAATTTCACGATAGCAAAGCACTTAGGGAATGCTCCATCATTTTTTTGTTAAATTTTCGATCCCATATCGATGATAATTGCGGATCAACATTTCGGAAAAAAATGTCTGTACAATAGTTTCGAAATTCGTGGTTCTCTTTGAATGCCGAGGAATTTGCCATTACAACACGTGTCGACGATAAACGTCGTCTCGACACGCTTACAACGGGCACCTTAATTATAACGCTTACCCTGGAGGCGCGATAGTCATTGTTCTTCTCACTCGTAACGGCGAGTATGGAACTTGAAATAATAATGTGGAAAAAAAAAGAAATTAAAAACTAAATAATCCCGAAGTGGGAACAGACTCGAGATTGTTCGGAGGATTCGTAAGCCCGAGTTGTATCAAAGTGTGCCGAGAACCGTCTCGTCGCGCGGCTGATAGCAGACTGAACAACCCTCGCTTGTCCAGGGGTTGCGCATCCGCGCACACCAACGCCAGGTTCAAAGGCTCGTGATAATCCGGACGAGCAACGTCCACGAGTAGCGCACCTATCAATCCAGGAAGTGTGACTGAAAACTTTCGTTGTTCCCCACCCGATCTAAAATCATTCAATAGTCAAGGAACAATCAAGGGGTCATCTCGTCGCTTGATAATAACCTCAAGGTACGGGTGAGACGACAATGCCCTGAGGGATTCAACCCCATTCAATTTCAAGCCATCGTATGCTCGTGTTCATTAGTAATGAATTCGTGGATCGAAATCTATTACTAGAACCGCGGTAGGGGACGAGTGGTCTGAATACATTGCCGGGACAACAATTAATATGTTCGTTGGTCGATCGTGCGGATGACATTGAAGTTTGCATCGTTGGAATACAATTAATTTTTTTTTTTTTATATTGATTGCTCGACTTTTTTTTCTGTAAATTGTAGCTATGAAAAACCCTCTGAGGAAATTGCCAATTGAGATCCGAAAAAAGTATTCGGTGTACGAGGTGTGTAAATTAAGTAATGTGACTGGCAACATAGCGTTCGATCTGGCAGGTGAACATATATGTGATACGCCTTCAGTACGAGTTTAAACTCGCTAGAGTCATTTGGTTGTCCGTAGCGATTTTTTTTCTTCGCGAAACAGTTTTTTCTAGTGTGTTCTAAATATAAGTGACATCAATTTCCAGCAACAGTATGCTATCAGGTTTTGCTTCAGACTTGGGAACAGTGCAACGGAAACTTTTGCAAAACTTCAGCAGGCCTACGGAGACAATGTTTTGTCGAGGGCCCAGGTTTTTCAGTGGTTTAAGGCATTTTCAGAAGGAAGAGAGTCGATTGAAGATGAGCCACGTAGCGGAAGGCCTTCATGTTCAAGAACCGATGACAATGTCGACAGTATCCGAGATCTTGTGCGTTCAGATCATCGGTTGACAGTCAGAATAATCGGGGAAGAGTTGAATTTGACTCACGCGATCGTTCATCAGATTTTGACCAATGAATTGGTCAAGAAAAATTGATGTCACACAGCAATTTCAATAAACGAGTTTTTGGCCAGTTAAAACATTCCTGTGGCTCCTCAGCCTCCTCATTCGCCTGACTTGAGTCCATCTGACTTTTTCCTTTTCCCGAGATTGAAAAATCACCTCAAGGGACGTTATTTTGGGACACTCGAAAACATTCAAACGGCTGTAACCGACCAGCTGAAGATTATTCCAGTATCCGAGTTCCAGCACTGCTATGAGGATTGGAAGAACTCCCTCCAGCGCTGTGTGGCTTCCCAAAGAAGTTATTTTGTAGAAGACAATATTGGATTGTAATTCTATTCGAATAAAAAAAATTGAAAAATATCCATCTCATAACATAATTTACACACCACGTATATTTAGATGAAGAACAAATCACTCGGTTATTTGTTTTTGGAATGGTCTCAAGTCCGCATTCTCCAATTACGAACGATGCCACAAGTTCGGAAGTGATTGATGTCGATCATAGCTTTCTGATAATTGATTCGGTAGAGTGTCATTCGGATATATCGATATTGCAACGAACGTAGCCTACGTATATTTTTGATAACGCATTAAAGTAGAGCAACGCATTGCGACTTCGGGTATGCACGCGAAATCGCGTGTCCTCCGCGTTTCCGGCAAATCTCAAGAGAAGTGTGCAACTTACGACCACTCCTTTCCGCTCTGTACTTTTTGGGCTCGTCCGATTCCTAAAATCCCGACGAATGCAATTAACTAGGACGGATGTTATTATTGAATGGAATCTGACAATGTGTCGTCGGCAGGGTTAAATCCCCCCCCCAATTGATGCACGATGTTGAACACGCGAAAGAGCATAGTACTAAAATTTTCGAGTTCACTCGTTGCGCAATCGCCACGATGAAGTTTTATAAAGTCGGGCGTATATTTATAGAGTAAGATGAGTATACAAGGCAAGACGTCGTTATAGACGTTTCTTTTCGGATTTTCGTATCGTAAGGCAGCAGTGTATATAATCTCGTAGCAGGGCGGGAGAAAAAGTTTCAATCCGGAAGTTGCGAGAGTTTCCTTTCTCAAAGACGCTACCGTCTGCGTATATATATATATATATATATATATATATATATGTGTGTGTGTGCTTGAAAACTTTACATACCCGTTTACGGTAAGAATCGTGAGTTTGCTCATGAATTTTCAGATACCGATTTCCCGTTACGGAATTCGCTTACGTGCAGTACAGCATTCTGTGTCCGGAAAGTTGAACGAAAAGCAATGTGTCGTATTCGTTTTTAGTTCTCACAAGGATATGATTATTATTTAATTGCATATTTTTTTATTCCCTTAGTTCCAACGTATGTCCTTGAGGATTTTTACGTATTTACCGTTCCCAATTGAACCCTTTTCTATCAACTCCCTATCCGCACTTTGTTAATCTAATCTAACTTCCGCTGCGTTTACAACCATCTTAAGAGGTTACACCACCCTGAGAGGCTGGAATAAGAATCGGTACTTATGGATATTTTGTAGCTAAACTAATTTAATTTTTTTATTTCTATCTTTACACGCTTTTAGTACATGCTTTCAGCTTCTCGAATGTATTTTTTAAATCTAAAAATATTGATAATCGGCGGAGATACACGCCTTAGCGCGCGTCAAGTTTTTTTTCCACCTTCAATCTGCGGTAATCCGAATGGCCTCACGGTTCATCTGAGACATAAAAGAATGAAAATATTTTGTTGAGTTAGGTTAAATACACGGCACTACATAGGATTTTGTGAAAAAGAAAAATGGATTTTTGGTATCACGCAGAAATTTATGTTTGCTTTTCATGTGAAATTTCTACTTAAAAACATTGATTAAACAAAAACGGTTAACGCTAGAAAAAAAGCCTACGTACGGATTAAGATTATTATGTTACAAATGTGTGGTATAAATTTCAAATCACTCGGAATAGCTGTTGTTGAGTTATCTTTCCTGCAAACTCGAAAACTATCGTTTTGAGAAAAACGCATTTAAAGTTTGAACGCGGCTTCAACAGTAAAAAAACATTGAAAATTTATGACATACCTTGTTGTATAGTTAATCGGTGATTCCTGCTCCATATTGGGGTCTTCCCTCGGCAAGTTGCAGGTCCTCGAGAAATAATCTTGACCTTCTCTGAACTGTTCTAGCCTCTTTTCTAGTTTCTAGCGCGCATTTTTCAGCAAGCGACATACGGTGCTCGTCTTCGTCATTACACATGTCATAACAATTACTTCCGATGGTTATGTTTAATGCGTGTAATATTAATAAAATATTATTGTAGCCATCGTTATAAATACATGTGGCGATGTAAGTAACTATTTCAGTTAGTTTCATAACACTGAAACTTATTTTCGGTGCGATTTTCCATTTCATAGCGTTTATGCTTTCGTTACAGTTTTAATTATATCCTCCTAAACCTCCAATTGACAGTGGAATCGGAGCTTCCAAGAAGAAATCTATGCTCGAGTACTAGTTTCATAGAAGCGAAGGGTGAATCTATCTAAGGGAGCCCTGCACAGTACGGTAGAAAAAAATGTATATCTTTGTTAATATTGTAGGTACAAACTTCGCATTCGGCTTAACATTTTTTTTAAGGTTCCAACTATGAGAAAAAAATTAAAACAAAAAAATCGATTTTTCGAAAATTTCAGGGTGGTGTAACCCTTTAAGCTACACTATACTGCATTTAGCAAGGGTACTGGGACTCTGAGGAAAATCCGTACCAGTATAGGCGGCCCAATATCCTTCTGATTATTGATCAAGAAAATTAGTATTGCTGTTTCAGATGAATGAGAGGTTTGGAATCATGTCAACTGGCTTAACCCTTTTTTTTCACGGTCATATTTAGAGGCACATCACTTTTTCAATTTTTTTTTTTTGCGGAACATTTTTTTGGCAAGTTCTTGAAAAATCAGTAAAAAGACTGAAAAATTGATACTAAAACAATTTTTTGTTTGTTTTTATTAAACCCGAAAGGACAACTGAAATTCAGGCCTCTAGATTAGCATACTATCTTGAATATATTTTGGGCTGAATCCTCCAGATGTGTTTAATTTGCATACATATTTTCTATTACCCCCTTTCCGTTTATGCACTTGCGGTATTGTGAATTATTCTAGTCGTCGAGAAGACCCTCCAACTTTTCCACAGCGAAAGGTCATGTTGATAGGATGAAAAAAGCTGAATCAGGTCGTTTCGAATCCTTGCTAATAGATAGACCAAAATAGACAACGGATAGCCCTGGTCGTTCGTTGATTTCAAGGTTTTTCGCAAAATTTCTAAACCGTCGATTTTAGACAATTAGTGCGTTGAGTGCTTGAGAAACAAGTCGAACCTTCTCTAGGGCTCATGGGAAATGTCACCCCGGAATTGACGATACTTGCTTTATCGTCTATATTTATGGGAGGCTCCCGTCTCATGTTTCGATGATGTAGACACGTCCTACCCAATTGAACTTTGGTATCTCCCGGCGGAAATCTGTACTAAACCGCTAGAGGCGCTCGGCAATACGGAGGTGCGTGGCTACACTTGTACGATGCAGAGATTGCGACGAGACCGCAGTTCACCAGTGATGATAACAGCGTCGGTAGCAAGGCAGTCTATCTTCCCTGTTTTAGCGTTTGAAAAATTATGGTGCAGTGGCACTATAGCTGCCTGAGGTCATCAACGATTCTATCGCTTTCTATTCTGAACGAAGTGACTTGATAATCGGACGTCGGCCTTCTCCGAGATGAGGGCTATTCGAAAAAATAAATTGATGCAGACAATATTTGGCGTACATCGATGATAATTGGGATCCATCAGACGCAAAGAGCAGTGATGAATCGAATTATTGAAAAAAAGAGCTGTTCCATCAATACTAAGGGAATTTTAACACTGAAAACGAAATGATCGTAGACGAGTTTTATTTCTATTACCGAGAGATTAATTTAGAATGCATTAAATTTCAAAAAATCAATCAGTTTCACAACATAGTTTCGGAGATTTAGAATGTTTGAGTTGAACCTTTAGCCGATTGCAAAAATGATAGGGGAGAGTGGGGCACAGTGAACCACATGCGGTTTTTCGGATGTTTGTAGCTCGTAAATTCCGAAATTTTATGTGCTGGACCGCGATTTATATTAGGTTTCGTCAAGCCTAAAAGAAAGTCGATAGCAGCTCACAAAGAATTATTGAAAATTAAAAATTGATTTAAGGCTTTGTAAAAATTCGATAGAAAAGAAGTGACCCACCTTCTCCTACTTATCAATATCATATCCTGGCTTGGAAATATTTTTTCAACAATATTATGAGTTGGGAAGTCCCCAGTAATAATAAATTTTTCATGAAATTTTATTCGCAGTTTGGCAGTCTGTCGAAAAATCATTGTATTTGCATCCCTACTCCTGCATCCAAGGAACGGTATCGAAACTCCTTAAGCATCCGATGATCTTTTGTAAGAAGGACGCGAATAAACGTCAGCGATTTTTGTTCCTTTACATTTTCGTTTGAAAAAAGTTCTCACCTGCGACGATTTCGAAAATGTGACGCCTTTTTAAACCTTCGCTGCAGGTACAAAGAGCGTTCAGATTATTTACTGCCGATCATTATCTTCAAAATGAACGTGCACTTTGAAGCAAACAGCAATGTCTAAACCAAGCTTCGCATGATGGATTAGTGCGGTGATTCTGGTACTTTACGAGTGAGAAACGAGATAGTGCAATATCGGTGGGAATTCGGAGTAGGCGATTCCATTTAATTAGAAGTCATATATACGAGTACATTGATGGATTACACTTGCCCTTTATGGCACAAGTACTTTAAAATGTATTTGTGAGCCCGAAATAGAAAATATTGCAGTTAAATGACCTGGATGAAGAGAATTTAAAAAAAGGAATTGAAGAAACGCAAGTAAAAAAAATTGGTCGTAAGATTGGAATCACATAATATTTAAGGTTATTTTTCATTTTTCACTAGGCACAATGCCAAAAATTGTTAATCTTACAAAGTGACAATAACTTTGATAAAAAATTATCTATTGCCAACAATAGAAGCGCAGTCTGTGAGATCCATACTTCCATCGAACGGAGCCTGGAGCGCCCAATCCTTGGATGGGTGGTGCTAATTTACTGAGTTTACGATGATGATACAATTGTCTCGTTCACTCAGCTTTTCCAGTTTCCCTATGCCCTCTATGCAATATAGGGGTACCGCTCTCGCAGGAATTCTAGGGAACTGTACAAAGTGCGGTGAAAGTTAAATAAATTAATAATTATATTAAATTATGAAATTTTATGATACACCATTAAAAAATGAATAAAATTTTATGATGTGAAATTGTTGATTTGATGAAATTTCATTATATGATATTTTGCAATTTCATGATAATTATAAAAAAAATCTTTTGTCTGTTGTGTTGCGATAGTCGATAAGATTATTTTACGATATGAAATTCTGAAATTTATGAGAATTCATTAAATGAAATTCTGCATTTATGAAATTTTATTACATGTAATTCTGAAAATTCCATTATATGAAATATTGAAATTTATGAAATTTCATTACATGAAATTCTGAAATTTCCATTATATGAAATTTCATTACATCACATTCCATGATATGAAATTTGGAAATTCATGAAATTTCATGATTATTATTTTTTTAAATATCTTTGGTCTGTTGTTGCAATAGACTAATCGTCTACTGCAACAACAAAAACCGTCCTCCTTCTCGGCCCACAGTTTAACATCGTCCATCGCCGAGCCTCGTATACGGGGATTCGTGGCACGATAAGTTGAGCGTGTTGTCGGCTATAAGCGATGCGGAAATGTCATTCACCTGCGGGGCGCCGGTGCTTCAATAATGTACCGTGCACCTTTGGATGGTGTTATCGATCGCTTTTTCCGCCAAGCTTCGCGGAAATCATTACTTATTTGTCGGCACAGTTCGAGCTGCGAAGACCAATACGAATAAGCTCGCGGGTTCGACGATCTTCTCGTATCGCGGGACACCCTGGTGCATCAGGGAAAACTCAACGAGCAAATGACACGATTTTTTTTTACGATGCGCCATTCGGCAATCAATGTATTTTATTGTATCAATCACGCCAAACCCATATTCAAACATCATTCTGAAATAACACCGTCTCAATACAACTTATGTACATGTCCGTCGATTGATTGCAATTGCCTTAAGTGTGTGTGTGTGTGGGTGTGGTGGACAAATTTACGAATCAATGAAATTAGACGATTTTCGGGATGGAGAAGGGCACTGACAAACGATAGGACGAAAAGTCGTTGCAAAATTATCGTTATTAACGAAATAATTGATAAGGAAAAATACAAGATGTTGAATCTGTCGCGAACAAGGTGGAGAGAAAAAACATGTCGCCAGACTCGACACAACTGCGACGAGTAAGAAGCGCTCGGTGAGAAAAATTCAGCGTTTTCCATATCACAAGCTCTTGCGAGATAACAGCGATGGTATCGTCGAGATTCGTACCGGAAGTACCGTATCAACCGGAAGTCGAACTTGAGTCGTGACTGGTACGTGTACCAGATATTATCATTATTATTAGTATCATTATTTTTACATTGGCCGATCACTCGCTCTTTTGACGAGTGTACATTTGTCACTGTCATTTTCAGGGGTGAATGCGACAGTTTTTGTATAAAAAGTATATGTCTTCTCGTTACATTTTTTTCTTCTTCTTTTTCTTCTTCCCGACGGAGACTCACGATCTCCGGAACGTCAGCGATCGCTGATCCATCGCTTGGACGTTCAATCGCTGTTGTTGCCCCCGCGCTCGGAACTCGAGTGACGCGAACCGACGTCACTTCCGGAAACGGATTTTCGCGATACCGGCGAGGCTGACCTGCGAGACGCGAGAGAAAGAAAAGCATTAAAGTAATTGAATAAAATGGTTGCGGGCTGCTGGTGAGACTAAAAAAAGTGACCATGGAGTTTGCATCGTTGGAATGCAACGAACATTTATTCCTTTTGATTGCTCAAATTTTTCTCACCAACTTAGATTACGAGAATCATTCGAACGTTTTACGTATCTTTATTAGACATTCATGACCTCAATTTGTAATTATATCTGATTTTTTTTTTTTAATAAGCTTTTATTTAATGTACTAAAAAATAGAATTTTTTTTTAACACGTCACCTATATGTAAATATAAATAAAAGCTTGGGGCGATCAAAATTTAGACATATAATCTTTAATTTACATAAATCGGTTAACATATCAACTGTATTTAATTTACTGTAAAACAACCTTAGATTTCTTAAATAAAAATCGGGAAACTGAGTATAAATATGTAATAATAATTTCTCTAATTACTATTGTGCCAAATTTCAAATTCAAATCAAATTTATTAAACATTTAAAAAGTTGAGCGTCCCAAGCTTTTATTTATAGTCATATATAGGTGACTTGTTAAAAAAATGTTTTTCTACTTTTTAGTACATTAAATAAAAGCTTGTTTAATTTTTTTTAAAACAACCAAACCCAAACAAACAAGGTGAATCAGGCATTGTCACCTCTTAGATGCACGTTTGTAAAATTTCAGAGCTCTAAGTAGTCGGGAAGTGGGTGAAATATCAATTTTTCGTTTTGAATCTCACACCAAGTCAAGTTAAATAAGAGCTTGTACAAATAAAGGCTTCGAGGAATCGTAAAAAGCTGCAATTTCTACAAGTTTAATAATGACAATTTTTAGCAAAAATTTAAAAGTGGGCGAGTTGTTTGGGAAAAAGAAAATTCCCCTTAAATTCAAGACACCGACCGAAGCTCCAGCAGAACCTGGTCGAAAATCTGAATTTAGACTACCAATGACCTCTTCAACGATTATAGACAAAGAAAATACTGGCATTTAGAAATTGTAATTTGAAATTTCCATCCCGACTGGACTAAAGAGCGTACGAAGGAACGTCAGGCTCTTACCGCGCCGAGCCGCTGGCACTCCTACTGCGAGAGCCGCTCTTCGACCTTGAACGCGAGCGCGACCTGCTCTTGCTTCTGGACCTAGATTTGGATCTCGAGGCCGAACGAGACTTCGAACCGTTTTTGCTCCTGGATCTTCTACCCTCGGAGCCTGATGCCGATTTACTTCTCGATCTCGATCGCGAGCCGCTCTTACGGGAGCCGCTGTTGGACCTCGATCGTGACCTCGAGCCACTTCTCGACCTCGAGCGACTCTTCCTTGAGCCGCTTGCCGATCTCGAGCGACTCTTTCTCGAGCCGGAACGCGATCTCGAACCTGACCGCGAACGCGATACCGATCGGCTACGGGGCTTCGAACCGCTCCGCGAGCCCGATCCCGATCGGGACGAACTCCTCGAACGACTTTTCGACTTTGATCTTGACCGAGAACGAGAACCATCGGATTCTGACATGATCCTCTTCTTGGCGCGCGATGCTTTTTCATTTCCACTCTCGTCCCTGCACAGGTAAACGATCGGAACAATTAGTTTTAGTATTTGGTCACATTGTCGATGGAAATTAATGGGATCCGTTGATCTTGGGCGATTTGGAAGGCGCGGAGATTAAATTTTTACACATATTTGCAATTCGAGATGTTCGAGCGTCGTCCAAATTATTTGACGAATCATTACAAGCATTTTTAGAAGTATATCGTTATTTTTTAACAAATTTATGCTTAGTTGAATATTCTTTTATAATTTTGTTTTAAATTATTTTTGGAGCAATACCCGAGATTTTTTACACGACTATTGGGGATCCTTTTATCTCTTAGTTTATTAATATTTTTTCATTAGATTAAAAAACTCACCCGCTGTGTTTCTTTTTGCCGCCATCGCTCTCCGACTCGCTCGTCGATATCGTTTCTTTGGACAGGAATCTTGCGTTGCTCTTCGAGGCCTCGGCGACGTTCTTACGTGGAGTTCTATCTTTTTTGCCACTTCCGACTTTCCTTCCACGTTTGACTTTCGGTCTGTCACTCCCCGAACCTGTAGAGTTACAATTTAATAAAACGTTTAAGTGTATGTCGTGCTGTGTATCGAAGTAGGAATTTGCAGCTTGTTAGGAGCGCGCATGATTATAATAGCGAATTAAAACTTCGTTACGTTCACAAAATTTGCGGATTATTCTGCTGTTTATCAAGCAAAAGTATTTCAGAGAGACTTGGAAATGATCAATATTTGGCATGCAACATTTTTCTTACTTTCTTTCGAAAGTCATTATTTTACAGGAACCGTAATTCCTTTATTAGAAGAATAAACAGCTTGAAAATGAACGTGACTGAATGCTATTATTATTTACATTTTTCAACCAAAGGATTATAAAAATAGAAGGGGAGGAAGAAGCGGTCTTTAATGTCAGATGGGCGGATGCGTTAAAGGCCTCAAAGGAATACAAAGGCCACCGTCCATTTTTTAAATGCAATCTTGATATTTGACGAAGTCATGGTACTTTAACGTTGACAAGTGCCGCCGATATATTTGGACCAAAACCTTAAATCTGAAATATATTCGGAGAATGTGTTCCATTTGATTAAAATAAATAAATAATTATATCTTTCCCATAGATCAAGCTACAAAGTCTTTCAAATCCCATCGCGAATTACCTCCGCTCTCCTCGTTCTTTCTTCTGACGCGTCCTTTGCTCTTGCCCTCGCCGCTCGCTTTTCTCTTTCGCTTCTTCTCCCTCGGAGCTTCTTCGCGGCGCCCCTCGTCATTGCCCGAACCACCGCTGTCACTGACATATTGTTCGCTTCTGCCCTTCTTGCCCTTTTTATTGCCCTTCTCGTTCGGCATTTCACCGAAGACCAATACATTTTTCGTCTTTTCCACGTACTCCTGACGTTTCTGCAGCATCGCCTCCTCCTTCTGGCGTCGCATTTCCTCGAGTTTCCGTTGTTCTTCGGTTTGTCGCATTTTGAATGCTTGTCTGAAATAATTAGTGAGGATCGTCAGTTGGGGGAGAATTTAATCGAGCCCGAGGGCATTCGAAGGGTGATTTCTGTTAGGGGAGCATTCTCTTACCTCTCCTCCTCCTGCTTTCTCCTGAGCATCTTCTCCTCTTCGTCCAAACGTCGGGCCCTCGCGACGTGATATTGCGCCTGCGACAAGAGGTCCTGACATCTTCGTGCCTCGGCCTCAGCCAATTGTTCCATCCGATCACCGTGGGTCGCCAAATACTGGAAGTACTTGTGCGAAAGTCCCAACTCGTGGACCGCTTGTAATACCGTTGTCAGCGTCGACTTCTCGTCCTTGAGTATCTGGGTGGCCAGTCGTTGGAGAACTAGCGCTATGTTGTACAGGAGAACCGTGTCCTGGGGCGCTACTCTACGCGCCTTCGCACCCAACATCGACGTTAGATAACAAGTACGATACGTTTCATCAATAAACGAGACTTTTAGGCAATCAGAATTTGTTAAATTTTCTTCCGGATAAAAAAATTCGTAAACTGTACTCATATTTGAAGGGTTGAAGTTTGCACCGTTGGTAAGCAACGGAAATTCTTTGCAATGCCTTATTTTCATCATTATCGAAAATCATATTTTTTATATTGCGGTTGTCGCTAAATAAGAATGCTCAAAAATGTTCATGTAATTTTCATAGCTTAGAAATTTGGGAAATTCAGAAAAAATAATATTCCGATGCATCCCAACGATGCCCCTTCATGGTCGTCTTATATTTTCTGCCGGCAAAAAAAAAAGACATTTTACCTTCAAAAGTGTCATCTTTGCTTCCTTAAGTTTGCCGGCTTTGAAGTACGCCCTGGCGAGATACTGAAGAACCTCGACGTGATGATATTTGTAAAACTTACGAAGGCAGTTCTCGTACTGTAACATTCCCCCAATATAGGTCGTGCGACACGATCGTTAAAGCGTGTGATAATGGAAGGAAAAAAAATCAATTATTCGAAACGTTGATTACGATACCATTTGGATGGCGCTGACGAATTGCTTCTGTTCGACGTATATGTGGGCAATGTTGAGCCAAACGTCGCAGAACTCGGCGGTGGCCTCGCGAACCTGAGCGAATATGTCTCTCGCCTCGTTGACGCAACCCTTGTGCGCGAGGACTGCGCCGATTCCGTTCGCCGCCCATATGTTCTTTGGATCGTTCCTCAGGACCTGAGTGGAAAATAATTTTTTTTTTTTACGGTTTGAACTCCAGGCGGCGATCTCTCTAACGGAGTAGTGCATCGATCCCAGAAAACCGAAGACGTATCTGAGAGTAAACTCACTTGTTTGTACATTGCTAAGGCTCTGTCCTGATGACGCTTCTCTCTGTCCTTGTCCTTGCCGCTTTGATGAAGCGTCTGCAGCCAAATGTTACCCAAGGCGATAAGTGAATAGGCATCGGTGCTGCTCGTGGGATTTTTGAGAATTCGTTCGAACTTTTTCTGTCCCGGACCCCACTCCATCTTCGCAAGATGCAAATTGCCGAGCAACGACCACGCGTCCGGATGCTCGTTGTTTATCCTCAACGCGTCTTTGAACCAATCCGAGGCCTCGTATATTTGGCCCTTGTCCCTCGCCATACAGCCGAGCCTCAGATAACAATCCATATAATTCGGATGCTCCTTTAATATGTCCTTGTACAATTTTTCGGCTCGATCGAAGACGCAGAGCGCCTCGTTTAGACGAGCCAAATTGTACGTGGTCGTCACCGCTATCGAGTTGTAATAAACTGGATCCTGGAGGGCATCGGTTTTCGAACGCGCCAATGATTCCTCCAAATTGCTACGGGCTTCCTCGAGATTTCCCAAACTGCGAGATCAAATATGGAACAATAGTTTTTTTTCAGGTATCACAAGAATTTATAAAATAAAAATAGCTGGGCCTTCGGTTTTTCAACTTCCTTACTTGCCTTTTGTCGTACACGTACTAATTGCTAATTGAGAACTACGCCACCACCTCGGGTCACATAAATCGATCTACTTTGACTTACAACTTTAGTTTGTAATCTTGAGAACAATATCCAATTGAGATCAAAGTCGAAATGAGACGAGATAGCAGACCAAGGTAAAATTAAGGTATTCCTTTCACGAACCCGAATATTTAACAATTAACTAATTTTCATCGACAATTAAGTAAAAGTACATCCCAGTATACTGGTAAAGTTTCAAGCCAAGTTACCTAATTTATAACAAAAATTTACGAGTTTAAAAATCGTTTAATCTATCCAGCACTTTATGGAGATGACATGCTGGCCATATTTCTATCTGATAATTTTATATACTGAATAACTCTAGAATCAACTTCGAAGAGCCCATAAAAATGTACGGTCGAGCAGAGGCGGTGTGATCCATTAAGCAACTACAAACCGGTAGTGCAGAGCTCCGACGTTGTTCAATATCTCCGGTGGTATGTCAACGTGAACCTTATCCTTTAGCATTCGCGTGGCTGTACCGTACGCGCTGAGGGCAGCGACCAGATCGCTTTGCTCCAATATCTGTGCCAACTCGATCCAGGCCTCGACGTCGTCGGGCAACTGTTCCGTTACTTTTCTCAGATGATTTTTCGCAATGTCCCTTTTCGACTGTGAGCTCGAGTTCGCGTACAACGAGCCGAGAATCTTCATCGTTTCGTAGTTTCCTGGCTGGGCTTTGAGAACTTTTTCGAAACACTGGGCCGCCTGTCAATGCAAAAAAAAAACAGATGAGTTAGCTGGAAAATTAACGTTTGGCTGTACTGTTTCTCTTTTGAAAGCCAAGGGTGTAGGTGCACTTACATTTTCCGAGTCCCCGCGGTAAACGTACATTTGGCCAAGTCCAAAATGTGGTAATACAAAAACGGCGGGTGCAAATTGGGTTGCTTGATAGTAATATTGAAAGGCTTGATCGTAATCACCCTAGAATTAACGGAGATCGAAGGTTAGACATATATTGGTGGTTGATGACTTTGGATAGTTTATATTTTATTTTGGTGGAGATTTGCATTCCATGGAAGCATTTATTACTCAGCGATTAAGAGAGTATCTTAGTCCAGGAATTTGAAAAATCGTTCTTTTTAGTATTTACTTAAGGCCTTAGACCACTCTAGAGGCAAAAAAGCCCATATTTTGTATTTTTTTTTCAGCGAAACCCTAAAATAAATAGGAATTACAAAATAGGGGTTTTATTATACACATGATTGACTATTCAAGTTATTTTTTCACAGCGATACATGTCAAAATGGCGACTGTGCAGCATTTTTCCGATGAGGCCTTTATTTCTGGAACGTCAACGGTCCGACCAACAGATCCGATAATTTTTGAGTTATGTTGAAACACTAAAGTTTTTTCGATTATATATAAGAGTAGCTATAGAAGTACGTAGGATTTTTTTTTATATATTGTTTTTTGTCAAAATGGCGCATTTCTAAAACAAAAAAGTATAAAATGCCATGAGAAAATCGTCAGAAAATTGTTTATAAAAAAGGAACTATGCAATATAATTTAAAAAATCCTACGTAGTGCCTCAGAAAATGTAATTCTAAATATACAGTTAAAATTTCACGTGAATCGGTTGAAATTTGTTTGAGTTATAAGTCCGGCCGACTTGAAAAATGTAGTTTTGAAATAAACGCGTTTGAAGATAGTAGAAAGTCACGACATGAATCAAGAGGGGTTGCGCTAGAATTCGAAAACCGAGAACTTAGAGATTTTTCACACCCATATGCTTTTGGAATATAATATCATAGGTACTAAGGTACATTTTTAACAAAAAAAATCGATTTTTGAAAATTTTTTGACTGGCCTAAGGCCTTAAAGTATAGACTCTTAAGAACACGTCCTCAAAAAAAAAATTCGAAATTCCCAATATTAACAAAGTTACAGCGGTTTGAATACGTCCGTAACGAGGCAGCAATGGCCGATTAATATAACGTAAGTATAATATGCCATAATATCACTTAGATAATTACAGTTGTCTGAAATTTTACTCAAAACGAATATTTTATCCGTTTTGTTTGAATATATGTAAAACTAGACGTTTCTAGAGCAACAGCAACCGATAGACGAAAAAATAGTAATTTCTTTCCGACCATTGTTCGCACAGTAATGACTAAAAACTCTTTTCTAGTAGTCAGCAAGTAAAGTACCAGAGAGTCGATATACTAACTTGAACGTGAAATGCTCGGGCGAGTTGATAACAACTCTCGGCTCTCATGGCTTCGTTCTCGGTATTGTGAAAGGCGTGCAACGCGAGATGTTGCACCTTGTTGTAATCTTTCTTGAAGAAGAAATGATTCGCCAAGTGATTGAGTACCATTGGATTCGTGGAATCGATCGTGTAAGCTTTCGAGAGCATTTGAACTCCCGTTCTGATGGTTTCAGGCTGTTGCTGATTGAGCTTGAGAACGGACAGCCCGACGAGAGCACCGACGCACTGTCCATCCAATTGTAGTGCTCTTTCGAACGCCAGTCGTGCCTTCTCCTGATTGTTCAACTTCATGAAACAATGGCCCATACCGAGTCTCACGGCTGCCGGACAATTGGGATTCGTGCGCAGAGCCTTCTTGTAGAAAGCGAGAGCGCCCCGATAATCCTTTTTGTTGAAGGCGATGCAAGCTTTTCCCAACAGCGAGGGTATATTGTTGGGTGATTGATTCAGCACGAAGTTGAATTGGGCATCGGCTTGCTCCATCTTGTCGCCTTCCAGTAGACAAAAGTACGCGCGTCCCAGTAAATGATTCTTCGAAGGAAAATCAAATACGTTAGAATTTCATCAGTGGTTTCATTTTGAGGTATATTCAAGGCCCTTCTAACCTGATCGTACATGATGATTTTGTCCGCCGTCGTGTAAAGCAGCGTCGCTTTTGTAAAGAGATCGCGCTTTTTGTCCTTGTTCTTTTCCCTGTTGGCCTCTTGAACATAGTAAGCGGCAAGCATGTCCAGTGCTCGCATCTGATCCTTCTCGTAGTCTCGATAGTCGATGTTCGCGTCCGTACGTGACGACTCGAGAATTTTGATGAAATCCTCGATCTTGTGTTGTTTGTAGTATTCGAGCTGTCGACACGGTAGCAGAAATACGAGGTAGAGAAATGTAACAATGTTGAAATTTGCATGGGTGGAATGCGACGTAAATTATTATTTATCATCCCATCACATTTCCTTTGGCAAATTTTAGCAACGAAAATCTTACAAGTTTTTTATTTTAGGAAGGATAATTCTTTAACAAGTTAATCGTCAGCCTCAAAATTTTCCAACTGGCTTGGAACAAACTTAGTAACGCATTTATCTTTGATTCCCACGGTAGATTCTTAAGACCCCTTAACCAGAACTAGAGGAAGTGTACTCACGGCCAGATTGACCCAGATGTTGAGCTGCGCATGTTCCTGCCGCAATATCCCGAGGACTTCATCACCCTCCGGTAACTGATCCAAACACAACTCGATAACCTGTCGAAAGGAAGAAACATCGCGCGATACAGATGTCTATAAAATTTCCGATCCTTGTAAAGTTTTCTCACAACTTTTCGTCATATTTCGTAGTCGTAACTGTGTAAATAAATAATTCGACAGAATTCACGTTTAGCGAGAGATTAACGTCGTATTGTTCATATCACGTCAATCGGTAAATCAACAATTTTCACGTCACAGCATTAGCAGCACGCGATTTAAAGAAAAACAAAAACAACTGTTTTACCAAAATATACAAGTCTATATAGACGGCATTCGAGTCAAGCGTACGGCAAGACTCCAGAGCCCGCGGGATTTTGAGGTTATATTATCCTCGCTGGTTCCAACCACAACAGGGGTGAGCCAATGCTGAGAAAATTGGCGAGTCCGAAGCAATTTAACGAATCCCCGTTTAAAAAGGCGATTTTAACTGTTGAAATGAGTAAAAACTGACCTCGTCTGTGTCGCGAAGCGGTATCTCAATGGACCCCGCCATTGCGGATTGCGGCGTACGGTGTACAGCTTTATTTTTTTCTAACACTGTGACGTTAGCTTTGCTCGAGCGCCGCGAGGAGAAAGGTTGGCAGCACCTTCGCCGTAGCGGCGTTATAGCCGCCAGACAGCGCCTCCGCGATGCTCGGAAAAACGCGGGAAATTCGAATCCTTTCGTTACAACGCGTTCACGCGTTAATGGATATCGACGTTAATAGCGTTAAAGTCGCAAATAACATCAGTTCGGTCAATGGGAAAGAATTTCCTTGGGGAATAAATAACAGTTGAAGAAATTCTCAATTATTTCGCTTGGTAAATTTATTTGAAAAGTATTGGTATAATGACGTGTAAAAAAAAATGAATGTTATGTGCGCAAACGAATTCGTACAAATCTAAAATCAGTCACAATTGTTCGTCGGTTCTTAATAGACAATTCATTCGTATTTAATCGCGAGAAAAATGCATCCTGTCGAGACGTGACTTAAAAACGATATAAAAAATATATAGTTTCCAAAAAATTGCTCTCAACAATTATAGAAATAATCACAGATAAAATGAATAATTCGAAACCCGCAACAACGAAGATTCCATTTCTACTGTCACGCCATTATTTTCAACGAAAACAGTCGATTTTGGCACATTTTTTTACGTGTACAAATAACAAGCAAACGCTTAAACAAATTTGCCATATTAAAACAAGAATTATCTTGGACACACGCTGCGATTACGTATTATTTTCCCTAGTTGTATATAGCTATGCTAATATGTGTATATATATATATATATATATATCGTTTCACGAGCTTATTTAGAAAAAAATCGTTATCGTTATTAATCGTTACTAATTGTTGATATACATTTTCCTTTTGCCTTTTCAACGCTTACTCCGTTCCTACCAAAGTCACTTCAAAATCCATATAGAAATTGCGCAATTCGTCGGTGAAACGTAGAACCATTTCTGCATTCTTGCGTTTTCCCGTGATTTTTGCACTTTCTGAAAACTTGTGAGATTTTTTTTCATGACTGGCGAACTCGTATGGTCGGGGCGATATTTGTTTTTTTTGTCTCATTATTCGTATCGATGAAATTCTACACTTACGATCCTAGGCAGTCGTTCTTTACATAATGTACAGTGTGATTCATAACTATGAGGGTTCCTTTGCGCGCAAAACGCGTTTTTTTTTTCAATGTCGTGCGACAAAAGTTAGCCAAGATATTCACGTTCAAAGTCCAACGCTGAATAAACAATCGCACAGTGATTGATCACGCGCGATTTTTTTTCTTCAAGTATTAAGTAATAAAGGAAAATTATTGAATCATATCGATTTGCAAAGCGAGTCTTCGTGTTTATTATTTTTTACTGAGCGAAAAATGTAAAGAGAAAAAAGTCACTCGCCTGAAAGTGGATTCGAAGCCGCGCTCGATTTGGCTCGAACGTTTCATGCGTGAGCAACTGATGTGCTATTGTTTACAAACTTGACTTTGAACACAAATATCTCGGGCGAATTTTGTCGTAAGACATTAAAAAAAAAAACATTTTGCTCGCCATGACACACTATGCTCATAAAAGTATCCCTTTGGTAATTGTGAATCACCCTGTACATATATATACCAGTATTAATAAGTTTGTCCTATATATCGAGATCGCGGATCTCATTGAATTACGTGACGAGTATTATTACGCAACGACTTCGCCGTTACGTCGCGTTATACTTCGCGGCATTTGACTCTCCAAATCTTCTGGTATACCAATTTTTCGTCATTTTATCACATTTAACTCATAATACTTTCGTATCGAGTCCTCGATCCGAAAATCGCTCAATAAAACGAGAGCGAAAGCAAGAGGGAGAAAAGTATATTTGCGAAAGTTCGACAGACACAAAAAAATGTTGTCCAATGGATTGATCATCTCTTCTTTCGTCTCCTTCCTCGTTTGTTGGCGATAATAAAATGATTGGAGCGTCGTTTACTATCTATCTACAAATTCGCTTGGCTACCGTAGAAAGACGTAAAGGCCGTGTCGGAGCTGACGCTAAGAGGCAAGCTGGTGGCTTCCATCGTTTCGCGCTCGCTCCCGAGTGTCGAAGCTTTTATATCGAGGGTACCGCTGACAGCTGACATACCCGAGCTCGTCGCCATCTCCACCTCACCACCGTCCGGATGGGACATGCGTCTTAAAATGACGTCACTTTAATCCAGCGTGTCAATGATAAGGTGCGTCGTAAGCCATGAAAGTACACATAGACGTGACAATTGAAAAAAAGACACACGAGAATTAATGTAAAAAATTTAGGAAGGTCAAGGGAGACGCAGAGAGGTAGGGAGAGGAAGGGGGACAGAGAGAAACAAAATATGCCTTTATTGTGTGCTCGGGAACATGTTCTCTAAGAGCACTGTGCTTGGATTTGTTTGGGTTCCTAGAAAGAGAAGACGAGGGAGAAGAGAGAGAGAGAGAGAGAGAGAGAGAGAGAGAGAGAGAGAGAGAGAGAGAACAAGAACCGGTGCAGAAATTTGTTGAGGAGTCCCCAGATCCTACCACATTTCTATAGGGATTCGATAGGGACACCGCACGTAGGGAGTCCACATTGGAATCCAAGTGGATGCCGTGGTTATTTTCCGATTTAAGTTATTTGAGAGTTTTATTTGAAATTCTCAATCGTTATTTATTGACTCTTGCGATAAAAATATCCTTTTGTGATCCCGTGCACAAATTTGTTGGGAAGTCCCAAGATGCACCTACACTACCGCTCAAAAGTTGGGATACACCGGTCGATATTTCTTGCCGCACTAAAATTTAGATAGCTCCGTCAAAAAAAAAAGATAACCAAATTTAACGAAAAAAATGTAGCTTTGTTTTGCTTTTTAGAAATATTTTTGATTTTGATTTTTTTTCGTGCCGGTACGCACTTTTATATATGACCGTTTGTCGGCTATTTTCGGACCATCGAGAATTGGGCGCATAACTTATGGAATATTTTTGTCATTTTTATCCAGCATAAGCTTGAAAAGGGTAGCAGAAGGTCTATTTTCGTTGTTTTTTAAGTTTCGTACGATTTTTTTTCGCAAAGTTATGAATTTTTTTGGCTAAAACAGACAAATCTTGGAAAATGCAGGGTAACTCAAGAACTTTATTAATTTTCGATTTTAAATTTGCTTCAATTTTGTCACAATTTTTTTTTGACATTTTTTTCGCCATTTGTTTGGCTGAAACTCGGAGAATCATCCAAACAATTGAATCTCCGAGTTTTGGCCGACATTTTTTGAATAAAACTTAAAAAAAAATTATAAAACAATTCAAGCGAATTTAAAATAGCAAATTAAAAAAGTTTCTCCTTTTGATATTTTGTCCTAAACGCCATACATCCTACGCATCAGAGTTTCGAGCGAAAATAGTTTTAAAAAATCTGAAAGGAAAATTCTGAAAAAAATCCAGACGATCCAGCATAAGCTTACGCAACTTTTTACATCTTTGACATTTCCCCTTAAACCTTATAGTTCTTGAATTACGTTGAATTTACTAAAATTTGTCTTTTTCAGCCGAAAATGAAATAACTTTGCGAAAGAAAGCGTACGAAACTTAAAAAAAAATGAAAGCGGAGCTTCTGCTACCCCTTTCAAGTTTATAATGATTAATATTGACAAAAACAAATTCTATAAGTTATGCGCCCAATTCTCGATGGTTATCTTTTTTTTTTTGACGAAGCTAACTTTTAGTGCGGCAAGAAATATCGACTGGTCTATCCAAACTTTTGAGCGGTAATGTACATCTCTATAGGAAGTTGTTAGAGAAATCGCGCATCGGGAGTCGGGAGTTTGAGAGTTCTTACCACGTTCGAATCGAAAATATGTGAAAAGTCACTAGAAAAAACTTGGCTTGTTGAAACATGACCTGCACGCTTTGATGTACTTTTTTAAACGATTTATACATTTTTAACATCATTTTTATACTTTTTCAAGATCTACTCATTTTGTATACCTATGTATTTTGTTTAGAAAATTTAACTTACAAAATGCGATATGGTATCCATCAAGAATCGTAATGCTGTTGAAATTTGCATCGTTGGAACGCAATGAAAATTCTTTTTTATTTTCGTTATTCTCCATTTTAATTGTTACCCAAAATCTTTTTCAATACGTTTGGGTTGTGCGTCTCTGAGAAAAATCTTGTAAAAAGTTTGCCGTAGATTTGAACTGTCAAAAAAATAGGGATTATTTTCGTTGCGTTCCAACGATGTAAACTTCAATATCATGAATCGTATGGGATTTTGTTCGATAATGTGGCAATCGTCTAGGATTTAAATTAGATTCATATATTGGATTCCAATGGGGAATCCCGATTAAAATCCAATGTACGAGCGTGACGTTTTAGTATAGGAATCCAATACAATGACCCTTCGGATCCCTCTCGGGAAGTAGGGACAAGTATGGGAATCCAATGGGATCCCTACGACAATTTCTGCACGGAAAGAGGCGTTTATTGCGTACTCTAGAACAAGTTCCCTAAGTGCACTGGGTTTGTTTGGGTTATTTGGGTTCCTAGGGAGATAGAGAGATGGAGAGAGAGAAAGAGGGGGAGAAAGGTTAGAAGAGGGAGAAAGACAGAGAGTCAGAGGGAAAAAAGGCTACAAAGAGTTGATACTCTACCTATAATCGGGAACGGGCGCCTCGACCTGTTGTCTTCTCGAGTTTGACGACATCGGCGTTCTCTTGATCGCGTATATAAATATACCGGTCATCGTGAGCGTATACGAAAGAAAGTATAGCGTGTGAAACTAAAAGAAAAAAGAAATACAAATATTACAACGCAGTGACGAATTACTCGTACTTGATAATCTTGCGTAAAGTACAGATAGATCGTGCTTCATCGATCTTCGTCAATCGATGAAGATCACTTCGATTGAACGATCGATCTTTACTTCAGGCAAGATGATCAAGAACGAGTCACGATCGAAACAGCTTTCTCTACTGGAGGAGCCTGTTTTTTTTTCGGGCCCGTACTCTGTACTGATGTGTGAGCATGCCGATGAGGACGTTGAAAAAATCGGCCGTCAAGAGAGCCAACTGGAGCGCTGTTGCACCCGATTCGAATAATATCAGTGGGACCAAAGAGAAGAAGACGAACTGGGTGATGCAGTAGAAAATGAGTGCCGTTATCAGAACCGGTGCCGCTGCTCCCCAAGATGCTGATTCGATTTGCAAACGCTCGAGGACGGCTCTTGAATTTCACGTGGACAAATATGTATTGCATGATATAATATTCGTACCCGTGCGGAAATTGAGTTCGGGCTATGATCGGTCCCATCTTAATTTTTCCTAACTTTATTAAGGCCACTCTATAGGCAAAATAGGGCATATTTTGTGATTTTTTTTTTTCAGCGAGACCATAAAATAAATTGGCATTACAAAATAGGGGTTTTATTATACACCTAATTGACTATACAAAATTATTTTTTCACAGCGATAGATATCAAAATGGCAACTGTGCAGCATTTTTTCGATGATGCCTTTATTTCTGGAAGGTCTTTTTCGGATGGTTTCCGATGGTTTTTTTTGTCTCGTCATTCGTATCGATGAAATTCTACACTTACGTTCCTAGGCAGTCGTTCTTTACATACATATACAGTGTGATTTGCAACTATGAGGGTTTCTTTGCGCGCGAAACGCTCTTTTTTCAATGTCGTGTGACAAATATTAGCCGAGATATTCGCGTTCAAAGATCGACGCTGAATAAACAATCGCACAATGATTGCTCCCACGTGATTTTTTTTTCCTTCAAGTATTAAATAATAGACGAAAATTATTAAATCATATCGACTGGCAAAGCGGGTCTTCGTGTTTATTATTTTTTACTGAACGAAAAATGTTAAGAAAAAGAAATCACTTGTCTGAAGGTGGATAGGAAGCCGCGCTCGATTTGGCTTGAACGTTTCGCACGTGATCAACTGATGTGCCATTGTTTACTACCTTGACTGGAACGCAAATATCTCGGGCGATTTTTGTCGTAAGACATTAAAAAAAAAATAATCCCTCGAAGGCCCCGAATTGTATTAAGGATTCCCTGCCAATTTTCCTCACGGGTAAACGATTCGAATATTCAACAATTGTGATCTTGAAGTCTGTCTTACATTTGTACGCAGCTGAGTATTGTTCCGAAAAAGCCAATCATTCCGAGATACTCGATTATGTCGACTGTCTTTACGGCCAGTTCCTGGAGTACCGTGATCACGCTGAAGAGAACAGCCCCACCGAGACAGAGCATGTCGCCCACCAATTGGTTTTTCCCTGCAGTGGTCACCAAAATGTCACGTGAAACATTGATCGCGTTTATAAAATCTCGATGGATATTTTGTTGAACATGAAATAAGAATTCTCTTATTTTTGACACTTCAGAGATCAATACGAAATTCATTTTTTTTCAATTATTTTCATTACTATTATTATTGATACTTTTTTTGGGGGGATTTTTTTTTATTCATTACGAACTGTGAAAAATAGCAATTTGATTTCTTCTTTTTAATTATAGATATTACGTTATTATTTATTATTCGTGAAAACAATTTCTATTGAAAATGGCGATTCACACTTACCATTCGCGCTCAAATCTTTATTGTAATCGATCCCAGCCCAGACTAGACATCCGACGCCCATCAGGCACACAGATATGCCGACTATGTGGACCATTCGATATCGCACACCGAGGACGAGACACGAGAGTGCCAGGGCCACGGGTATCGCGACACAGTCCAAAAGCTTCATCGACATAAGGACAAACGTCAAATTCATTAATCAATGGATTGAGAAAAATCTTAAAAAAAAAAACGATTAATATCCACTGAATCTTAAGCGTGTCACCGATTTTCACGAAATTCAATACTAACCATTCGTTAATCATGCTCTATTCGTATAAAAAAATGACTTCCTGTTTGACTGAAAAAAAAAAATTCGAATATTCGGGTAGAAAAAAAAATGCTGCAGCAAAGTCAGGAATGAATATGACCAACCTGTATACTAGCCAGGCTCGTGAATCGATGCGACGATGTTATCAACGTATTTGCCTCGACGTCTATCAAAGCGAGTAACAAGTATCGCCATCCTCGTGCCCTTATCACCGATAAAAGTCCATTTCCGGCTCCCCTGCACGACATCCAGGTCGTGTAAACGAGACACATCATCGCATAGTGAGGCAAATTTTGACCTGTTGAGATTAACGAGAAAAAAAAAACAAACTTTAGCAATTTCGTCTTAAAAATCAATGACGCTGAAGTTCACATCGTTGGAACGCAACGATTTCATCGTTGATTTTTTATTTCTTTATTTTTATCCTTATACAAAGCATTCTTTTTTTTTTTTGTTAATTGAGTTCGCGAATCTCCGATAAGAATACGTAAAAACGTTTGAGTGATTTTCATAGACAAAAAAAATCGGACAGTAAAAAAGAATTTATTTTCATTGCATCCCAACGTTGCAAACTTCAATGTCATAAAAATCATTCGTATTTGATTATGAGCGTGATTGACCTGTTGGCAGACCGAGTTTCGCGACTGTGTTTATATGATGATTCAGTTGCGTCATCGAATAAAGGACTATCGACAAAAATTGCCCGAGAATTATTGTCCTCCATACTGACCTATAATCGTTGTACAAAAAAACAAAGAGTATTAAATTTTTATTACGAAATATCTATACGGGATGGCCCAACAAGTGACGTCCAGAAGGAAAATCTATCCGAATCATGCACGAGCCCCGTGTATGTTTTACGATCTTTTTTAGTTTTCGAGAAAAATAATTTTTTTATTTTTCTATTTTGTGTATGTACTTTCCTCGCGATTTTTCGTCCTTTGTTATTGTTATGAGGTACCCTGTTAAGCAATGAATAAATTAACAACTGAACACTGACGTGTTTTGATTTTGATCAAAAGTTTAAAAAATACGTTCGAGAGGATCAGTCACTAAAGTTCAAAAGACAAAAAAAATACTTGTTCGAGTCTAAGTTACTGCCAATTGCGTTTAAAAACTTCTAAGAGGAAAGTATATACACAAAAGAGAAAAAAAATTAAAACGTTCTCTTCACGAAAAATCAAGAAAGAAAAAAAATCTTTTACCTCGGAAACTAAAAAAGATCGCATCTAGATTTTCTTTTTGAACGTTACTTTTCGGACTACCGTGTGCACACATATACATATTTATAGTTCAAATATTTGCAATATTCCAAAAATACAATGTTGGAAAAAAAATTCACAATCGTAATATGAAAATCACAACATATTTTTTCCCATCTGGATGTTCATCAATATCTTGTTTCTCTAAATCTGAAAATTAAATTTAAAAAATCGACAACACACAGTTACCGGGAATGAAAAACGATGGTGGTTTATTGAAATTATTCGGCGTTTAAGTGAAATTTCACTGAACAGTTTCCGGTACCGGTTCGATGGAGGCAAACAAGCCAAAGGAAACAAATATAGCGTTTTTTTTCTCATTTTTCACAAAGCGTCAAAATTGTGGAAGACGCGTTGAGGACCAAACCCGCGCGGGAATACGTACTGCTGTAATGAAACACGGGAATGATCTGAAAATCACGAAGTAAACAAGAGCCGCACTGTGACCCGGGAAACACCCCATGCCGAGAGAGAGAGAGAGAGAGAGAGAGACACCGGATGCACGCCGACAAAGCGCAAGAAAAGACAACAAAAAAAAGCACAAAATTTCCGAAACTCTCGACGAAGAAACGGACGGTGGGTCGACCGGACGGAATAAACGACTCACCACTGGCTCAGCTCGGATATGTAATTTTCGATTTTGTCGCATATCCCGTTGCTTGGTTGCATATTAGAATTTTGATTGCAATAACGATGACCGCCCGCTGACACTCCCATGCAAGGGTGCATTTTCACCCGGACTCACAGACGGCGTGACTGGCGGGGCGCGTGCGCGCGACCCCGTTTCCATCCCCTATCCAGGCAACCACACGCTATTATTCTCACCCTCGCGCCACTCGACAGTCCATTCGGGAACCCTAAAAAGCTGAGTAAGGATCTTTTTTTTGCGCGCACCTTCTTTTTTCTCCATTTGCCACTTCGTTTCGCAAAATGCATGAGAACCGAAAACTTTCGGCCATTTTGGATCTAGAGATTTCGAACCTTTTGACGGTACCGTGACCATCGGCAACCCACGCTATTCCGTCATATCCTTCCGGTTTTCCGTCATAGCAGTGTCCCTAGCCACTCTATTGTTATAACCCTTCGGTTCGTTTGGGTTCGTTTGGGTTTCGGTTTCGTCCGTCGCAGCAGAATGTCCCTACCCACTCTTGAAAATAAAAAAAATAAGTTGTGAACATTGTCACCAGTCACTTTCAAAATAATTACGGTTACTGTCGAATAATTCGTTTCGAAAGAAATTAAAAATTCAGTTGTCAATTTGACAAGGTACTGCCATATTTTTGGGCCTGCACGGAAAAATGTCACGTGTCGAGTAGTTATGATTTTCGGTGCTAGGAAAATTCTGTTGCTCAATAAACGACAGATTATAAGACTTTTTGATAGTAATTGAATTTTTGATTCAATATTACAATTACCTGTGTACCTGAAAAATTACCAAACCTTATTTCAAACCGTCTGCATTCATATCTATAAATACGTTCATAGATTTCTCACAGCTAGACCGACCTGTTTTTTTCATTGAAAGAACGGACCCCTCACCAGGAATTTTTTAATTAAACTATATTTCAATTAAACCTTCGTGGTCACATATCCAAATTCAACCGCGGTGGTCACACTTGGGTCGATTCTACCCAGTCAGTGTTCAAAAAAGTATTGTGACTAAACTATCCGTCCGAAGTGGTTCAAAAAATTACGGAACATGCTTTGAACTTTCTAGATGATATACAAAAATTTTTTTTATAAGGCATAAAATGGTGACATGTTAAAAAAAAATCATAAAGAGGTGAAAATGCACACAAGACACTTTTTCGCTCAAAAAGTTATAGCTTCGTGAATATTGAACATTTTTACCTAAAATTTGGACGTGATACTTCTTAGATATGCTACTTTTGGGAAAAAATAGTAGAATAGTGCGCGTTCCAAAAAAGGCATTTATTCCGGCACGTGAAAAGGGTAAATTTTATGGTATAAGGATACTTCAAACTCCAGGTAAGATGGTGAATACAATCCCATTCGAAGCTGGGAACTATTATATATTTACGCCAAAAATTGATCTACGGGTCGATTCTATCTAGGGTGACCATGAAGGGTTAAACTATTTATCAATCAAACTAAATATTTCAATTAAACATCATAAGGTAAAATGAGTTTTAATTCGAAAGCATTCGCACGAGAATTACACGGTACGTGGTAAATAATGGACTCGTTGACGCAATGTGGGGTAGTTCTGCCGAAGAGTTTTATTTACAATATATATTGACATTCTCAGATGATATATTATGGATAAACTCAGTCAACGATATTAGGGATCAAACGATTTTCACAATGGAAGCGGAAACTCGCATTCCCATATAAACTTTTGATATATTCAACTTATATATATATATACCGATGATAATAATAATTGTATTAATAATAATAAGAATAAATATAGTTTGCCATTTTTTATATCGTTTTTTTTCTTTCCCAATGGTCGTTGCCAACTTATAATTCACAATGCATCCTCGATATGTGTCTTCGACACATTCGGGCAGTAAATTATTTTTTGATTCTCACTACATTCCGCTTTTTTGCTTTCCGATAACTTCTCAATACGGAGTGTTTATTTCTGGCAGTCGGGAAAAAGGAGTCCTGCGAATGCGCTGGCTTTGCAACGTTATCGTTGGCAGACAAAATAAAATTATTGAGGCACGCGTGCGTGAGTCAGGGCGACAAAAAAATGGCCCGGTCACTGTTTCAATGGTCGCAATGCTCTTGGAACTGTGAGGCAACGATAAATGCCGCTGCATTTCCTAATTACCCGACAGTTCATTATTATTGTTACTTTTTTCCGGAGATACGCTCGGTAGATTAATTTGTGCAATTTTCGTAATTTTCCTGTCGAACGATATTACAATAAGGTTTTATCTTATAGTTGGAAGAGAATTATATTTTTTGGGTCATGCACAATGACAGCGATGAAAAACCCCTCATCGATATTATTATTATTTCGCAAGTGTTTTTTTTTTGTTTCCTCCTCTCTTCCTCTCTTGCATCTTTTTCTTTTGCATCTGCACCGTTATAAAGTTGGAAAAATAGGTAAATTTTTGAACGAGAATAGAAAAACAGACGTCGCGCCGGGTTCTCGTCGATGGAGATTCCACTTTTTTTTTTTGTAATTTTTGGGGACGTCTCACGTACGCTAAGATTTCTCCTGTGTTTCTGCGAGTCGAGGAGATTCGCTATCTATACAGTTTTCTATAATCGCGACGGGTCCGCGATCGATTTTTGGTTTGCGGGACTGCAAAAAGGTTAAAACGATCGGGTACGATTTAAGAACGATCGATTGCCAAAGGAAGTTTCCTAGAAGTACGTCGTTCATGCTTCTATGCCAAGGAGCACGCCGTGTAACACGATAAAAAATCTAGAGGTTTAAAAAGTTGATTTTTGTGGTATCTTTTTTAACGCGACTGACGATTCGCGATTTTTTTTTCGTCCTGCGTTGTCGAGTCGATCGCGCTATTCTAACGGCTCGCACGCTCTACGGGAAGCAATTATGTTCGACTTCAGCCTTTGATTTTTTTTCCCTAGGAAAATCTAAGCTTCGACAGCCTCGTTCTGTTTGCGGAAGCAATCACCGACAGGGAAGAAATCCCACTGGCGCTGCTGGTACATGTTCCAGACGTATGTCTCCTGACCGGTGTACTCGGTGTCCGGCTTGTTGATGAGATGCATCAGGAAGAACCTGTGAAAAGAAAGAAATCGATGGAAATTCCACTGCGCGTATTCTAATATTGAAAGGGAAATTAATTACTTTGAAATAGATTGCGAATTAATTCGTTTTTTTTTTAATGATTAAAGAACAGCTTTCAACGACCACCAATAATTAAGGATATTCGATATTTAAACTTTTCGAACAGTGTCAAAAAGATTGCAGATATATTTCATTAATTACTTTTTTTCCTATTTTCTTACACAAGTCAAATTCAAGACCTTTTTTTCTTATCGTTTTGCAAATATCAAATGTAAATATTTTTTCTAATTTTCTTATAAAAATAAAATTGGAGACTTTTTTTATTTTCTTGCGAAAGTCAGAAGACTTGTTTTTCTTACTTTCTTGCAAAAATCAATTTAACGGCTTTTTTTAAATATTTTCTTGCAAAAGTAATAATTTTACGGTAACTGAAATCATTTTACTTCAACGTACTTACTCAATGCTATTTTCATAAATTATTTCGGATTTTCAAAACGAAGGGTGACAAGAATGGAGAGAGCGAGGGAGAGGGGGAGAGAGAGAGAGAGAGAGAGAAAGAGAGACAGAGAGCCTCCCGGAACAACATTAATATGATATTAGTATCTAAATTACAGCTCCGTAAACGTAAAAAAGAAAAAGGATAAATCAGCAACGAGAAGGACTATATAAGAGGAAGCTGAAAAGTTCTCGGCCAAACGTACTAACGAACGAACAGGATAGCTCATAATACGTCAGCCGAGAACTTATCAGCCTTCCCTTGTATCTTCCTAAAATGAACGGTAAACAATAATATGTGCATCGATCGCGAAATTTCCTGTCAACTGCGGCTGCCTAATTTTCCAAATACTTACATGTAATTCGCAAGATTGTGTTCTTGCTGAACGTGCGTATCGAAACCGCGAGGCACAGTGTCCAATGTTTCTTTGCCCAGTCCGCAAATGAAACACTTGCTCTCCATGTCCGTTTTAACACTATCCAATTGATCACGAAGCTCTCCGAAAGCATCGATGATCAAACCTGCGGATCGATGGTAATTCGTGTATGGAGAAGCGAAGAAAAAACGCGCAGTACTTATTGAATAAATAAATAACTACTGCACAATTGAAATCAACCTCAACACTAGAAAGGATCCAATGGATGTTTCGTTACCTTGAATAATAGCAAGAAGAATGATGATGACGAAGAAGAAAAAGGTGATATCGAACATTATTCGATATATTTCGTAGTCGTCACCGTCGGGTTCACCGATCTCGTCACCGATACCACCACCTGCTCGCACTCCCTTGTACAGGTGGAACAAGAAACACTGGGGAACGAAAAAAAACGTTAACTTTCAATAGAACAAAAAACTGGATAATTAATTAGCATTAAAAAAATAATACAATTTTTAAGAAAACTGCCTAAGCAATAGAAGTGATTTCTAGGAAGAATAAAAATCGAGTCGCACCGAGGCCATGCTGTGGCATTTCTTGTCCACCTCGTCGTCCTCCTCTTGAACGTAAAACTTGCGGAAAAAGTTGAACGCTATGACCGTGTATATATAAACGATAATCGTCAATAGCATGACCGTGAGCACGAGCTGTTTTCCGTTGTGCGTTACCGACTGCAATATCGTACGCAGTGTTTTGAAACCAACGGCCACGTCGAGAAGATGCGCAGCGAAGAAGAAATTGTTGTAATTTCCCATTACCGAGAAGGCGAAGTACAGCAAACTGTACACGAAAGACTGACAAAGAAATACAATTTTCGTTTTGTTAGTTTAAATTTCAAAGAATAAATAAAACAAGACTTTTTATACTATTAATATATAAGAAAAAAAGATTTCTTATATTATTAATATATAAGAAAAAAAGACTTCTTATATTATTAACTAGCTTCCGCCCGCGGCTTCACCTGCGTAGATTTTGGCCCATAGAAACTTCATTAGAAGTAGCACCCCTAATTAGGGGTTGTTTTGAAAAATCGTGGAATATGTGTTTCATTATTTGTTTGGCAGAATATTTATACCGAGTTTCAAGTTGAATCGACATTGTCAACTGGGGACTGTGATCAAACTTACATTATCGGTAATCGTGACGCCAGCTTTCCAAAGTTGATACTTCCAGTCGATATTCATGATGCTGTCCAAAATAACAAAAGTCATTATCACCATTGTCGTTTCGCGAAATTGACATATACGCGAATGATTGGTGTACTCACAAGTACCATGCCCCGGAGCCTTCGACTTCCTGTTGGCTGAAGGATGTCTTCTCCATGCCGAGTAGATTGCTAATGTGATCAAAGTCGTAAGCCTCGCTGTACTTCTGTCGTACCTTCTTCTTGACGAATTTGTCCCAGTAATTGACGGGAAATGTTTTGGCCGATATGACGATTTTGTCCCAGAGCGCTTTAAAGTCGTTTTCCTCAGGGGTCTCGGAGATGTAGAGCCCGTCAAACTCGACGCGGCGAGCGACTTCTTTTTCGCGTTGGAAAATCGCCAATGGCACCTGATCTCGGACGAGGAAGAAGAGCACATCATTCCGAGGTTAGAAAGAACTGTCGAGTTGGTTGAAGAAAAAAAAAAACATGAGGAGATTGGACGGTCAAGTGTTTCACCTTGAGATGATAGTAAGCCACGAGCATTGCCAGCGAGACGAGAGAATGAAGAAGCGCCATTAGCCTCATTACGTGTGCCATGTAATAGAAGTCTTCGGCAACCTCGACGAACTCCGCAGGATCTTCCTCCTCGTCGGAACCCTCGCTTTCACCACCGCTTCCAACCTCTATACCGCTACCACCCGAACCGGAACCCGAACCAGAACCGGACATTCCTTCGCCCGACATCTCGTTCAACAAGTTCGCAATCGATTCGCCACTTTCGTTGTCCACTGAATCGTCCACCAACGATGTTACCTGGATAATTTTTGCCCGGCAAGAATACGAAGTTCCTTTTCGTCAATTTATACTTGGATTTCGATCGTCCGACGAAATAATTGTTCGGAAATAAAAACTAATTGTGTAGCCAGGGGAACTATAAAAGATAAAACAAGCCAGTGCGCGGCTGAGCAGTTACCCATCCGAGTAATGGCACTTTACCTTGTAGAAGAGCAGCGTGAAGTTGATGCAGAATGCAAGTACGAGGGCGACGTATTTGAGATTGTAGAAATTGCGAGCGAGAAAAGAGACTATTCGATGAGTGTACTTGGAAAAGTCTATGGTGGAACTCGCCGAGGGTTCGACAACAACTTCATGCTTCGCCTCCGCCTCGACGGCTGCCATGGCGGCTTGTTGGGCAGCGGCAGCTTCCGCAGACGCCGCGGCCTGAGCTCTCGCTTGTTCACCCCTGCAAAATCAATAAATGAAAAACTGCGACGTATGGTTCTTCACGTGGAAAGAATCACGTGAAAATCAAGTGGGATATTTTGGTAAGTGGCCTGTTAAAATTTCTGTAAAGCGATTATTATGAAAAATTCATTTTTGCAACTCAATAATAATCATATTTTCGATATGAGGAATTGTTGAAGATCAATTTTATATATTTTACGTGATTAATGTTATTTTGTTTCCATACCCTAGCAAGTCTGCTAACGTGACAGGTTCCGTCTCACCGGAAACACCTTCTCTCGCCAAATCTTCGGCAGTTCCCTCTTCCGGTGTGCTCTCCCCTGTCTCCTCTATGCTCGATTGGGGTGTCGAAGCTGCCGATTCGTGCGCCGCTATCTTTATCTGTCCGCCCTCTTCCTTCGTTATGTCCATCCCAAAAGCTTGTACCTTTGCCGAAATGAAAAATCAGAACAAAAACCTACCTTCACCTTGCTCTTATTCCGCCCAACTCTTGATTTATATATTTTGGGGATAAGCCAGGGCCCTTTTGAATCATTACTAGATTACAGTATACAATACAATTTTTGAAGTCCGTGGACACGATTTCTCAAAAACTGATGCATCGATCTTATTGAAATTTTGCACACTTCTTCAAAATAGCATTGACTAGTGATTGAACGAAGGTTTTTTTTTTCGATTACAAATAATTTTACAAGGCTATACGTAGTGTAAATTATACCAAATATTGAACTATTTTGCATACAACTCTGCCAAAAATTCGAAAATTCAATTTTTTTTGATCTTTCGTTCAATCACGAGCTACACTTATCTACTAACAGAAAAAAATTGGTTTTTTAATTTCAGATAAAGCTATCACGAGTTATCCTGACCACCACGAGGACACTTTTTTTTTAAGGGGTCTCCAGAAACCAGGTCCCACCGGCTGAATTTCCCAAATTTTTTGATGAAATTTTTTTTAAATATTGTTGAAATGTTGCTCTTTTAGGTGCTTAACATTTTGAATAAAATAATTTATATATTATATTTTTAAAAAATAAAGAAAAAATACTTTTTTTGGCTTCGAAACCCACGTAACCTTAATTCTCTACGAAAATCAGTTAATGGTTAAATATTTCGGTCCTTAAAAGGAATACCTTAAAAAGCCCTAAATTTTTATAAAACCAACAAAAAAATTGTCTTCGTAGTAATCAATCAATCAAAAAACTGTCATGGATTTTTTACAATTACCGAAAACAACAGTTACCCGCTTTGCTAGAGAATATCTATACTGAAAAAAAATGATTTGACTTGACTAAAAATCCATCATTGGGAGATGGCAACGAATGATTTATTGAAAAAAGGAGCGTTAGTTTATTCTAAGAATTATTCGTTCCATCGAACTAACAAATTCTCGAAACCATTAAATATTTTAGAATTTCGTTTCAATATTATCGATCGCATAAATTTGATTAAATAAGTAAACGATCGCTCACTTGTAAATTTGATTCGTCAGGCGTGGGAGGAAGAGCGGGCAAATGCCTCAAGGGTTTTTCCTCCTCCTCTTTGACTTCGACAACAGGTTCCTCGAGATTGGGTCCTCTCATCAGAGTGAGTAGCAGTCTCATGAAGTAATTAATGACGCATCCGAATCCAAAGCCGGAATAGTAAAATGCGTAGAATATCATTTTGAAGAAGCCGATGAATAGCTCGGGTATCGTCATCTGTTGCATCTCTAATATTTTATTTTTTATATTGGTTGGCGACAACATCGAGAAGAAGAAGTATACGCCATCCTTGAAGGCCTGTATTCCTCGCCTGATCGGATCTTTGTTTCTCTCCTCGTCGTCGTCGGTCATATAAGTGTACGATGATTCTCTTGCTTTGCCGATACCACCGCTCTCCTCGACCGCCATCAACGCGCTCGCGTGTTGCATCTCGAATATCGCATCCTCGCAAAAATTAATGAACGTCTCGAGCTTTTCTTTCTCGCCCGCCTCGACCACGGTGTTGTAAAAGTATGCCCTTTTGGATTCCTTGATCTGCGGCTTTTCCCACTGCTCTATATTGGACTCCTTGATCTCGAAATAGACACGCTCGATCTTGTTGTTGCTGCCGAGGATTTCGATTCTGCCGAGGAATGGCTCGAAGTAATTGAGAACGGAGCCCGCGGTCTCAAGGAAACGCGCGAGCCTCGGCTCGTTCGGCATGTGCTCCGAGAGGTTCGTCAACAGGACGGCCAGATTGAAACCGATCTCTTTTGCGGGCTCATGGAAGCGATCCATAAACGTCACATAATCGATCTTCCCGTCGTGATTTGTCTCGCAACAGGCCAACAGAAATTCGATCTCCTCGCTGCAAAGGAGTATCGGTAATTTGGAAAAGTTTGAAACAAGTAAAGACGAAAACGTGATGGATGACCCTTTCACCGAGGATCAGCCAGTCTTCCAAGTAGTGGACGAATAAAAAGTAATACAAATGTTGGAACAACGTGGAGAAATTTCTCACCTGGTGTAGCTCTTTTGCTGTTCCATTTTCTCCTTGAAATCTTTCGGATACACCCAACCGTCGCTGTTGAAATCGACCTCGAGGAAGCTAGGTGAAGACACGAGATCCTTCAGCTTGATGAACATGTCGAAGTATTTCAGTATCAGTTCGACGTTGCCCGCGGATTCTACGAGGGTGTCCACCATCTGTTTACCGATCGTTCCATTCACGACGTTGCCTGAGTAGTGGCAATTTTCGAGTTAGTTTCAATAAATGATCAGTATAAAGAACGTAACAGCGAAGGATACGGAGTTACCTTCAAGCATAGAGAGCATCATGGTGATCATGTCCTTCTGGAGATTGAGCAGTTCCTTCAAGAGATCGACCTGGCTCGAGTGCTTGGACAATTTGTCTTGCATATGAGAGAAAAGGAAAAGAAAACCACCAACAGCGTCCCACAACCTCGAGTGAGCCAGAGCCTGTTGATTTTGGGCGCATGGTCCTTGTATCACTTCCGTCAAGGTGTTGAATACCTGGCTGGCAACTCCAATGGCCTTGAAGAAATTAGCCTTTCCCGCTGGATCGATCAATTCTTTGCTCGAATAGTGCCAGTAAAAGTCCATTATTGATTCTTGCAGTCTCAGCAAATAATCGACCGTACAAATAACGACGTTCACCGTGGTTGTGTTGCCAGCCTGTGTCCTCAAATAATTCTGCCAATCTGTCGATTAGAAACAACGAACTTGATTGTTCAAGACTTCTTCGAAAACAAAATAAAGTCGTATCCATCTTTACCCAAACAAACTCACCGAGATTGTGACCTTCACAGGTAAGCTGTATGAAGCGGAAAAGCGCACAAGTAAATTCGGCGTCGTGCATATTTTTTTCACCCGCTGCACCCTCCGAGCCAACACCAAGGCCCTCCGCTTTGGTGTTTCTTTCGAAAGCATCGAGATCAAGGACGCTGCAAGAATTCATTAGTCCAGCTATGGAAGTAAAGAAGCCAACGTCCTTCTTCTCCTTCAGATGATTCAGCATTCCCCGTTGTATGTCGATATTACCACCTCGTAAGATGGAAATTCCAAGCTCGAGGGTCTTCATCACCATCTCGCTCGGCACACCTTTGCACGCTGATATGTGAAGAAGAACCATCTCGGCGACTCCACGATTCGCCAGCCTCGCTTGGTGGAAGAGAAGCTTCTGCTTCTCCATTTCTTGCTCCTGCGATTAGAGGCATCCGAATCATGATGGCGTTTGGGTATGGGGGAAAAAACCAGTCTTACCATGAGTTTGTGCATCGGCCTCTTGAGATTTTATTCGGTAAGCATGAAAAATCGTATTGTGTTTACAACTAATGTTTTACATGTGGGACCAGCGATCTCCGCTGTACAAAAATCTATGGCGATAATCCATATGTTACGGATGTAATTGTTTTGGTACTCCTAGATCTTACCAATATTAGTTTATGTGTCAACTGCAACCCGATTAGAAAGATGAAAAGACAAAAAGAGAGTATAACATGCATTAAGACGTGCATTATCGAATCAAATAATTGGAGGGGTATTCTGCGATAGTAAAAAAAAACATCGAAAGGAATCAAGAAGATTACATATTAGGGTTTTCCAAAGATTCCTGATACCGAATTAGCACGAGTAGTAAATTGGAAAGCTCACATGGATGGACGCGGCGCCTTCTTCTTCGCCACCACCGCCTTCCTCGCCCTCGCCTTCCTCTTCCTCCTCGCCGCAAGACTTTGATATGATTTGAGCGTAGCTCATGAACAAGGGATCTTCCTGGAGTGCGCCCGAACGTTCGGTCATGGCGCCACGGCAAAAGGTGGTGACCAATTGGGTCAGCGGATCCGGCTTGCTCTCATCTTCCGGTTTCTCCATCTTTTTCCGTTCAGCGTCTTCGAACGATTGCTGTTCAAGAAAAAAAAAACCAACAGTATACTTCTCTTTCAAGGCCACTCGAATAAGTTTCGATACGAAAATTTGCAATTTTTAAAATACTACCGTGAGGTCTTCGATCATGATCTCCTGTCCGACGTTCTCATCTTGCAGCCAAAGTTCGTAGTACGTTCTCGAAAAGATGTTGATCGCTCTGTGCCTAAATTTCACAGGAATTAGCATGCCATTGTTGCATCACGAATTAAAAAAAAAAAATATCGTAAATTAGTTCAAAAACGCTCGCCGGTTATCGAAACATTTGAATACCTTCTCAATTTGTAGAGCGGTTCGCTACGCAAGCATGCAATGGCTGCCCGTTTCCTTGCCGCGCACAGAACTCTGTTCCATCCGTCCCGGGATGGCACCGGTTTCATTGCCTTTTTAGCGGCATGCGCACACACGGACACACGCAAAAACGAACGCGCAACTGATTATACACATAACGTAGGAAAAACGCAACAGTGTTAATTGCACAATTCAACCGCTATTAATTATGTGTCAATTATTGTTGAAAGCACGAGAAACGATTGACTGGCATGATCAATCGAAACGTCAAATTTTGCATACACCTGGTTAAAACCTACGGACTTCTTTTAGTATCCAAACTTCGTAGCGAAAAATGAATAAAATAAACCAAATCAAACTGGCTACCTGGGTAAGGAATGTAGGGACAGTTGACGGAAGCAAGCTATAACGGCTCGCTTCCGCTGTATTGAGACCACGGAACGATATATATTCTTGCTCTGCTGCTGTGGATGATCTATCTACTCGATGGAACATAAATAACCAAATACTCGTGTGAATTATAAGAAAATAAAAAGGAAATCATGGCAAAATAGGAAATAATATGAAGGTCTAGAAAAAGTTGGGAACTCCCGGATGGATGTCGTGCCCAGTTTGTTTGGGTTTGTAGCAAACCGAATGCAAACTGCATAGTCAGGCTTGCAAGCTCCTGCCTTGTGATGATGATCCTTGCACATTTACAATCGTCATTCCGGATCACTGCACTAGCCAATCAGACGGGTTCAATCCCCATGAAACAAAACCATCTTATTGGCTGGGATAACGTTCTAGGATGGTGATGAGACATGCATAATGACCATTGCTGGACTGTTAGCCCTGACTAGACCCAACATCCATTCAGAAGCTGCAGATCTTTGTAATAATAACAACGGCCATAAAAGCCTTCGAAATGGAACGAATGGATGTGCTGAACCACGAAATAACTAGCCAAACGATAAAAAAAGTTACCCTGACCGTTTACATGTTACCACTGCAATAGGAATTGTGTCTTATGCTTGAAAAAAAGGGAAAAAACATTGGAGCCTGCGTTTTCAATTATTGTAACGTAACACTTACCATATGCAAACCGTATAGAACTTTCGCCATATCCGTTATTCTTGCCACGACATCCTCGATCACTTGAGCCTTAACAGGCTCCATCGCATCCTTCTTCTGTCCCAGTTTCGAGTACAGATAGTGCTGCCAGGACATTTCGTCCCCCGGATCAATCTTATCCGGTAGGGTTAGTTGAATCTTGGCGAACTCAGCTATGTCAGATTCGGCGATTTTCTTGAGGAAACGATCCTTGCAGTGTTGAACGAGTTCCTGCTCGCGTCCGGCGAACAAATTAAGACCGACGGGTAACAATCGTTTCAAGCAGGCCACCATCAACGACGCTTGAACCTCTTTGTCCTTGTCCCTCTTTTTGTCTCGATGCTTTTTCTTTTTCTGTAAAAATGAAAATGTTCGAGCGGAGAATTAGATTGACGCTTTGCAGTAATCTAATTCGCAATGCCTGTGGCAGGAAATAGATAAATGTGTACCTTTCCACCTCCAGCTGGTGCAGAGCCATCAGTAACGGTGACCGTTCGTCTCGTGGCGGTTGGCATGATCAAGACCATATTGTCAATTTCGTTGGCCGATATGAAGTTCTGTTCCTCGCGAAGGAAGTATTGGGACTTGGACCAAGTGTTGAAAATAGCAGCGACATGATTGTAAAGATCTTCGGCTTCGGATATGTTGTTTCTCAGCCAGTGATTGCGCTGAAGATCAACGTATTTTATCAGCAGAGGATAGAACGAGTATATGTCGCGAACGAGAAGTTGCCAGTCTTCTTGTATCTGCGCCTCGACTTGCGAGGTGTCGTCTGTGCTGGATTTGATGAAGCCGCGAAGAGATTCCTCCTTGTGAAACATATTGTCCGTTCGTTTTCGGACTCTCTCGGCCAGCGGCAAGAATGGATCTTTGAGAAGTTCCTCGGACGAATTAACGATGATCTGTTGGGTGTAAGCCGCAATCCTTGTCATCCAGGGTGCGTTCTCATTGCCGATATTTTTCTTTATCAACTTGAGCACGTTCTTCAATAATTGGTTCATGTGGTCGCTCGTGACCATGCTCACGTAAGTTCCCTCGGTGGGTGTCACGTTGTCGGGCCCTTGAGCCCACCAGAAAGGCAAATAAGAGCACAAAAGTGGCAAAATAACGTCAACTACGTGGGGCGCGTCGTTGTAAGTCTTCTCGGACTCGACGAACTGATCGACCTCTGTCAAAATGGTCTCGAGAGTTGGCATACTCGATTCCATCCTCGTCATAATGTCTTGCGCCTCCAACGAATGATCGGCTATTCGATTCAGCAAGGAGAACTGATTGTGCTTGTTGAGATGGGGCTCGAGAAACGCCACGGGGAAACAACTCGAGAAGGCTCCCAGGCAAGATCCTAAATTTGGCTTGTTTCTCTCGATCTCGGTTTTCAGGTACTTTCGATCGTGCGTCAACGTCGGGTCGATTCCGAGCGTATACAAGGACGCGAGCATCTTGTATGAGGCTACTTGTATCTCGTCGACTGTTGAATAGATAAATTGAATATGATTGGGCGGTGAAACGATACAAAAAATGACAAAAACTTTATGTTTAAGGATTTTGGAGCGTTACCCACAATCCAAGATTTAAAAAAATATATTTTTTATTGGCCAGACTACACGGAGTCTTTACGAAATTTTAAAAAATGTTCACCATAAAACACCAGAGCTAAAAAATAGTTCACGCTACGGGTGCCATAATGTTTTATTTGGCTATCTAGCACCAAGAGAAACTATTTCTAACAATGGATTAACGTAAACTAAACCTTTGTAAACATTTAGAAAAAAAACGCCGCCATTCTGCCGATCGAAAACTATATATATTCAATATTGAACCATGAAGGTTTGATGAACAATTACGAATCTTTTTAATCTTTTAATCTGTTGAAAGATAACGCCTTTTTCATAATAAACATAATATACATTCACAATAAACATTTAAACTTTCAAGTATAAATGTTATACTTTCAAGTTGGTAGTGACACAACATTTTTTCTTTTTCACGCAATAAAAGTATAGAAATGCATAATTTTGCCCTTAAATTATATATTTTATGAAAACTTAGCATCTATAGAATAAATCTATACTTTGTATGCATTTTTTTTGGGGTTTATTGAAAAAAAAACTCATAAACAATCATTTGACTCAACTGGACCGCTTCAACCTCCTTAAAGATTCGTTTTCGAGATTACTTAGAGCTTCTCTGATAACTTTCAATGTTCTATGTGACATCCAGCTACCGAACTGCTGCAGTATTCACTAAAAGAGGCTCCAATCGAATCATTATGATTCTATTAGAGCCTCTTTGAGTGATTACTTGCAGCAGTGAACTCCATACTGGAGTTTTGCTTCTAGGTACACTGACAAGGGGACTTTGCCAGGCACACAATAGTTTTCGGAACGTCCTTTCAGGGTAGTGTAGGGTTCGGTCCCAAGTGTCACCCCCTACCACCCTTCACCCTGGTGGGCTCTCGTTATCGCGAAATCGACCAAACAAAATTTGTGTGACGATTTTTGAACCTCGAAAATAACAGGAATTTTCGAAGCGGCGCGATAGCCTAGCGGTTAAAGTCTTCGGCTAGTACGCTGCTGGTTTTGGGTTCGAGTCCTGCTACCGCATATTTTTTCCATCGAAATGCTTGTAAACGTTATTTCCATTTATTTACTTTAATTTAAATCCAATTTTTTTTTAAGTTTGAAAGGAAAGGACGTCCCGAAATCCATTGCGTGCCCTTGCAAGCGAAAAATATGGTGTTTTCAACCATATTTTAACTATCCTTTATATTTCCCTGAGGGAACAATAATATGTTATAGTTGATTTACTCACGTAAAAGATCGTTTCCGTACTCGCATGCAGCGAGATGATCGAACATTGCGGTTAGCACCGGAAGTACAACACTGTTGACATATGACAGTGAGGTTGAGGTCTTCAAATGCGTTCCTCTAAGATGACTGTATTTTCCCTCTTGCAGATTGAGGATGGTGTGGCCGAGATCGTCAGCGGTGTTGTTGAAGAAAGTCAGCATGGAAGTTCTGATAAATTCCGGGCAGTTTTTCACGAGCGATTTGGCGTCTATGCCCTTCACCAGTACTTGCAAGCAACGAACGGTGATCTTGACGTCGGCACCGAAAGCAGCGAGTCTCGAGCGCAAGAGACTCGCCAATTTGCAGAAGAGCGCGGCAACCATTTCTTTTTCCTTCAGCGAGGCTGCACCGACGTTATTGGTGGCAGTTGCTACGGCGATGAAGTAATTTCTATGCGTGCTGAAGTACTTTTCCATTAGAGGTAGGACTACTTTGCTGAAGAATTTAATGTCGCGTGTCGACGTTTTAAAGCTGTTGCGACGACTAAAAGTATCCGATGGTTTGAGCAATTTCATATTTATCGTCGCTTTGTCGAGATAAGCGATCAATTTTTCCAGCAGGGAATAAGCGAAGCGCAACTCCACCGCGGCGCCCGTTCCCGCAACTTCCGTCTCGGCTCCACCACGATTTGGCTTATGCAATTTGTAGCCCTGATATTGAAGGTACTTGAGGAATTCTTGTGAACGCTCGCGATCCTTGCGCTTCTCCTTGTCCGTCAATAGATCGTAGGGCACCAATTGTGGGTGAATTCCACCACCTGGAGAAACGGACCGAGCGAAAAATTACTGTCGAGTATCCACTTGCTTGACCACGTCAAATGAAGTTCAGTCAGATGGAATAATGAGAAAGAAAGTTTAGCTGGGTGGTCACTCTGGATTACTTACCGTTCACTATCAATTCCTCCTTCTTCTTTTTCGCCCAAATATCGTGCGCATTGTCCGCGAGCCTCTCGGCCATATTTTGCATCTCTCTGCTCAGAGTCAAGTTAGTCATGTCGACCGGATGAGGGTTGTAGTTGAAAGCCGTCGTCGAATCGCTCTGGAAATGATAAATAAAAATAGAATTTACGTTTGTTTGGTACAAACCTGATTGCAACATCGCTACGAAGCTCCAAATATCGTCAGAAATTGCCAACCTGGCTTTTGGAAGATCTTCTTAACGAGCTACGATTGGTTGACGGCACATCGACTTCGGCATGCTCCACGCTCCATCCAATGGCCAAAAGGGCCTTCAGACTTTCCCTGACGGGCTCCTTGTAGCGTTCTCTCTCGTAATCGTTGAGCTTGTCGTAAGGTTTGAGTCTGGGATGCGTTTTATTCGTGTCCGACCATAGCTCTCCGTATTGCCAGCCGTTCTCGAACTTTCGATTTGCCCAAGCGTCGTGATAGTGCTCGGAAAACTTTTGGACGATCTGATTGAGGTCATTGTTGAGTACGACGCTGTTGAGAAAGAAAGAAAAAAAAAGCAGTCACAGTGTACGTGTACGAGAAGGCAAAACTATTTGGATAGATAATGCAACGACGATCTACCTCGAAGTATTTATGGGCTGAGGATTGTAAGGACCGTCTGGAGATTGCGTTGACGCTGATTTGCTCCCGTACCACTCATCGTCGTAATTCTTCGAGAGCGAATAGTCCGGCGGCAGCGCACAGCCAATGGCAGTTAAGCATGGCAACGCTTTGCCAAACAATTCTGGATCGTAGTCCATCTTCGAGAGGGAATCGAAAATGTTGCTGAAGAGAACCATCGTCAGTCGTTTCTCCTCGTCACTGGAAGCTCCGTACGCACCCTGGCCTCCCGTTGAACCATAATATTTGCCACAACGCTCGTAATGAAGGGTCAATAGCTGGTCAACAAAAAATCACTCGATAAGTCAGACACGAAGTCGTTGAAAGTTTTTTTTTTATTGTTATAATCGCGCGCAGAAACAATGGCAGTGAAAGATCTAGATCAATGATCGTCTATTCCCTGCCTGAAGTAATTGGTAATTCTTTTCCTGCAATTGTCGCGATAATTTGCACTTTACGTACTCTCAGAGCGACCGTGGTGTATTCGGACAATTTGGAAACGTCCACCGTTAGCTTGCGCAAAAGTTTCAGGAGCATGTTCGGTTGCATTTGGCTGTAAAAAAATGAAGATGAGCTCAAAAGCACAAATAGTTAGAATCAAAGGTTATTTCTACGTGGTGAATCTTTGTGCAGCACTAACCTGGTCAACGCAACCAGAAAGTCCGAGACAGCCTCCCTTTGTCCTTTGGTCAACATTCTATTTTTGCTGAGGCGATAGACGGTATGCAAGGTCGCATCCAAAAGACTCGCGTAGTTATCAGCCTCGTTGTAGAACTTTGAGTGTTGAATCAGCAACGGTAGAATACTGACGCCGATGTACCTGTTCATGGCTAGTGCCATGTCGGATTCGTATCCGTCGTTCTAGATTTTCCACATTGAAAAATGGACAGAAAACGGGAAGCCAGTGTTAGATTTGGTGCGTTCAGCGATAAGAATCATCGGACGTTGCTTACTCTGTCGAGCATGGTGGCCGCCCGAAGATCAGGCAGGAAAGCTTCCTCGAGTAGCTTGAAGAATAATTCCTGGGTCTCGATTCCGTAGACGCGCTCAAGAAAGAGGACGATGCTCTGCTTGTGGCCGGGTATCAAACCCGAAGGCGTGTCGCTCTTTGGTCGCTCTTGGCCAGTAGCAGGGTTAAGAAGAGTGAATCGGAGAGAGAGAACGCCCTGCAGATCGTCAAGTGGTACAAGAGATCGTAGAATCGCTCTGGCTCTCAGCGATTCGTTCTTTCCTGAAAATCGGAAATGTGCGCAACATACGGATTAACACGATTCCAGAGTACTTGAAAGACAGCTTGTTCAATAAGAGCAATTAGTGCTGAGAAGGGAGAGGGAGCAAAAGAAACAACGGTTTACCTTGCTCAATGACCGAAGAATCGGGTGCGCAACGACCCAACAAATCGACGAGCGTACAGTAAAAATTGAGTATCGCAGCACCGGTGTCAATGTAATCCTCGTCATCGTCAGATTCCGGAAGTGGGTGTTCGAATTGCGCGACTATAGCGTTACCCTCGGCCTCGTCGTGTACCTGATTAAAGAGCTATTTGATGAACTATTAGTGTTGGGACATCTAACATGCTTTGGATCAACGTGTATTTTATCTTTCGGAAGGGTCGCAAAAAACTCGACACTGGAGGGATTTGACGAAAAAAAAAATGGGGATTCTTCTTCTGTGTGATTCACGTTAATCTTTCGGTATTTATTGAACTAGGGGAAAATCAACGATGCATGAAATTACTGAACTATTTTCCAGGCAGTTACCACTGAAAGATTCACGAAATGTGCTCCGTGCAACGTGCTGACGTAGAGTCTAATGGATGTACATGTACAGTAGTGACGAACGAGTATACGAATCGACTGACAAATGGAACTCCATACGCTTGGGACTTTTAAGGTATCAAATCAGAAATTGACTAAATAAGAAAGGCACGAGCAGAAGAAAAACTGCAACTAAGGATCACAGAAACGGTTCCTTACTCACGAAATGTTCTTTAGCCTGATCGCGTAGGTGATGATCGTTCGATGATTATTATTATCTTTTTGTCTTAGTTTCGGATGAAACTTACTTTGCGTCGATCGGCGATGCGTTCGGACATTTTATTGGCCTCCATTATTGCGCGAAGAAGACCCTCACCCTCGCCACGAAGAGCTGGTCCAAGGCACTCTGGTCTCCGTATGAGCAGTCTTATCACCAAGTTGGCGTTCTCTTCAACGCTCTCACCTGAAAGAGTTCCATTCTTTACCGTTCAGGGAAGCCAGTCTCGCCGACGGAGAACTTCTGAATTGTTTCATAGCAGCCGTTATTCGTACTGACCATTGACCCAGACGCAGAAACGCAGGAAATCGAGATACCGTTCACCCTCGACCGGATCCCACCCAAGATCGGGATAGCCCTTCTCGACGAGCTCAGAATTCGATTGGAGTCCGCAGCGTGACAGATAGACGGCAATTTTTTCAAGATAATGTTCCCTGAGTGCAAGAGCGAGCTCGGTGTTCTCCATCAATGAGGAATACGCGACGTCAAGAGGTGTGGAGCCCCTCAAGGAGGGTCTGGACAAAAGGATGTTGCTGTTCTCGAGAAGAAAGTCGAAATGATCGAACATGGCTTTTTGATTTTGTCTTGAGGTACGACAGAAGTAGCAGAGGAAACGACAACAAGCGACCACCATCTCGTGCGACGTGTCCTTTTCCTTGGACGATGCCTCGCCACCCTCCGCCACTTGTGCCTGCGTCTGAGCGTCCGATTGTGCCTGGGCTCGTCTGCCCAACGTGTTCATCATTATCGCCATTACGTTCTCGTGGATTCTTAGTACTCTTATGAGATCGGGATGCTGGAAGAACGTGTGATTGTTCACAAGCTTCCAGAGTCTCTCGCGCACGAGTTCCTCCTCCTCCTGGGACATTTGTACCGGCAGCAGAGCCCTTATCTGGCTCAGACCGACCCACATCTGTTGAACGTCAACTTTCGTCTTGCTGTTCGTTACGTACGTCTTCTCGAGGGCTCTTATCAGCTCGCCAACCGTGTCGTATTGACGCACTAGAAGACTGAACATCTCGCGAACCAACTTTGGCGTCTCTATCTGACTCTCCTCAGCCCATTCGACTATTGTCCTGATCAACACTTTTCGGAATACCTCTGGAAATACGAACGATTTGAGGTTTCACGAGATTAGACTTATTGATTATTCCGGTTACGGTCAAAGAGACACCAATTTCAAGTTTTCCTGGTTGGGGGCAAATGCGTCTTTGGAAAAATGTGTTCCCAACTAGCTATACATGTAAATCAGTTCCATGACTGACTGACGGATTGACTGAATGACTGACTGACATATAGCCAACGCACAGCCTAAATTGCTGACGACAGAAACATGAAATTGAGAAGATATGCTTCTTAGAAGTTATAGAGGTGCACTAAGGAAGGATTTTTCGAAAGTCAACTCTTAAAGTGGTGCAACGGGGTATTAAAGTTTGTGTGGGAAAATCAGATTCCCTTTTATCTCAATGAAATTCGGAAGATATGTTCCTTAAAGGGCGTAGAGGTGCACTAAGAAAGAGCTATATGTGGGCTGTTCGAGAGTATCGAGTACTGAAAACTTGAATGTGCTTGCTGAAGACCATACATCATAGAATGTTGTCTACATAACTATATTGCAAAGCCATATAGTTCCGTAGATGTCAATCACATTATATGATACTGAAGTTGAAGGTTGGCACTTTTATGCTACTACAGTCGAACTCCGGTATAACGAATCTCTAGGGAAAAGCAAAAAAGTTCGTTATGTCGAGTTTTTGTTATATTGATGTTTCGTAATATCGAGGTCATGTTCCGAAAAATCGCTATATTGAGGTTTTAATAAGGAAAAATAAAATGTGCTCTATTTTTAATCTTTCTTTCTTTAAGAAAAATATATTAGTATTATAAATATAGGGATATTTTTTAAAGAAAGAAAGTCTTAAATTAGAACCATTTTTACGAGCAATTAGCAATTAGAGCATAATGTATACAACATATTATTTCTAAAAGCGGACTGTTTAGAAGTTAAACAAATATTTTGTTTAATTTTAAAAGTTTGCAAGTCTAAATAGGTTCCGTAGAAGCAGAGAGGGGGAGAAGGGAACGAAAGGAAGGGAGTTCGTTTACCAAACGCTTCGTTATACAGAGGTTTTATTCACGAAAATTCCTTCGATAGAGGTTAAGGGCCCTGAAAATAAATTCGTTATATCTATAGTTTTTCCTCGTTGTATCAAGGTTTCGGGTGTCTATCGGAAGGGAATGGACAAATCTTCGTTACTTCGACTGTATTTCATTAATTACCGACCCTACCTCAGTCAGTCGGTCTGGCATCGTGCCTCAGAAACTCTCTATTTCCCTCTCTATTTCTTATTTTTTTCGCTCTTCGTTTATCTCCTTTCTGGATCAAATCCTAGAGTCAACGCGAATGAAGTGGCAGGCAAAATCTAGTTCTCAATATTTCGAATACCTTGAATTTTTTTTTCCAGTCAAAAATGTACTGTAGCAGAGGGAAGTAATACGTTGAAGAACTTACCTTCCGGTGTTTTTTTCCTGTCCGGTTCCGGTTCGGGTTTCGACTCCTCCTCGAATTCCTTGACGGCATTTATGAAATTGGATAGGCGCTTCATCGCGCCAGGCTTCTCAAGCTCGACGTTTTCGTTCGCTGCGTCCGCCGCTTCCTGAAGTGCGTTCAACGATACGTAAGACATGAGCTCGCAGTGAAACTCGTTCATCCTGCTGATAAGATCCTCCCCGCATGGAATATTGTCGGGATCGTCGTCCTCCAAGTTCTTAAAGCTCAGTATGGCATTCATCTGTTCGCGCGGTGGACAACGAAATTCTCGTGTCTTCTTGGCCGCTACGGCTGAAGGTAAATCCGATTGTTTGATTTCCACGTAACGTCGCAATTGATCGGCTTGAAGATCACCCACGAAGTCGTGGCTGAAGGCTATTATGGACTCGACGCGATGACGCAGCTGTATGTCGTTCAGGTGGTGAAGCAAATAGCACATTTGTAACTTTGCACCTTCGGCCATTTTCATGTGCAGCAAACCCTTTTTGTGCTCGTCTTTGCCCTCTGCCGTTCATTGGCATCGCGATGAAACAGAATAAGTCATTTTATTGAAATACATTTGTACCTTTCAAGCAACAACTGTACTGACCTTTCTCAAAAGTTGGATCCCACGTTTCAGGATTGATCATTATGAGTAACTTTTCTATATCTTCGTTCCTCAGTAATCCAACTAGCAGCAAACGATCTACCAGTTTGATGAGAGGCCTGGAAAAAAAGCCAATCATGTCCTAACGAACTGTGGAAGTTTCAAACGGTGATTCACAACGAACAGCGAAGCCTTCCCCTCCAAAATTAGCGACTATTCAAAGAACCCTTGTAAGACAGACAAATGTGACATACAGAAAAAGATTTTCGTTGCTACCACCGATAGGATCGCGATTGTGCACTTGATTGATTTCTACCGCTTCGTTGAGCGCCATCATCACGTAATCACGAACGATGTCCAATGGAAAATGGGGACTGTAGAGACTCCTGATGTTCTCGATGTTTTGATTCTCGCTGGAAGTAACATCCCTTGATGCTGGCTGATTAGTCAAAGGGGTCACATCTAGTTTTTGCTTAAAGGCGAAAGACTTACTTGATTTCGGTCATTTTCATCTCGGGACGAACCGACTCGGTCTCCAGATAGCGCAGACTGTGGCGCATCTCGGAATTCTCGTACAAATCCCTGAGCTCTTGACCTGTCAAACGGTACAGAAATGAAGAAAGATTGGATCGAACAACATTGTCCCCATCGGCACAATAAATTTTTATAATATTACGCCTCAATTCTTATTGAGTATTCGTACCTAGAGGGATAATGTACTCGTTGGTGCACACTTCCATCGTAGTGGCGTGGGATTCGAGATGGAGGGCTATGAGAAGATCGTAAAATCCTTGACGAAGCGGACCGGACATATACTCGGCGCGAATCGCGTAAAGCAATTGTTTTTGATCGACGTGGAGACAAAGAGCATGGGCAGCTCGATAATTCGACTGGTAGCAAAGCGCTGCGTAGAGGGTCAACGTGTGAGCGTGGAAACTGCGTCGAACAAAAGGTTGACCATCTATTAGTTGCAGTAGACGATTCTACAGAGTTTCTACAATTTTATTGCAGCCAGTCCGAAGTACGAATTGCAATTATATGGCGGAATTACGGACGTGGGGGAAATACTATCCTAGCCAAAGTATAACCGTAATTGGAAATTCTCAGGTATGTACATTAAACCTTAAAAGGATGAGAGTTTGATAAAAGCACAATTTCAGTATGCTACTATAAATTATAATACAATTATATAGCAACGATTGTGGAATTTTTCAAAAAGTTTCGGTCATTCATAAATGACCCACACCAAAAATTTAAAACATTCAGTGTCATTTCTTCCTACTGTCCGTCCTGATCGTAGTCGAAAGTGAACTACGGCAAATAAAAAAATGTCGCAATTTATCGACGTTAGTCGAACGATTCCAAATTTTGAATCCAGGCTTAGAACCAAACGAAGTGACAATGCATCCAACTTTCATTGCCATGGTAACATTTCCAGTAAGACTACTATAAGCCATGATAGCAACTTTTAAAAGTTTTCTCTAGCGCGTATGAACTTGCCTCAAGAGTTTGTCCATTTCGATGAGTTCTAGAATATCGATGCATCTGTCCTCTTCCGGAATATGAAGTGCCAGCATGGAGATGGCATCTTCACAGAGCATCGACCAGCCCCGAATATCGGAGAGTTTAAGGGCGTGTACCTGAAGCGACTGATTAGGCACCCTGGCCCATTGATGAGGCTTCAAGCACTGGACCTTCAATCTCGGCGGGAATTGTGGTATAACGTGACGTTCGGAATTTTGAAGTACAGCAGCCGAGAGTGGAAGTGTCGTGGACGTTCGGCCAAGCTCGATCTGCAAGATTTCTTTGCTCGTAGCTTCGACGAATATGGCGGGAAAGAGTTTCGTGTCCGGTTCCATTTTAAATTTGTGACTTGTCTCTTTGCCCTCGCAGGTGAATGAGACCCAGCCGGTTACGGTGTCGACGAAACAGCCGACGAACATCCCTTGCGACGCACCCTTTCCTGAAGCGTCTTGCGTCACCTCGTTGTAAAGCTCGTCCGTGCGTACCATGTAGCAACTCTGTCTGTCGACTCTTCGAAATCCCGACGATTCGAATCAGCGATGATATGAAAAGAAAGGTTATAAAAAAAACTTGGCAGGCGGTTTTACGAAACCACGGTGCAAGTGAAACTTTTTTGCCAAAATCGTAAAAAGCGTAAAATGTTCTAGAATTTCCTGTGGTAACTTCCCGAAGTGTAACGACCACTTGGCGTGTAAGCAGTAGTTATTGAACGTGAAAGATTCGACACGGGTAACCGAACTTCGATTGGACATGATGCATGTCGCTCGACATACGTAACCGAACGAAAAACCGGAGCTAAAAAATTTTCACTTCAAAAAATGACAAATGTTGACTCACTGCTCGACGGGACGATCGTAATCGTCGACTATGATGACCGATGCTTTTCGCACTCTGGACAAATTGAAGTCTTTCGTGTGCTGATGATACTGGGACGTGACCCAGCCGACGTAAACGTGAGTGGGATCCTGTCCAGGGAAAACTCTCACCCCGTAGAAATATTCATTCATAAGCTTGAGGCACTCGGGATCGAAGATCTCATTGCCTATGGCCTCAACACCGCTTCCGACGAGATTAACCGACATGGCTTTTGGTGCATTCCGCTCGGGAATTTGAGGAGGCACTACCTTAAGATCGGTCTGAAATTATCGAGACAAATTCGTTGACATTTCGTTTTTTTTTTTTCATAGAAAATTTATAGGATATTCGACCAACCGTCGAGACTCGAACTTGCGGTGCTCTTGATGAGAGTCTTCCAGGTGGAGGCTTCTCGCTGTCGGCTATATCCGAGCGCATCGTTGGCTCGGGCGTCTTGGATTTGGCATCTGGAGATTTTGCTTTGCGAGAGAAGAATCTGCAATAAATGCCAATTGTTACGCTACGCGATTGGGTTTGCCGATTGCTTTGATGACACTCTATCACGGGATGAATGAAGTACGACAGATCAGAAATTTCAAGATATCAATTATCTGCTGATTGAGGTACAGCTTGTGAAGAACCAAGTGGATGAGAGACGTGTCTCAATGTCGATAATGTCCTGATTGAGGTGTCGATTGTGAAGAACGAAGCGGACGGAAATATTTCTCGCGTTCAAGCGATTAATCGGATCAGGAATTTTGATCCAATGAATGGCAAATGATTCCGAACAGCAGGAAGAAAAAATCATTTCGTCCACTTCGTTACTGCTGACTACTGTAGTAGCTTCCAGACTGGAAGGTTATTTCTACTTGTTTGTTTGCGTGAATGATGAAGAAAATCGTTAGTATCCCAACTTACGGCGCATCCTCCACCTCTTCGTTAGGCTTGCTGGCAAAATACAATTCTAGTAATTATTGCAATCAGCGATCACAAGTCCGAGACAAGTGAGTACATTGATATTATACATACGAGATTACGATAGGACAGTTTGTTTGACAAGAGCCTGCACGACGAAACTCAAAAACTATTTGGGAGAAGGCATTCAAAAAAAATACACACCCACTGCATGATATAAACCGTGATGGTTTATTATTAATAAGTGGCCCAGTCGCCTCCACTATTAATAATCGCCTGGCAGCTCCGCATTGGCGTAGCCAGGAAAGCGGTTAAGGCCTTAGGCCACTTTAGGATTTTCCAAAAATCGATTTTTTTTGTCAAAATGTACCTTAGTACCTATAAAATTATATTCCAAAAGATTATGGGTGTGGAAAATCTCTAAATACTCGATTTTCGAATTCTACCGCAACCCCTCTTAATCCATGTCGTGACTTTTTACTAACTTTAAACGCGTTTATCTCAAAACTACATTTTTCAAGTCAGCCGGACTCATAAACAAATTTCAACCGATTCACTTGAAATTTTAACTGTATATTTAGAATTACATTTTCTGAGGTACTACGTAAGATTTTTAAAAAAATCTTACGTAGGAAAAAAGGTAGCCGTACACGCTTTTGTCAAACAGACTGTAACTAAACGTCTAGGATTTCTTTGGTTTACAGAACTAACAATCGGCATGGATCGGTTGCGGACTTGACTCACCGAAATGGCGAACGTCCACGTTTTTTCTTGTCGTCCTTGACGTCGCCGTTCATCTCTCCGTAACCGTTGATCTCGGCCTCGGTCGTAGCGTTGAGAGCACCGGCGTTTGAGCCGTAAAGTGAATTCTTTCGTGGTGGTCTCGAGGGCCGATTCCGTTGCATCGGCAATGGTGACTCCTTCATCATCTCCGCATCCTCGACCGCGTCTTCCGAATAATTCCTTTGCAAGCCTACGGTGTATCAGATGGAAGATTTCAATTTTACAACCACGAATGACTTCTGTGTGGCAAAATGGACAATAGATCGTTACCTTTGATGTCGCTCATACTGAAGCCGGACTTCATGATTTGTTCCATATGAGCCGAGGGCGCTGTGTGCTGCGACTGTTCTACCTGCTCGGCCATTAATCTGCTCTGTCGGATCTTGATCTCCTGCCATCTCCGCATTTTCTCGTTCTCCGTGATGAACGTTGATTGGCATATGACCGGCAGTGACAGCCGTAGAAATTCCCAATTCGCTTTCTCCATCGTCTCGAAAGTGTTGTGAGAAATTTTGAGACAGGGCGGTGTGTCCGAGCCTGCGGGAATTCTCGCCACGTCGATACGAGTGTCGGCCATGTCGTCAGTGTTTTCAAAGATCGGCTGATCCTTCGTGTACCAAAAGGTCACGTGGCGATTCATATTGCTGGTTTTGAAATGAACTGAGGTAAGTGACTCGTCGATCAATGGTTAAATGGATTACGAACACGATCATGATCATTGGAGGGTTTGAAACCGACGAAGCACTTTGATGGGTGGCTCAGGAGCTGGAAATGGTGAAGTGACAAGTAGCCTAGAACGTTAGAGGGATGGTTTCCAATCATCAGACGTGAATAGTTGACAAGTGAATTTCTTACACGCAGAACGGTTCGTAGCCTTCCTGAAGGCCGCAGGTCGTGAAGTACTGCAACGTATTCACGTCTTGGCCAAAAGTTAACTTCGCTTTTTGGCCAACACCGAGAGTGAACGCCGGCACAAAACACTCGCCCTGGACATCAGCGAACGAAGTTTCGCCTCCCAGTGCATCCATGAGAAGTTCACCGTTCAAGGAGAAACCTGTATTCGATAATTCCTTGATACTCGTCGACGTTCTACTTTGCAAATAATCTTCACGAAGGGCCACCATCTATCGTTTACCATTCACACCACCGATTTTTTTTTCATTTTCATAACCGTAGCTTGAATTCATTACTTTTGGTTTTTCGATCTCTCGATAATGAAAGCGTAAACGATAGATGTTCTTCGTTCTCACGTATAATAAACATAAGATCAAAGACAGTAGGTAAGCGTATTATTACACGTAAAAAAAAACAGGCGATTGAGATTATTGAAATCAAAAGCCAAAGAGATCAGGCACTACTAGGCGGAATATTTGCGGCACGGTGATGCGGCAATTTTTCTTCAATTTCTCGTTGACAAATCGATAGTCTTGAGATATCAGCGTTAATGAGAATAAAAAAAAGTTACACAATGTTTAGCCTCGTCATGAAAATAATGAATAAATCAAACTAGCATGCAATTAATATATTAATGCAAACGAGGTAGAGAAAGAGAGAAAGGGGGAGAGTGACAGTGAGTGAGTGAGCGAGTGAGTGAGTGAGTGAGTGAGTGAGTGAGTGAGTGAGAGAGAAAGAGAGAGAGAGAGAGAGAGAGAGAGAGAGAGAGAGAGAGAGAGAGAGTCCGGGATACAATGATTAGAACATTGGAATGGGATAATAATGTGCGCGACACTAATTTACCATTTACCGATAAACATTATCATGGAGGAAAAACTGATTTCTAATGGCAAAGTTACGATGATCACTGATTCGTGAGTCACGTGATAATTATATTACGCCGAGTATCAGGTACATTTTTTTTTAGGAATGTAGGGATTGGCACCCTTGGTTTTAATGATTAGTTAACAAAATGTGTGAAAGCACTGATGTATTATTGTTTTTTTTGTTGTTTGTTTGTTTCTCCAACTAACAGTATAATACCGAGTAGAATACTGGATACCAAAAGACAATGTGACAAAAGCGTGTGATTGGGTCCATCGAATCACAAGCGAGAGACGATCGGTACAACGGACGGTATTTGTTTTTTTTTTTACTTTTTTCATTCGTTCTAAAATAAATTCGCGATGAAACAGAGTAGGAAAACAAAAGCTCGTCAATGATATTGGTGTAGTTTGTAGCTGTCGAGACGAGTATCACACTGAAAGCCTACAACGTGTGCGGCAATCGTTTGACACTGGAAACAGGGAGCAATGGTGGTTTTTTGTCCATCGCTTCGTAACTTCACGCTATGTCATATCGATACTTTGACATGTACAACAGACCATTAGTAAAACAATGCTGGAAAAAGAATTGTTACTTTTTTTCTTTTCGCAAAGAGAATTTAAGACTCGTATTATCGAAATAGGCTAATGGATCAAATTTTATTGATCACTTTAATGCTTGATCATTTGTTCAGCTGCTTCGCAATTATGGGCAACGTTCGCCTGGAGAACGTTTGTGATTCGTTGAAACTGCTGCTCGTATGAAGCAAAAAAAAGTATACGTAGTAACGAATATTCTGTACACGAAAAAAAAGGGGAAAAAAAATCGAAATTTAACGAAGCAAAGAATTCCTCAACCTCCTGATATCCAGTAGTCTAAACTCGAACAATCAGATATTATATAGCTTTGAAAATTGGCAGCCGAGAAGCGTGTTTCGTTTAAATATTCCGTCTTACTAATTGTTCGGTCAATAAGATCCAGGAAAACCCCGACAACGTCTCCAACCTGCCATTGCTTGCCGAATGTTTCGGCCGTGCTCGAGTATACTTTTTCCTCCTTAAAAGTAAAGAATTTCAACAATTCAGAATCTCACGTCTGCCGATTGTGCCCCTCTTTCACGAGTATTCCATTATATTTAAAAAAAAAAAAAAAAAAAAAAAAAACAGTCTTTCGTAGATTCGATAAATTCGGTCAATGGCGATAAGCCACATATTTTTCTCAATATCGTCGAGCACGTGTTTCTTCTCCCCGAATTTCGTCGCAGGCTGCACTTTTTTTCATACGCCACGAGGATAAACGATAAAAAAAAAACGAATAAAAATGGTGCGCAACGGAAGTGAAATGAAAAAAAAAAATACATAAGCTTTTCATCGTAAATAACTGGTGAATCGTTTTTTTTTTGTTTGCGATCAATCGATAGTTTTCGATATTCCAGTGAACTCGAGTTTAACATTGAAGCCACGACAGTCCCGAGTGATCTTTTTATACGTTTTCATTCTTCGAGGATGGGATGCAAAGAGAAAGAAAAAAAAACCCAAATCAACATATAGTAACATAGAGCGAGACAGAGACAAAGTAGTTACTAAAAGTAAAACGGAATGAGAGTAAAAAAAAAAAAAATCTGATACACTATTCGTGTATGTATACATATATGCGTATGTTACGTATGGCACATATACGTATATGCACGGAGCGAACCGCTATATCGTTTATTGGGAAATAGGGCTCTTACTGATCGTTCCGTCCGCGACGTCAATGAAACAGCCAACTATGTCGCCCACTTGATATTTGTGACCAAAAGACTCGCTGGTACCACCGTGTACTTTGGTCACCTGATTATTTCATCACGATTAAAAATATTTTAAACACTTGAAGATTTTTGATGAACTGGAAAAATTCATAGGCTTTCGTTTTTTATTTTTTTCCAAAAAATGCGAAAATATCGAATTAAATTTCTCGTTTGGATTTACATCCGTCGCTTTCGCGTGTCTAATTTTTGCGGCCGGACAAACGAAATTTTCAATTTGTCTTCGTCAAGCCTGGATTGCATGATTTTTGCACTTAATTCAGGTATGATGAATGAATAAGTTGTGCAATGAAAGATTTATTTCTACTTTGTCGAACCCGTTTTTTTTTGTCGCCAGACTCCGAGAGTTCGTGTTTTTTTTTTAATTACTTTTTTTTCGTGAACCTCAACTCCGAATGAGCATTCTTTGAAGAGAGTTTTTACGGATTTAATTTTTTTAACCGTATTTTTTTTTCGTTTGCTAACTTAAGTGAGGACTCGATAGAATATCACGGAAAGGGATGCTGGAGAAAATTGTTAAAGGCTTCGTGTGAATTTTGAAGATCGGGTGTATGAAGGACCTCCTAGATTTAACAGTCTCTACTGAGGCATATTTTTACGTATCTGTGAGTCAATCAAACACCTCTCAGATTTTTTTTCAGCGTCCCCTTCAGAGATGTTTTTTTTCTTCATTTTTCCTAAAAATCATGATTATGCATATACATTACACAGTTGGGCACGTTAGATTAGACGATTTGAGCAACGATTTTCTACGACTCAGAATTTTTCGGTCTCCAGTTTGGTTTTTATATTTGTTGCTATATTACACTGGAAAATTCCAAGAATTAACCCAAACGATTTTTACATCAAAAGAAAGTAACAATGGAATGAAGGTGAAAATAGATCTGGCCGAACAAACTCCCGTGCAGAAATTTTTTGGGGAATCCCCAGATCCACTTTTCTATCGGAATTTGGTAGGGACGCCGCACGTAGGGAGCCCACATTGGAATCTAAGTGAATTCTGCGCTATTTCTCGATTGACGTCAGTTTGAACATTTTTTTTATTTTCAAACCGAATTTTCAATGATAAGATTCAAATCTATTTTTAAGATACACTTTTTTAAGGTATTCCTTTCGCGGAGGGCCGTAATTTGGGGGCGCATAAGCAGAGCCTTTTGCATCAGTTGCGCTTGATAAAAATAACTTACAATCAATTATAATACCCAACGATAAAGTGGAATAAAAAATTTCTCATAAATTTTGTAGATTTAGATATTTTTCCATTTCCTCAACAAAGACACGGTTACAAAAGTTCTTCTGCTAGTGATATTTCTCTAAGTTTTATTATTAATATTATCTTCAAACATTTGGTGACCCCCTGTTTGGGTTACAATTTGGGTTACATTTGGTGACCCCCTGTTGGGTTTCTGCACGGGCCGATCCAGCAATTTGAAGAATTCTCAAAAAATGATTGTTATCAGGCTAATGTAACATGCCCAGCGCTACCAGATTGTCATTTAACTGCAATAAATAAAGCTCGGACGACCTACATTGTAACCGTCGAAAGCCCACGTGTTCTCATCGCTTCCGAGCATGCATCCGGGCGAGCATTCAGCTTTGGCCCAGCCAACCCTCATGGGTCCGGCAGTGAGTACCTCAAATTCGAAATACCACTTTCCGCTGCTGACACCGTAATGCTTTTCGACTCGGTAAGTTCTGAACGAGAGCTGTCGCAGTCTGCTTGCCTCGAGTAGCAGAGCTGCAATGAAATTCCTCAAGAGCTGTCAAACGTGTCTGAAACGTGTAAACGAACGACAGCACCGTTTTTTTTTTTCGTCTTACCTTCGTGTTGTTCACCAGTTGGCGAATCCAGCATGTAGCCATAAACGAGAAGAGTCCTGACTGTTTCGCTGGCGGTGTCTCGGTTGGCTTTTTTTATGGCCTCATCGACTTTGGGGTAAGGCACGAGATGCGGGCTTCTTCGCATCTCAGAGTCCTCGTTGAGTCCGTAAGTCCATCCTTGGCTGATGCGCTCCTTGGCCCAGAGATTGTGGGTGTTCTCGGCAAGCTGATCGACCAGTTCTTCCATTTTAATGGTCAACGTGATAGCGCTAAGGTCTAGGGGTGCCGGTTTGTAGCCGCTACTCTGTAAAAACGGCTCGTTCGGCAGTCTGAGGGTTTTTATTCTCGACGGTGGTTTGTCCATTGTTATGTAATAGCCAAGAGCGAGGATCGTTTTGAGCGTTTGAACGGCCAATTGGGTGTCGTAGCGTTTTTCGGCTGCGGGAAGTCTCTCGAATTGTACGATACAGGGATGAATCTTTTGCGAGTCTTCCCGCTGCTCGCCGTAGATCCAGCCAGCCTCGATCTTGTTCATTGCCCACATCTCGTGAATGTTCTCCGCCAGTTTGTCACGAATCTGCTCGACGTAAGCTGGCAAGTTGACCATCGACGTGTCAACCGGGGCGGGCACGAAAGCCGTGTCGTCCTCGACCGACCAGGGACCCGCCAACACCACCTTGTTCATGTTGCCAAAGTAGAAGCAAGGATCTAACGAGAGTATCTGCTGAGGCAGAAGACTCTCCACCAGTGGGGAAAATTCGTCGGGTGGCTGATACTTCAGCCTGCCGTGATCACCACCCAGTAGAAAACGACAAGACAACTTCGAGGAGCAACTTATCACCGGGAAAAACATCCCTTCTAGGTTGAAGTTACGAAATGAACCTGCGATAGCAAAATGAAGATTTTCTCAGAAAAATAATACTCCCGGTAGTCGTGGATTGGGAAAAAGTAGTCGTGGGCAGCGCCCCCGGGTCGTAAGAGCCCGCAAGGGCATACGAAGAAACATTAACCCTTCGTGGTCACACTTCCAAGTTCAATCGCGTTGGCCACACTTGGGTCGATTCTACCCGGTCAATTTTCAAAAAAGTATTGTGGCCAAACTATCCGTCCGAAGTGGTTCAAAAAATTACGAAACATGCTTTGAACTCTCTAGATGATGTACGAAAAATGTATTTATAAGAAATAAAATGGCGACATGTTTAAAAAAATTTATAAAGAGCTGAAAACGCAAAAAAATACACTTTTTCGCTCAAAAAATCATAGTTCCGTGAATTTTGGACATGATACTCCTTAGATATGCTACTTTTGGAAAAAAATAGTAGCATAGTGCGTGTTCAAAAAAAAGGTATTTGTCCAGACATGTGAAGAGGGTAAATTTTATGATATGAGGATACGTGAAAGTCCATGTAAGATGGTGAATACAGTCCCATTCCAAGCCGGCAACTATTATACATTTACGTTAAAAATTAATCAACGGGTCGATTCTACCCAGGGTGACCACGAAGGTTTAATAATAAAAAATAAAAATATCAGGAGTCGTTTCTTTGACGTATCTGTTTTTTGTTAACCAGCACCGTGGTAAATTTTAATTACGAGACATTTTATTCGTAGTTTTCGTGAAAAAAAAAAACAAAAAATTTATCATCAGATTGAATTTAGGAGAGCAACTTTTTCCCCACAAACTGAGAAATCATTTACGTAATTATTATTTTTTTATTTTCTCATCTTTCTCGATAGTTCCGAAGTACTTTTCATTCTAAATGCTTTCATTTATCGGAAGATAGGGTTGGCATTGCCTCGTTACCTAGGATGTGGGCACCGTTGAATGCAAACGTTATGATCGGAACTGTGAGATCCAGAGCGCAACCGATGACGTCACCTTTCCGGATGTAAGGCTCGGTCGCATTGTGCATCACCTGAGTTTTTCTTCCTCCCGTCCACAGATAAGCGCCATCGAAACCAAACGAATACAGGTCGTCGCCCACGCCATTGCCACCCCATTTTTCACCCCCACCCGGATACGGCACGTATCTACGATCACGCGTAAAGTTAGGAGCAGAACAATAAAATATAGAACTCTAAAACGATATATCGTAAAATTATTTGCCATTGTCACTGGGGTAGTTAATTTCTTTTATCCAAATCGAGTAAATTGTGCTGAGATTTAATATTTTTTGAAGATATGCAAAGTGAAATAATTTTTGATAATTGCGTTTAAGGGGGTATTCTAGTCTAGAGGTTTGAAAAAAATCGATTTTTTGGCATTTTCTTGAAATATAAAGTCTTGAGAATATGTCGATTTTGTTGGGCCAGAGAAACTTACCCTGTCGTGTTGGCCCAACCGATTCTCAAATGTGGCATCATGTGAGTGGTTTGTTCGATGTGATCGACGGTCACCTCGAAGTACCATTTTTGATATACCGCCGAGCCCTCGACTCTTCCGACGAATATGTTTGGTCTTACGCTTGCCACGTGATCGACCAGTTGAGTTTGAAGCAACAAATTCTTTCCCGGAAGTAAAAAATCGCATATATTGTTTTGCGAGGATCTGACAGCTACACCGTTGCCGACGCAAAGGGAGCACAAAACGTCGAGAACTTTTGGATCCCTTCCGTGCTTCTCGAGAAGTGAAATGATCACTTTGATATGCTCGTCCTGAAATTCAAGCGATTTTTGCGAATGATTGGAAGTAACCGGGGGGGGGGGGGCATGGTGATCGATTGATTAAAGTATCTTTTTTTTTATTACCCTCATCATGTTCAAGGCTTCCGGCGAATCGATGAGAACACAATGGAGAACGTCCAACATCCCCGTGCCTTCGCTCGAGGCTTGCGATCCTAACCTGCTGAAGAGCCAATTCAGCCGATTGCTGTTCGCAAATTGGGCACAATTTGTGTGATTGCCCTGAATAATTGCTGCCAAAAGTTGATAGAGATAGCCGGATATTTGATCCCATGCCTGACCGCTCTCGTCGCCCGACAACGCGACGAGAAAACCCTGCGATGTTATTACATTTATTTTGTCGATCGCCTCGAGTATCAAATTCAATATGCCCTCCTCTTGAAACAGATCTTGACGATTTCTCAATGCTCGGAGCTTGTTTTGCTTCTCCTCGTGTTCTGAAATCGCGTGGATGAAACATGAGGATTAAATTTATTATGTTTGAATGTATTACATTGGTCTTTACAAATAAATTTGAAGACAAAATAAATAAAAAATATATACGCATAAACTGTAACTATATAAATATGTATAAATTATGAATGAAATATTGGAGTTCCCTTTGTGAGCATGTGGGGTGTGTCGTTGTGAGCAAAACGCTTTTTTTTTTTAAGTCGTGCAACATAAATTGAACACGAATGTTTCGACCAATTTTTGTCGCACGACATTTAAGGTATTACTGGATGGATAATAAAAAAAGCCAAAATTCTTGAAAATTTGAGGAACGATAGTTCTTGATAGAATAATAATACATGAATTATTCACTCCTTGGCTAAACACCTGAGTATGGTGGTGGTAAAAGCGAGGAAGGCGGCAAATGCGGTCTGTAGGGTGCTGAAGAGAGCGAAAATAGACGGATTAAAATGTAGGCTGCAGCTCGTGGATTCGCTGGTGAAGGCGGGGGTGCTGTACGGGGTGGAAATTTGGGGGTAGAAAAGGAGAGAGGAAGTAGAGAGACTACAAGTGAGATACGTGAGGGTGGCAATGGGGGTAGCACGAAACATGCCAGGTTACATCTGGAAAATGGAGGCGGGCAAAAGGAGCATAGCTCCAGCAAAAAGCTGCCTAAAAGAGGAGATAAGAAACATTCTAAACGAGAACGAGTCGTAATGGGGAAGGGAACTTAGGGACGCCATGCGGGAAGCTGGAGAGGGAAGGATTCCAAACATGATGAGAGAAGGTGGCAGCTTGAAAGAAGTCGGCGAAATTCTGAAGGAAGGGATAGAAAAGAAAAGGGACCAATACATTCAAAAAGATTGGGCAGGGGTGGACAGATCGACATGCAATAAAATATACAAGGAGATAAAGGAGAACATGGGAGAGGAGGGATATTGGAAGCAGGAAGGGCTGGCAGGAGCAGTAAAAGAGGAATGGGTTCGAGAAATGGATGTGCGGGGTATGCAAGAAGGAGGAGGAGACGATGGAGCATATCTGGAAATGCGAAAAAGCAAGGGGAAAGATCAGTAGGAAGTGGGTAGAATGGTGGAATAAGAATAAGTGGATAAGTGAAGGAAGGGAAGAGATGGGGATAGCCTTGAATACTGATGGATTGAGATGTTGAAAGGAGGGATAGTAAAGGAAATTTGTTATTACACAATAGAGTTCGAAAGGATAACAAGGGAAGAACCGTGATCGCGGGGATTAGTCTCAAGACAGACTAGCAGTCACTGGAGATTCGGGAGGTGGTAAATGAATTGAGAATAGGATTAAGGACCTGGATATAAGCGTGGAAAGTATATAAAACTTGCGAGGGATATGTAATAAGTGCAAAGCGTTGTACAAGAGGAATACACATACAATACAATACAATACATGAATTATTTTAGAATTAAAAGTGAATAATTAACATTTCTAAGTTTTAATTTATTATTAAATTAGCTATTTGTAACGGTAAACATATACGACATGATCTAGACTTGTAAATCCACGATTCACCTGTTTTGGACTAACTTTTTGCCCGACGGTTCATTCAGTAATATCTTTTTAAAAAGCGCTTGGGTCACAATGACGCAAGCTATTCGGCCTAATACTTGTGAATCATCCTGTATATATATAAATTGATGAACTTGTAATGCAAAATTTACCTATGTCGTCCTTTGGCTGCGCAAAATAATTAATCAAATCCTCGAGGCACATAACCATCTCGTTGAGATTGACATTTTGAAAGAACATCGAGGCTCTCCGGTCGACCTGTAGTGTTTCTAGGCCTCTAAAAGGAAATTCGTTAATTCCATTCATCAAGCATTTTGCCATTGACGATTTATCGCGTTAAATACCGATGAGGTATTCTTGACGATACCTACGTGATGAATTGAGTGAATAGACTGCTACATTTCCTAATTACTCTTGCCGTTCGTGATTCTTCCTCTTGCGAGCGTGAAAAATCAAGACCATCGTCCATCTTTCCTTCCTCGTGAAGAACCGCTTGTTTCTCTTCGACTTTACCGACTCCCTTTTTCTTCGTTTCGTACGACTGTAATTTCAATGATAATTTTATTACAAATCTTGTGTTTATTGATTTTTGAGACAACTGCTTTTTTTCTTTCGATGCAAAAGAACTTTGGAAAAACATGGTGACCTTGTATGAAACCCAGAGGCACGTTGCGCAATGTTGCATTATGACGGTCGAATCGCCATATTTGATTATCGGTTTTCCTATTACTTCGAGATCCTTGTCCTCGATTTTTTGATCGTTTTTCTGTGCTGTTTTTTGATCGTTCTTCTCCTGACGCAGCCAGAAGGTCGAGATCTCGGTCGTTGCTTCGTTTCTGCGGAATTTTGGTTTTTTGACACAATAAAAAAAAAACAATTGCAAAATGGCAAGATTATACAGGATTGATCTTTGCTCGGTAAAAAATTATGAGAACGAAAGAATCGTTTATGTGGAAATAAGAAGAATAGCCAGGCAAAAAATAATTTGCCCATCTTTCCATGGAGCTCGTGAGTCAGCAGATGGTAAAAGAAAATTACCTGTCGACCAGGTGAAGTTCGTTATTGTCTTTCACGCCAAGATAGCGACCTGTTGTGAGATGTCGTATTCTCATTGGGTGAAGCCAATTTATAAAACCGCCTGCCCATTTCGTCCTGGCCAGTTCCAGTCGCCAGAGAGATCTTGCCTGACTCATAACGCTTCCTCCCTCGTATACGACCATGCTGTAATTCATAATCGATCAATCACGAGAACTTTATCTTCCTGGTGGACTTTAATTAACGAAATAAAACAAAATTTTATACTATAATTATAAATATAAGTGTTGTAATGTAATTTTTAGTTAATTAAAATTGAATACATTTGATTAGATTCTAATTAATAGAGGAGGGGAGAGTTGGGCACAATGTCTCACAGGGCACTGTGAGCCACATGCGGTTTCTCGGAGGTTCGTAGCTCGTAAATTCCGAAATTTTATGTGTTGGACCGCGATTTATATTTAGTTTCGTCAGGCCTAAAAGAAAGTCGATAGCAGCTCACAAAGAATTATTAAAAATTAAAAATTGATTTGAGGATTGGAAAAAAAAATATAACGACACTTTCTGTAGCGGTTCGGGTTTTAATCGATAGTTTTATTATTTATGATGCACTCAGACTACTTTGGTAAGAGTAAAAATTCGTTAGAAAAAAGTGACACACTGTGCCCCCACCTTCCGGTACATACGACAATCAAATAATTACAATACAATATTGGGACATGGAAAAATTAATACGATTGATAAAAAATGTATGAATAATTATTTAAGCGATTCTAAATATTTATAACTTATATTTTTTATCAATAAGTAATATAAATAATATTTATCATATTATAATATAATAATTCATTATATTATAAATATAATATGATTGCTGATTAATTAAAATTTTACAAATTTGGTAAAGTTGTAATTAAACGAATATATACATTAATAAAATAATTGAAATACAATATTGAGCTATAGAATAACGATCCAATGATCGATTAATATTTCTAAGCTGCGAACAAATTATATTCACTAATCGCACTGTGACAATTAATTAACTCACTTTTGTTCCGGTGACGTATTCCACGAGGGTGGTATGGTTAGACACTCGTCACCCCCGTGAAAGAATCTCAGTACATCGCCTCCGAAGACGTAACCGACGTATTTCATTCGACTAATGCCAGTCCCGTACGGTTGCACAGACCAATGCGTTACGTGAAACGAGGCATTTACCACTGACAGATCGTTCTCCTTTGTCGTGTGCTGTATCATAAAAAATTAACATTTTTTACAATAACATTTGAAAATTATACTCAAATCCCCGTAATTCTACAGGTTTGATTAATTACATTTATTTCCATTGTATTGATATTTTTCGATGCGTAAAAAAACCGATGGCAAAATCCAAACGATGTACTATTCTCACATTTTTTTCTCGACTCGTCGATAATTTTTGAAGTTATTAAAAAAATTGATAAAAATATTTTTTTAATTCAAATAAGCTTGCTTGAAAAATATTCAAGAATAATAAGAATTTACCAAATATCTCTCAGTAGCGACAGACACCAGGATGAGGTCGTCACCGACTCGAACTTTTTCACCCTCCGATCTCTGTTTCGATGCCGGATGTACCGTCCACCAGCATGCTTCGCCTACGCACGTTCGAATGAAAATATTTATTAAAAATTCCCATTTCTTTACGTATAAAACTAAACGAGCTATTAAATAAAATAAATAATAATAAACAATTCATCTATTAAAATTTGATTATTATCAAACATTAGAACGAACCCAAATAAACATCATTCTAAACATTAAAAAAACTACATTATTTAAAAAACGAGGAATGTTTGGATAAACTTCCGAAAAAATCTTATGGTAATTTTCTGAAAAAAAGTTGCTTATGAAAATTGCAATTGATTTACCTATAGAATGTTGTTGGAGACCTACGTCGAATGCCAATTTGTCGTTCGAAGAACTCGTGGATAAACATGCGAGGTACTAAAAAACAATCGTGTTTCTTGTAAAATTCTTTTCCTTTGTTAATATTTATATAATATATATGTGCAAATTACCATGTCACTGTTGAGATGCCTCAGGAGAATGGCGTTACCGTAGAGCAATGTCCTGTGCCCGGAACCCGTCCCTTTGCCCTAAAATAAACATTATTCTCGATAATTTTTTAGAGGTATGCTCATCGTCGCTAGAGACAAAAAATTCTCGCCGACACCGTGCGTAATGACCCACCGAAATCACAAAAATGATACAAAAAAAAGGAACGTATGTCGAAAAATTATATCAACGGATAATTTTCTGTAAATAGCATATTTACTCAAATAGCATGATTATTACGAAAATCGTCGATATCACGATTTTGTAAATTCATCGATAGCAACCATATTATTTGTTCATTTATAAAACTTACTATGATAAATTGCAATTCAATTAGTTTGTACTGATAAGAGAAGGCCATAATAACGAAGGATTAATTCGTTCACAAGCGGTACAAGGAATTTCTTGCGTACGTCAATTAGAGATTTCCCTTAATTACCACGTTTGTTTTTTAGGAGTTAGAGCGATGAGCACAATTTTGTTTTTTTTTGAATAATTTATTATACGAAGTTATTGGAACTTTCTGATTAATTGTAAGAAAACTGATAAAGACTAAAAATATGTTTAGAAAAGATTTCGATATGTAGAAATTATTTTGAAAATATATTTGGATCATTGCATTGTCGCAGTCACTGTAATCGTATAATAATTCATAAAAAAAACGTATTAATTCGATCGAGCCACATGATAAAAAATGAATAAACATTTGAGATTAGATTGTCAAGAGTGAAGCGGGATAGATTAAAAAAAATTCAACATCTGCTTAACACAGGTACTTACTATGGTTGCTTGCTCCTGGAAATGAAACAAAAAAGAACAGAAAATTGAAAATGAATCAATGGCGGATAACGGACATTGGTAATAACAGACAATAATATTAAAATTGTTATTAACGACTGTGCGATCGTGAGGAGTGTAGGTCGTTTCGGATCTAAAAAAAAAACAACATTGTTTTGCAACGAACGAGAACAGGGGAATGCCAAGGGGTACAAATTCAAAAGGTTGTGTATTACATTCCTGTACGTCCTGTCGACATATTATTGTTGACGCAGAAGAGCCATGCAACGTTCGAAATAAAGGAAGAACGACGATGCATTTAGAAGAGCCATCGCTCTTTTTTTATTTTCCGATCTTTCGAAAGTCATTTTATTTTTTTCCCTTGAAAAAAAATGGCCAAATTGGTCGTTGTATTTTCTAAGTGCATCAACCGAAAAGGTCCAGAATGCTGGAGTGAATCGGGAACACTCGCGGGGAAATTGGGGAGTAGAGCAAATATATTTTAATCACGTTAAACGTTCATCCGACAACAACAGGAAGAAATAAAAATTTATGGCCGACTCCTATACACGCTATAGAACAAATGTTTTATATATATATACCGTCCCGAACTCTGCGCTTTCTTTCCTCGTGGCACACGTCGAAATTTATCGTACGTGTACAAATACATCTACGCCCTGGTAAATATACCTGACGTTTTCATCAGTATTACGTTATTCGCGACCAATGTAGAAAATTGCTATATAGAGATTGTTTTTTTTTGTTTGGTGCAAGGAATTCCTATGCTACATTACCGTCTCTGAACCAGCTGCGGTGACCAATTCCTGCAAAGCCCTCACGGACAGAGCCTGCTCTATCACGAAGACACATTGCGAAAGATCCGGAGGTATGTTCTGCAACAAATTAATTTTGTAATCAGATATTTGTTTTATTTTCGCAGTGAAATTTAAGGACGGCCAAAATAATAAACATGGGTAAAAAATGATTGGTAATCAGTTTCGACGATCATTGGTGGTTTTTCAATGGGAATGGATTTTTTTTTTACCTTGTCAGCTATGTTTTCGAGAAAACAGTGTCGATTTCCGAACCCTTCGGCTGCAAGACATACCCTTTCTCCGGTGGCTGTGCAGGACAGACACACCATGTCCTCCTACAATGATAGGGAAGAAGAAAAAAATTTAGTTTGTTGCAAATCGGCGATATCGGATATTTTTTACACGAGTAAATTAAATAATTAAACGCGTAAGATTGGAATTGCGAAGAAAAAGCAGAGATAATTACTCAATTAAATTAAACAGAACTAAATAGGAAAATAGCAAAATGAAATTGTAAAATAATAAGGAATGTAAAATAAAATGCTAAATATTTTAAAAAATGTAAAATAATAAAGAACATAAAATAAAATATGAAATAAAAAATGAAAAGGACATAAAAAATTGTACACGAAAATAATAAAATAAAATCCTTTCGATCAATATCGCTTTCGTTTCCCGAATAATTAATCGCACAAGATTGGATCGAATCTCACGAGAAATCGAGACAAGTAGACGATCGGCTCGGGGTCATATTTCGAAACGCTTCAAGATATCCGCACTGACGCTTATTTTTCGGGAGCATTATAGGTGCAAGCATAGAATATGATCCGGGCCAAATGTTGTACCGGTGTATGCGTGGTTGCAGGTGTACGAGTGTGCGAGACCTCGAATGCTAAAACCAATTTGGCCGGGCTCAAGAATATAGAGGAGTGCGTGTACGCCTTGGGAAATTAACGGGCGATGCGCCCAGATTTTGTGAGAGATATTTCGTGCCGTTTCCGGTTCAAAAATATTCCCTTCTCTCTCTCCCTTCCAATACACTTTATAAATGTTTCATTACCGAGATCACTCATTTTTCTCGTACTTCGAGACAGTGTTGAGCATTTTTTTTTCAATTAAAATTGATTATTATTTACATAATTTTACATTAAATTAAATTTAACGAGGTTATCAAAGATAATGTAGCCATTTATTTGTTCTATTATAAACCAATGCCATTCAAATAATTAAAGATTAAATTTCTTTTAAAGATAAAAAAAAACAATATGGTCAGCCCCATTTAAAATATAACATCAGTTTCTGATTTAAGGATTTTAGGCCGATAATATATCGGATTTTGTGATCCGAAAATCTTTCATCGCGAGGCTATTGTACGCGACGAATAATTTCCTCTACTAACAACACGCCAGCCTGTGGATAAATAATGAGGTACATATAGGAAAAGGGCGCATTAGCAAACAGCGTTCCGCCGATTTGAATTGAGAACGACACGCGAACTTCTCTGCTCGGAGATGAGCTCGACTTCCCTTGGTTTGTAATTCACCAAAACGCATGTCACGCACCCACCAAGGGAATCGTATTCAAATTAGTGCACGTTTATGTGACGTCTGTTCGGCTCAATTCTTAGGAGAATGTATAGCGGTTGGAAATAAACTCGTCCAAATGTCAAATTCACGAGCGCCTTAAGGGGCACCACTATTGTGACACTTAAAAAAATCGATTATTTTTTAACATTTTTCGATAGTCTATACCCTCAAGAATAACATACTAAAATTTCAACTGCCGATCTCAAATACTTTTTGAACTACAGCCTTCTGAAGAGCAGTTGCTCGTCGATCAGATACAAGCTATTTTTCAACGCGTTTTTCTCAAAACAACATTTTTCCAATTTGCTGCACTTCTAACTCGAATACAAATCATCCGATCGACTTGAATCTCGTTTTAGCGTATTTGGTATTTGTTTCTTCATACAATGACCCTCCAGTTTTTCGATTGGATGAAAAATGTCAATTTGCCGTGCAAAAAACCATCAGATTTTCAAGTGTAATTTGGAACTTTTTTTTCAAAACTCCGCCATTTTGTTGGATTTTAATTTTTTTTTCCACAATCCTGCGTCATTGTACAGGCAATATCTTCTAGTTTGAAGGACTTTTTTAATTTTTTGATTTCAGGAACTCTGAAGGCCGTAATTACTGCAGTAGTGGGAGAACTTTTTTTTTGAGACTCGGGAGACGGCGCATAAGTCGCTGAAAATTGAATATTTTCTTACAAAAAAATTACTGTAAATACATAATTTATACACAAACATATCCTTGAAATTTCAAAACATTCGATGCAATACTTTTCTTTCAATAAATCCCCGAAAATCACTTTTTTTTTGGCAGTCGCACTAGTGGTGCCCCGTAAAAAGTTAAAATTATTTCTCGGTCAATTTTCATTCAATATTGATAAAATGAGTATCATTTTTCAAAAATAATTCTTCGATTGCGATCGAACGAAACGATGTGTTTTGCACCTGAACGTGGACTGATACGAGAACTGTACAACGGACGAGTACATTTGAAATCCGAGGATCGAAGCTCCGCACCGGGGTTACTTTACCACGCGGGTCAAGGTTGACGATTCTCTTTATTTCCTTCGGAGCTTACAATACCAGGGAATTCCGTGGCACAATGCGCTATCGCTATCGTGCTGCGTAATTCATTTTGGAAAATTCTACGAAAACGAAGAATTTTCAGCGTACGCATTTCGTTTCAGATGTACGCGAAAAGCTCCCGGTGGTGCATGCTTTTCTTTAAATCGCATTGCCTACACATTAAATTCGGACCAGTGATAAATCTTCGGGAAATAGCTTTATCCATAGACCAAGAATTTTAATGAAGTTGAAGTTTGCACCGTTGGAATGCAACGAAATTTCTCTATTTTCATTTCTTTATTTTTATTACTATACGATTTTTCTTTTTTGTCGATTTATATTATACATCGACAAAATAGTGTCGATTTATAATAGTTAATCAAATATTTACAAAATTTAAATCGTTAATCAAATATTTACAAAAACTGCTTTCAAGGCATGTATTGAGTCTACCGGAAAGATCTGTCAGGTTTTTGATTTCAAGAAAATGACACATTTATTAATATTTACTGAACAATATAATTGTGAGAAGAGGTCATTAGTAACGATGGAAATTATATTGTTCAGTAAATATTATCAAATGTATAGTAATTTATTATTTTCTTTCAATTTAAACCGGACAGAATTTTTCGGTAGACGTAATCGATAGCATTTTCAAGATAGACACATCGAGCAGCATTGACATACAGCTTTTATCGTTTTTTCCTATCGTTGAATCGCTCAATCAATGAAAAGCATTTAGAAAGCATGAAGATGACACGCACACTTTCTTTACAATTTTTTGTTTGGGTTTGTGGAATTCAATAACTTCACGTGATCAATAATAACACGATACGTATTTAGATACAATAAATGCAATCTCCGGATTGAAACTACTTCATTGGAACGTTGCGTAGTTATCGGTGGTGTGCAATTTGTATTAGGAGAAATTCTGCGCCGTAAGGTTGCGTGGGAAGGCCTCGCCATGCAAACTTGGCTTACGGACACGTTTTGCGGCTTAGTTTGTCACGCCCGTGTTAGTGAGCTGTTAGTCGTTTACCTATGTGAGAATACTCGCGTGATGATTACTAGTTATACATTTTGACCAGGCTAATTAATCAAAATGACAGAGTACATTTTCGACGTATGAAACATTACTTATAACGTATCATTAATTATGTTAAAAATATGCTGTTACGACGAGAGAGAGAGAGAGAGAGAGAGAGAGAGAGAGAGAGAGAGACCTAGCAACCATTTTCATTAGAATTAAATAAAATAGTAATTATTTCGAAAAGAAAAAAAGTAATTATTACAAAAAGACAAAAGTAATCGTTTAAGGCAGTAGTCTCGCCAAAACGTTTTTCTATAGATTTTTTTTTATTTTGAGGACTTATTTAGGACCTCATTAAATGATTACCTGCAAAATTTCAAAAGGATTCACCGTTCCGTTTCCGAGATATTGGCAATCAAAGATTTCATTATTTTACACGTGTTCTTATGGGGATCAGTGGAAAAATTCACATTTCACGCAATAATTTCGAAACTTTTCTACAGATTTTAATTTTTTTAATTTCCAATTACAGAGGAACATATGATAAAGTGAGAAAAAAAAAATCATGAATTTTGACCGTCTAGTTTCCGATATATAGCGATTTAAATTAAGCAATGTCTAGCGACGCTAGCGCCATGAAGCGAGTGGAGCAGACTAGAACTAGATTACAGTAGTGTGTGTGCATATCCGTATACGCAGAGTATTTACGTATAGTCGCCGGAATGGTTAGTCTGATACAAAAGTGAGGGTTAGGTAAACATCATATTAGGCGTTTTCATCATTACAAGTTTTTACATCCCGATAAGATGTAAAACCTACATTATAAGGATATTTCGCAATATTTCGAAGCTTTCATCGATTGAGCGGAGAATAAACTTTTTAACGTGACTGTGCCGAGACTACTATCTTAATACAATCCAACGTTTTCCTTGTTTCACCAGCAATTATGGCGTATTTTTTTTCTCTCGTGTACTTGAAAAGGAGAATGAAAATAGAAAATAGCAAGGTCTCGGAAATTGCCGATTTAGGCAGCAACACTTCACGTGTTGATGCACGTGAAACATTCTCGAGATAGATATATCCAACACTGACGTTCGTGTCGCCGATAATGGAACTCGATATTATCGCTCTCGCATATTTCCCGTGTGCAATTCCGATGCATATCCGAATGGGAAATTTCGATTATGCACTCATTTCCTTCGTTGAAAATTGGACAGAGATCTTGTTCGGAAAAAAAAAAACGAAAAACAGAAACTTTCTCATCACCGCGTATATACTCGGCGTAAAGAAGCCAAGGCAATTTCAAAAATAATTTCGTCATTCCGTTGTTTCGCACGTCCTCGTGACAATTTTCTCTTTTGCTCGTCCATGAGACACACGTCAAATTCTCAAGTATTCTACATCAGGCAAATACAAATTAAATAATTATCCACGAAATGGACGAATTCGAAAGTGGCAATGACACGTGCAGGTAAATTAATTTTTATTTCAACCCTCGCCCCTATCTCGATTACTCCTCAGCGCGTTATTTATCGATTCCGGGGTTGGAATCAATTGCCCTTCTCCCCCTTCTTTTTTTTTATCGCTATCAAACGCGAGAAATATTCACGTACACCGCGAGCCTCAAAGAATTCTAATCACGCGCGTGAAAGTTCGAGAGAACTTCCGGTTAGGGGAAACTTTGCCGAAATTCGATTCGTGCTCGCCCGTATATATCGATGGGCCACTGACGAGGGAATGGTGAACACCGTTATATCGAGATATCAATATGGCAATCACGTATTCAATTAGACTTCACGTAGATGAAGTCTTGCCGAACGATTGAAGGCAACCACGAAATGAAAAATCAAATAAAAATTGGTTGAAAGCGTTATCATTGATTTACTTGGACATAAAAGCTATAAATAAAAGGACCCTGTGAGATCCAATCACACGAGGAGAAATATACAAAACGTCCATTTTACATAACGTGCTCATTATTTATGAATAATTTTATCAACGAACCAATCAAGCCTGCATTCATTAATTCTAGAATACTTTTCATTTATGATTAACAAGCACACAGCCATGAGATTGAACTTTACGTCGTTCTAACACGACGACAATATCGTAACCCAAATTCATTTGACAAGTTTCGCGCTGCGAAATCAGGATCGTTATTAGAGATCTGCAGGTTGAATTTGCAAGTAAATTATGCTAAAGGAATCAAGAAATAAAAAAGAATTTTCATTCAACGATGAAAGCTTAAGTATCGTGATTTTAAGGACAGGACGGTGCTTGAAACGACCTTTGTGTACATTTTCATGTGGTCCATTTATGCTACGAATATCAGTTAAAATGTTATCAGGATTCTTATTACAGATCTACAGCTTGAATTGGCAACAAAAGATTTTGAATGTTCATGAAATTGGAGGATGCTAAAGAAATGAAAAGAAATGGATAAGACAAAAAAAAATTTGTTGCATTCTCACGATGCAAAATTCATGATTTGCAGCCTAAGTTGGTAAAAAAAGATTTTTGATGCTAATTAAAATGAAGGATGATAAATAAAATGAAAAAGAAATCAATAAGATTTAATTCTTTCATTCTTTTGAATTGAAATTTTTTTCAATTTATTTTTCACAACAATTGGAATTTGACTTGGAATTATTGAATTTACTTTGAATTGGAATTTGACATTTCTTTTATTTCTTTTTCAACGAAATGAATAACTTCTAACTTTTTCATTAAATTTTTTTTCCCCATTTCTTTTTATAAAGACCAAATAAGTTTGAACGTATTCATTCTTCTGAAAAGAAGTTTTTTTTCAATGTTATCTTTCTATTTGTTTCAATTTCGTTTTCAAAAGAATGAATACGTTTTAACTTATTTATTCGTATAAAAAAAAGTATAAATTTATAAATTCTTTGTCAGAATCTTTTAAAAATGAATTTGTAAAAAACTGTTGTTGCATTCCAACGATGCAAACTTCAACATCGTACACGACCAATTATTAATATGTTTCTCCAATAACTCTTCACTCAATAAATATTGTCGATGCTCACGATTACCGGAATAGGTTTAAATATTCTCGTTTTTTTTTAATTCTTAGCTGATTATAAAATAAACGTGGCACATCAGCAGACGGGAATGCGCTCGTGGCTGTAAGCCAGCGATGAGTTTGACTGTATAATGAATGCAACTCATTGGCGCAGTGTGAATCATTGGATTGATATTGGCTGAAATATGACAGGGAAGAGATGAGAGCTGATGACCCGAGCATGGAGGAGGTTACCGAGGGCATTTTTTCGTCGAGCAAGTGCGAGCCGAAGAAGAAGGAATCTTGCAAGGAGGAGAAGAAACGGAAGAGTTCATGTGGTCGTGGTGACAGCTCCTCCGCAAAGAGCGCGAAAGCTCGACAGATGAAACGATCGATCGCACACTACAATCCGTTTATAGTGTTCTATCTCGAGACGTGGTACAAAAATCCTCACCGGAAAGTAACGGAAGTCGCGCGGGAAGCTGCCAAAATTTGGTGCTCCATGTCCGAGAAGGACAGAGCTATGTATATAAAGATCGCGCGGCAGGAGAGCGCGAAAAGGCAGAAGATGTGCAAAAAATTGGAACGACAAAAAAGATGCTGATTGGATCAATTTTCACATTGATTAGTTATTTCTGTTTTTTTTTTGTACGCCTTTTATGCACTTTTATGCTGTTTTTTTTTTTTGTACAAAACTTTGACTCTTCGAAGATCGTTTGATGGGGATGAAAAAAAAATCAACGCTTGATCGAAACACATACATGTAGAATGTTTATAAAAATGTTGATGTATTTTTTTTTTTTTAATGATTGTTGACCCAAAATTGTTTGCAGTGACAAATTACAATTAAAAATCGCACTACGACTCAATATTTGAATACATTTAAATATTTAACAATATAAATATTAAAATATTTATTCAATATAAAACGATATGAAATATTTCAATATTTTTCCAATATAAATCAATGTAAATATACATATTTATCAGTATTTTAATATTTATCAATATGAGTTTCACGATTCGTTCGAACGACACTCATTTTTATTCGCATTCTCGGTGTTGAACTATTCTCGTACAAGTCATGCGGAAATGTCGAGGAAAGCACGGAGAGTACATTGAAAAGAAGCTTTGTTGACTCGCTGACGGACTGGAACTGCCGTCACACACGAGCTCGAATTTAATTAACCAAATAGTGACTCGGCGAAGGTACATCTATAGGTTCGTGCAACATCAACTTTCCGAAATATCTCTGTGGAACAACTATTCCATATGTGAGCGGCGACCGATCGTTTTATCGATTACCTATAAGCTTGTCACACGTGTTGGAGCACTTTTGTGAACGTTCATTCAATGATACTTCCACAAATAAGTTTATAACAATAAATAAATAGAATTCGTAAATAATAATATGTAATATAAAATAATTAATAATAGACAATGAATAATTTATGATATATAAGACATAATACGTAATATATAATATAAATTGAATATTATATAAAATAATAGTGTAGTATGAAATGAGAGACGTTTAGCACTGCCCGAGACAAGGATGGCCACACACTGGTATATAAAATAAAATGAATTGATAAAAGTAATTAGCATTTACATAAAATGGTAAATTAGTACAAAATAATTAATATAAAAAAATGACGCTGAAGATAAAATAACGAAATAATATGTTATTTATATAAAATTGAAGTTTACAATAAAATAAAATAACAAAGCAATAAGAATAACTATTTTCTTAATTGATCAAGTTCCTTTTCGCAGATTTAAGCTATAAAGATTCGTCAATAATTTTTTAATATTTTCATTGAAAAATCTACGAACGAAATCTGCAAAAAAAATTATTCATAAAAATAAAAATAAGGAAATATAAATATGAAAAAAAAATCGTGGCATACAACGATGCAATCTGTAACATTTATTCATCATCATGCGACAATTCAATTTGCAATAAGCGTGGTATAAGATACATGGTATAAGATAAATAATAAGTAATATGTAAAAAAATCATCAACGTTCACAAATAATGAATAAATGACATGAATTAGTGAATTAATGAAATAATACGTTATTCGTTAACATTCAACAATTTAATTCCCGCTATACGTCAATTAGCGTTGTTTTTTTCATTGCCGAAATAACGAATATTTTTTCGCAAAAGTAGAAAAAAATTGTGATTCTCGAGCGAAGTTTTATTATTCCCTATAATAATTGTTGATTATTCTTTATGATATTCCTTTAAAAAAAACGATGATTTATCGACCCCGACGCCCGAGATCGAATATTTTTCGTAAATTTCTACAACGCGCGCGTTATCCGCAACTTTTTATTGTCCACGTTGTCTACAGTGACTACGATTCGCTTCGATCTCCGGGGCTTTTTCTTGTTTCCCCGCACGAGAGAAAAAAAGCTCGCGAGCATTTTCCTCGTGCGTTCGATCTATAAAAAGTGGATTTATCAGCGTCGGTGTGCAGGCCGCGTCGAGCCTAATCGAGTGTACGTGTGTGCGTGTCCGCTCGAGGGACAATTCTTTAACGAGCAGGGTCGATACATCGCGCGGTGACTCGGGCATAAACGAGGGTGGTATTTTCCCCACTTTTCGATGCGAAAAAAAAAATTAAATAAAAAAAAATTGAAAGTGAAAAAAAAACAGAGAGAGAGGCAGAGAGAGAGAGAGAGAGAGAGAGAGAGAGAGAGAGAGAGAGAGAGAGAGAGAGAGAGAGAGAGAGAGAGAGAGAGAGAAAAGCTGTCGATCCTTGCGGAAAGCGCGCAAGGGCCGCGTTCATAGATATCGCCAGGTACATCGATAGTCGATAAGCTTTGTAAGAAAGTGTAAGTGTATCCGCGAGAATAAGTACGGCTGATGTGTCCGGCTCTGTGGGCTTATATAGTCCAGCGGACCAAGAGGTCAGGGTCACATGAAGGGGTGAGCGAGAGAAGGAAGAATCTTTAAAGTGCTTCAACCAACGTTTTGTGCTTTATGCTAACGTGTCTCTTTCGTTTTTCTCTATGATCGAGGTTAAGCCTCTTTTCACCATCATTTTGCGGCTTTATCCTTGAAGCGGTCCACTCAACGTATCATCGGCCTCCGAATTAAAATTTTTGTTGAAAAGCCAAATATCGAAACACAATTGATAATACAAAACAAAGCTCGTTTATTTTCGCAGTGAGATTCGACCCTTCCGAAAATACTGTTTGCAGGAAGACAAAAGCAGGAATCAGCTGATGGCAACGAATTAATGCGTTTCGAAGGTTTAAATAATTATTTATTAAATTATTCTTTTTTTAAAAGAATGATCAAGGAACAGAAGTAAAAATGATTATTCTTTAATTGTTGATTCTAAATAATAATACTTATTAACCCTTCGTGGTCACCCTGGGTTGAATCGACTCGTCGATCAATTTTTGGCCCAAATATATAATTCCCGGCTTCAAATGGGACTAGATTCACCATCTTACCTGGAGTTTGACGTATCCTCATACCATAAAATTAACCCTCTTCATATGACGGAATAAATACCTTTTTTGGAACGCTACTATTTTTTTTCCCAAAAGTAGCATATCTAAGGAGTATCATGTCCAAATTTTCGATAAAAATGCTGAAAATTCACGGAACTATGATTTTTTTTTTAGCGAAAAACTGTCTTTTTTGCGTTTTTACCTGTTTATGATTTTTTTTTAGCATGTCGCCATTTTATTTCTTATAAATGAATTTTTCGTACATCATTTAGAAAGTTCAAAGCATATGTCGTAATTTTTTTTAACCACTTCGGACGGATAGTTTGGTCACAATACTTTTTTTTTAACTGACGGGGTAGAATCGACCCAAGTGCGACCACCTCGATTGAATTTGGAAGTGTAATCAGGAAGAGTTAAAATAATGATAATTTTAATAAAATAATAATACTTATTAAAATAATAATAATATTTATGAATATTGAGTACGGGCATTTTCCATTTCATAATACCAATTAATTTGAAATGCAATGGTGTAAAATAATTGCCAAATGGTTGAATATGAATAATAACAAATATTGATAATAGTGGAGAACGAATCACGTGTTTCCGATGAAATGCGAGATCGCGTGTGTCGCGACGAGTCATCGTTTTCATGTTGCCGGGATCGAAAATTCGTATCGCAATAACCTCGTTGAAATTCGAAAATACGAAAACCAAAATATAAAATGGACGTATTCGAAATGAACAACAGTGCTGTATTATTCGATTGAACAATAGTAAATTAAATCTAAAATATGTCTATCAAAAATCTTCTTAACCTCCAAAAGATGTTTTTCAAAATCTCTTCTATGTGTAAGAATATTTCGTAAAATCAAATCAATCTGAACGAGCTGTATCGACGAAATCTCGAGATTTCACAAAACAGGCCTGAAAATCATAAAAATGGCCCAAAAAAGATTTAAAAAAAGTTGCCCAAACGGTTAAAATATCCCCAAAACAGAAATAAATGACGCCAAAACCATGAAACTCACCGTGCGAAGAAAAGATACATCATCCTGTTCGGATCCACCCTCGCTATCGGCCATCCTCGACGCCGAATTTCCGACTTTTCGTTCTTATCGTTGCAAAACTTCGTTTTTTTTTTTCGTTTCCCTTTTTTTTTTTCCGTGGCACCCACGCGCACTCACGCACACACGCACACGGGCGCACACGGGGTGCGCCGACACTCGAACGAAAATCGCGTGTGTCCGACGTCCGAGCTCTTGAAACTCTCGTGCTCCCCGACGCTCCGGAGAGCTTTTCCCAGTCACGTACCGTTGTACTCTAGCATCTGCATGATCTCTTTCTCGAGCAGCTTTTTTCTAAAAAGTCATTTCCCCATTTTATTGCTCTTTCGTCGATCCCAAAAAAAAAAACAAAAAAAACACACACACAAACCTTTGTTCAACAATATAAGCAATTTAATAAATAAACAAATTGACACACACGAGCACTCACTTGCTCTCTCTCTCTCACACACACACACACACACGTACGCGAGGGAGGGGGGAGGATGCGAACGCCGACAACCCTTTCGTAGTCTCGTTTGCTCGCGACTGACGATCTGACCTATCTTACGGAATGGGGAAATGGACTTTAAGGTTGCCGCAAAAGAGAGGGTGGCCTCGCGATTACCGCGCAAGCGTCCTCGTCGAGCTTTTTTGTACTGGTACATCCTCTTTAATGAATTTTTTTGTATTTATATATATATATATATATATACGACCCGCGCACCCTCTCTGAAATTGTCTTGTATTTTCTCGCTACTGTTGTACCAACCCGACGACCCTCGCTTTCTACCTTGAACACACCTCGATAACCTTATTTAAATTACACGCACGAAATGTTGGAACGAAAATTGCGACTGACTCTCGAGCACACTCATTTTCCCCTAAAGATTTATCGTTTTGAGGCAATTACGGAGATGGAGAAATTTTTTTTTTTTCGTTGTTTATCAAGAATTATAATTAACTAGCTTTTACCCGCGACTTCGTCTGCCTACATTTCGGATATAAACTTTGTTTGGTTTTAAACGGAGAAGGTTAAGTTGGTCCGTTTATTTATGACTTTTCCGATTGCGCCAACTTAAATTAACGCGGGACTCTTTTTTTCATGAATTTATTTTTCGAAAATAAATATATATGAAGTTATAATTATTACCCGTGACTTCCTCCGCGTGAAATTTATGACGCCGTGGGAGTGTAAATATTTGATTCTTTTTCAGAGGATTTCCTTATAAACAATGTTTTTTGTTTTTTTATTGGACGGCACCAATATCACCAGGCCCGTAGGTGAACTTACGTGTGAGCAAGCTACGTAAAATTGACCGTGGGAGAAACCATCTTCCTTCAAATCTACGCCAGCGGATTTTAAACCAACACCTTCGAGGGTTGAATGTTCGGAATTACTGAAGTGTACACGTTTCATTATTTTCGTTATAAAGTGTATTACGCGAAGTTTCAAGTAAAACCGACAAAAAAAAATATTGTTTTCTACACAAAGTTTTCCACCCCCTTGCAACCCCGTAAGGGTTAGATTTTGGAAAATATTGGAATACGTGTTCGATTAATTGTATTGTAGAGTATTTAGGCCATTTTTCAAGTCGATCCAACCAAAAAAATTTTAACACAAACTTTTCTACCCCCTTGCAACCCCTTACGGGTTGAATTATTAGGAAATGCTGAAATACGTGTTTCATAAATTTTATTGAAGAGGGTTTATACAAAGTTTCACGTAAATCCGACAAAAAACATTTTTTTACCCGTACAAACTTTTACATCCCATTTCACACCCTTAAGGATTGGATTCCAAAAAACCCTTTCTTAGTGCACTTCTACACCGTCTAAAGAACACATGTACCAAATTTCATGTTTCTATCTTCAGTATTTTAGGTTGTGCGTTGTCTGTCAGTCAGTTACGGAACAGTTTTATATATATAGATTACGAGAGTACAATAGATGATTTGGTTGAAAATTGAAAAATTGAGATTTTACTTGATTTTCTTTATTCGAACTTTTTTGGAAATTTGTAAAGAATTTTTTCGCTGTGCGTTTACTTCTTTTCGTTTGCGTTTCTATTTTTATTAAAACGAACATGGATTTTGTTGTTTTCAGTACGTCTGAATGGGAACGTAATAATTGATTATTAATGTACTAGTTTAATAATAATTAATAGTAATAATAATTGATAATAAGTAGTAATAATAATAACAAATAGAATGTAATGCTTTATTATTACATTCGTGGTAGATTGCAATTGGTTTCTTGCATATTTTAATGATAAAGGGATTCGTTTGTAGTATGAAATTTGATAGAGTTGACAAATGGAATTGAACATTTTTAATCGTGGATTTTTAGGACACCAAACATTCAATGATCATTAAAAATTTCTCTTCCTCTTTTGTAACAAATTTCGAAACATGGACTCGTATACGCTTGTGTCCAATTTTTATCGTTCGCTATATTTATATTCAAGAGCTCCACTACCGGATCGAATTTTCGAAAATTTCTTTTAAAACGACATTACTTCTCGTTAATTTTTCGAATGTTACACTCAATGAATCCCTATAAATTTCTTCTTCCGCGGTAAAATAATTCTTCCTCTTTGTCCCGCGAGACCAAAGCAATAAAAAAAAAAAGGTTAAAATGGGCTATCCTTGATTCTCAACGTTTCGAAACACGCCGCGCCGCTCGTTGAGCGTACAAGATCGAACCACGCGAATTAACGAGGCAAAATTCTGATCTGATGGAACGAGCGATCACACGGGGTGAGTAATCAACGAGCGTCATTATGCGACAGGCAGATCGTAAACTATGCGTGCACTCATCGAACGTAACGAGATCATATTCCACCCGTAACACAGTTTTATTTTCTTAAAAAAAAAAAAAACAAAATGCTTGAATCGAAGCTTCGACAAAACACACTTACGCACTTCACGAGGAGAGCAAAAATTGCGCGATTTCGTAACACGAAGAGCGGGCCACAAATTGCGAAAAAAAAAGCAGATATTTCAACACGTGAAGATTTTTTTTTCCCGTGTACTCGTCGAATTAGAGCGTATAGGGAGGGGAGGGGGCAAAAAAAAGGACACCGCACTTCCGGTTATACTCGAATCACCGCGAGATATTGAGGTTCGTTTTCTTTTATTTCTTTCTCGTTCGTGAGGAAAAACGCAGAGTCTTTAGGTTCTCTCTACAACCCGGCCGAAATAGCCCGGCCGAAATTTTCGACAGAGCCGTTCGCTGCCTCTGGCTCGTGTCGGTCAGACCAAGTGGCTGCTCGGCTATTTTTAATTCACCCAGTCGACGGTCTCCTCGTCGTCGTCATCGTCGAGCGTCGTCGTCGTCGTCGCCCTACTCGCCGTCGATAGAGACGAAACGAATTTACGCGCGCTCTAGGAGAGGACTCCCTCCCCCCGACCCCAGCCCCAGTTTTCTCATCTCGCGTGGCCCTGAAGACGCACAAGACGCACCTTCGGTTCTAACACACTCATATATAAATATATAGGACCGAGAAGATTTTGCGACCGAGGAAAATATGACATTAAGGGGTTACGTCAATTCCGCGCTCGGAAAAATACGTATAATTTTTTTTCTTTTGACGCGACTATTAAATATATAAAATAGTTTTTATTTTTCACTAATCCTAAATAATATTATAAATTTGACTTTCTGTCTGTCCGTTTGTTACTCAATAAGGCCAGAACGCCTTGATCGATTTCAATGAAATCATAGGATACTTTTCATTTTAATATCTAATATTTTTCTAATTATAATATTATGTATGCAAATCTAATGGAATGATGAAATTAAAATTATTATCTAAACAATGAAATGATTATATAATAATGATACATGGGATACTTTTCATTCTAATTCTAATATTTAATATTTTTCTAATCTGTATACCTGATGGCTGTTCCACTATCACGCCTAAACGGCTGAACCGATTTTTATGAAATTTAGCACACATGTAGAGAGTTACTTCGAATAACATATAGGCTATGAAAAATACATCTAATATTTTTCTAATTCTAATATTCGACTCGAATCTAATTCAATAATGAAATTATCGGTCTTATATAATTCTTATTATAGGATACAAACAAATCGAATCTAATCAAAATAGATGATAACATAATATCAAATCTAATATAAATATATCTAATATTTTTCTAATTATAACATTCGTGTCAAATCTAATGTAATTATCATATTTAAATTCTTATAGAATACAATGAATCAAATCTAATTTAGATTGGATGAAATCTAACGTCTAATATTTTTCTAATTATTATATTTAAAAAAATCTAATGATGAAATTATAATTCTTGCGTGTATCAACTTGAAACTCGGTATAAATATTCTTCAAAACAAAAAATAAAATGCATATTTAAGGATTTTTAAAATCCCTAATGCGGGGTGCTACTTCTAATGAAGTTTCCATGGGCCAAAATCTATGCGGGCGAAGCCACGGGTGGCAGCTAGTATATTATAGTTTTATAAAAAATATTTTAAAAAACGCTTAAAGACATTGAAAAATGGCGGAGATATAAGTCAGGTAGTAGGATTCCCTTTTCGAACTGGTGGACGAAATATCTCGAGATCTACTCTAACCGACTTTGATGAAATTTATATCATGTATTTTTTATTATATTATCTAAGATGTAGCATAGGCTTTTTTTGATTGGGGGCCGCGTTAATTTGTTTATTCATTTTTAAAACTCAAAATTTTAGTAAAATTCAGAGTTTTTCTCAACAGCTGTCATTTTTACAAAAAAAAAATGTATTTTCCCTTTGCTATAGTTTAACTATTACCTTTTTTTACAAGAAATATTATTTTTTCATTTTTCAGACGATGACGAATATATCAAGATATATCAATTCACATATACAATAAGATAATATATTCTATATTTTTTTTAATATATGTAATATATATGTATACAAATTCAATATATATATAAATACATACACCCACACACACATATATAACTATATACAGTGGGTAAAAAAAGTATTTGCACACCTCGTGTTTTTCAAATTATTCTTCGAAAAAAAAATGCTAAAGTATTTTTTTTTTTTCGCAGGATAATTTGAAAAACACGAGGTGGGCAAATACTTTTTTATCCACTGTATATACGATCGAAATTTGTAAACCAGTAGCTCTCACTCACGGGTGATTGCTCGCAAAACAACGAAGAGTCTCGAATGTTATATTTGCCCAATATATTTGCATATACGCACGTGTCTATGGATATGCTTGGATAACAACATCGTCTATGCGCAATGTCGATCGACATCGTCAATTAGCGCGGCCAATGATATCAAAATCATTGCCAACAATTCCTCAAGAGTCATCGTCGCGTCGCGAGACAAGAGCTCGAGAGACACGCAATGTCGTTAATTATAAAATAAAACAATAATCAATGAAAATATAAGCAAATAAATGGGAAATAAAACGAATAAATAAGAAACAAATTTAAAAAAATAAAAAATGCATAAATAAAATTGAAGATAAATAAATGAGATAAAATAAAAAATGAAAAACAAAAGTACATGTTGAGCAAAGAAAAAACGGGAATCAAAATTGCTGAAAAGATTCTCGCCTTTACGGACGATCAAGGTCTCGATTGTAATTCACGATAAATTCATCAGTATGCTGTATCGATGTATCGGCGGATCGTACGCCATAATCGAATCTTCCAAATTCCATCGAACAAAATGCACTTTGTTGTTCAACGATTAATACTCCGCAGGCCTTGTTTATTGCACGTCGTTTTTTTTTTTACAATCGTACGTCGTTTTACACACTCGAGTGGAAATGTAAAGACGATTAAGTTACGAGCTTTCGAAAGAACCGCTTGTCATATTTAGGGTGACGAACCTGGGTGAGGGGTGCGCGGAAGGATTGAATGCATGCGAGAAGATCTTCGATATTTATAGTGTTTGGTAATAGCTATATATTTTTCCGGCATTCGGCATAAAGCACGAGAATGCGGCGGTGGCTTTTCCCCAGGGTCTTGTGGCTTGTGTGTGTGCGTGTGTATATATATATATATAATATATATATATATCGAAACGCTCAAAAGTCATTATTTCAGCTCGAGAAGAAAATTTGGACTTGTATACTCGCGCTCATGCTTGTTAACCCAGCGAAACTCGTGTTATGTAATTTTTTTTTCAAAGCCCACAATACTTTCGTGAGTATATTGATATATATTTTTGGATATTTGCCGAATGGCTCGAGAAGTGACGAGGCGATGATTTTCCGGCTTCTCGAAGAGCTTATGTATGTATTTCACAACTTTATGTGTGTGTGTGTCGATATTTTTCTTGATCAAAAACAAATGATGGATTCCTTTCATTAAGGGGTTACACCACCCTGAGAGACTAGAATAAGACTCGGTATTCATGAATATTTTGTAGCTAAACTAATGTAGATTTGTTATTTATATCTTTACATTATTTTACTGCATGTTTGCAGCTTCTTAAATGTATTTTTTTAATCTAAAAAGATTGATAATTAGCGGAGATACGCACCTTCGCGCCACCTTCAATCTGCGAGACTCCTAAAGGCCTCACGGTTCATCTGAAACATAAAAGAATAAAAATATTTTGTTGAGTTAAATTAAATTCACGGCGCTACATAGGATTTTCTGGAAAAACGAAAAAATGGATTTTCAGTATGACGCTATGTTTGTTTTTCACCTAAAATTTGTACTTAAAAAAACTGTCGCTAAAACATTAGAGAATCCCGGCACAGGACCACCGAGCGATGCTCGATAAAGGGGTGTTGCGGCCATAAAAGTTTATATATTTTTCTACGTTCATTCCAAATACAGGTATACAAAGTTCGAAGCATCGAGATTAATTATGCAAGACGAATCAGAGAATAATTGATTGTATTATTGATAACCTATGAGTTTGTGAAACTAGATTTGGGCGCGAGTGTACGCACGGTCGGAGCACCGCTCCGCCAGGCACCACTACACGCGCGTATCGCTTACCGACGTAAGCCCGCTCATCGGGCGCGCCTGATTGGCCCGTCTTTAAAAATTAATAATTATTCAGGGGTTGATCTGCGAACCATACATGCTTATATCAATCGATTCAGAATTTTATCCCCAACTCCCCATTTGAGGGATGACATTCCGTCCTGGGACAGCCTGTATATTATCACCGGTTGACTGCGCGACGATGTATCGGCGCGGAATACACAATAACAAAAGGTCGATCAAGGCACGCCTCGTGCGACTGTCTCTCTCTAGCGTATGCCTTTCGGGCTGTAGTGCTGTCTCGCTTGAATTAATGGCCGACCAAGCGTCAGGTGCTTTGGTAGGAGGCAGCACCGCTCGACCGTCGCTGCTGTGATCATAGGGAGCGTGATCAGCAAGAGCACGAGCGAGAGGCGACATCGCTTCAACCTTAGTTGGCTCTGGCGTAGGAAGAGGTCGAGCTAGGTGTGCCAAGCATCCTGCGAATCGAGTGTTGCACATCGATACAGGCAGCGCTTTAGGTGATTGGGGTGATAACTACGAAATCACCCCAAGAAATCATGCCAACGCGCCCGTAAGGCCTGTGCTTTCATCTATGTTCTTTGCCTGTATGTAAGACCGTGGTCGCGAGTGTTTACTTTTCGCTCGAAGAAGTTTTTAATCACACTTTCGAGTAATTTCGTTTGCAACGAATAGCCAAAAAATGTCAGGAAAAGTTCGAACCAAGCAAGAAAAAACTGGTGGTACGTAATTTTGTCACTTCGGAACAATGACAATTACACGCTAGGCAAACGAGAACTGTGACAATTCGCTTTTAGGTTATATATCATTCGTAGATTCTTGATTGTCACACAAATTAATTTATTCCACGGTTACTTCAGCTTTTTGAAATGTCTAACTATATTTCATTATTTTTCTTCTATTTAATTCTTATTTCTTTCAATATTACTCTTTTTTTTCGTGCTTAATATTAAAAGTTGTACTAGTAGAATTAGCGTTGAAAAACTTACGAAAACCAAACGTCAGTCTTGACGAGGATGTCGGGTGATTGATTGAACTGTTGCAAATGTTTGTTTATTATGCGTAACAATTTATTGATATTTGAAAAGCTTATTGCGGCATGAAAATTATCCTATCGTAATAGTGAATTTAATTCGAACAATAAGTAGTAGTAGTAGTAGTATTTATTCCTTGTATACCTTAAGGATATTTACATTAGTGCGCTTCCCTTCACCTTTACATATGTGTTTACATCAGTTTGATTATTTACATGGATTTTCTTATGATCTTATGTCTATCTTAATATTCTTGTTTCTCGAATTGCCTTATGTAGTCGCATAGTTTTTTGCCGGTTGTTTTTTCAGTTGTGCCTCTGCATTAGGGTCTATTTCTATACCCTTCCTTTTTTCCAACCGTTGTTCCTATAACGAATTAAGATAAAGTTACATTGTTATAAAAAGTATAAACAAATTTGTCTTCCGACAAATAATTTGGAAAAAAATATAAATCATTCAATTTCATTCATTTTCAGAATAATTTTCTTTAAATCCAGGTAGTGACCTCTAAATATTTTCCAATTACAGGGAGCCTTTACGATATTTTTTTTCCTTTATTTGTCACAATTTGATCGGATGGCCCGCAAAAAATAAAAAATGTACCCCTCTAATAGATATATGTTCATATCGATATTGCTATTTCTTGTAGAAATAATCGCATACAGCGAAGGAGCAGTCAGAAACAATGCGGCGGTCGTGGAGTACTGCAGAATATCTATGGCGGCTTTATCCGGAGGTATGGCCGGACTGCTCGGACTAACTAGTTTCTACGGTTTTGGGTTCTACATCTTCGCAGTCGTCGGATTATGGGTAAAGATCCTTGCCGTTCGGGCTTGTCCGAAAAATCATTGAAACGTTTAAACATGTCAGTAGCACGAATTTCAAAGTCTTAAATTGTTTTTCTTTTCTCCTGTAAAAGGCAATGCTTCTGATCAAAGCGGGAGGACAGTGGAAAAAATACTTCATCAGTAGGTACAGCCTGCTGACAAATGGATTTTTCGGTGGACTCTTTGTATCCTTTGACTTCGCGCGAAGCTAATCATTCCTAAGTTTAAGTCGATAGGCACGAATGTGAGTAATTTCCTTGACCCTAGTGTCATTCGTGATGGCGCTGCAGACCTACGTACTATTCTGGACGTATCCTTTTTAATTCGAAGAATTCGGAAAGAATTATTAGCTCGTTTCTGAAATGAATTGTAGCGATAAAATTATGCTCCTTGACTCAATTTCATCAGATTCCTCTACGGCATGGTTCACGTGTATTGACGAAAAACACGACCCTAGCATGTAGCAAATAATAACGTATCTCCCCGACTCCCGCGGTTCGAGGTCCACCTTTATTATCCATTCTCCACACGTTGTACATTGAATTTTCCTTTTTTTTTCGTTCCCGTACACTCCAAAGACAAGTTTAAATTAACGCATAAGATCAATTATTATATTTTCCATTGTCGATCAATAATACGATAATACATTGAGGTTTCTCGCAATTTTATTCTTTGCAGAATTATTCATAGAAGTCCGTTGACGTAATAACAAAATAAATATTCTGTGATACGCAGACGTATCGTATATCGTACCAAGAAGAAAACGACATTTAAATTTAATTCGCGATGTTTCACGAATTCATTAATTTTTTTTTGGCAGCCCTTGCTGGCGGAATAAATCAATGACACGAATCTTATAGACGTATTGTGCGATAAAAAAAAATATATTTCGTAGTTCGCCAGCTCGAGGAAGTTAGGCGAAATAATTCGAAAACGGGCTTTTCGAAAATGACGGTTTTTAGAGTTCTTATAGACGGAACGATTCCCTTTCGAAGATTTGGCACAATATATATATCACCTTACGAAAAAGTCAAACGTTCGGGAAATTCGAAGTATTGGTCTCGCTGGTGTCGTCGAATTTGAAAACGAGAGGTGCCGAGCTCGGAAACATGCCCAATTCGAGGCTCTCGATTTTACGATCTATGTCCATCTTGGCAAGCTCGTCTTTGCTCAGATGATAAACGATACCGGCCCCGTAGCCGTCCCCAAGCACGTTGATGGACGTTCTCAGACGATCTCTGGGGAAACGTCAAATGTGAAGATCATCGATAAGGATAACGAGAGGGCAGAAGAAAAAAAATCGTTCAACTCACAAGAACCAATCGACCGCGAATAGCAGAGATATATCGTTTGTCGGAAGTCCCAGAGACGTCAGTACCAACAGCATTGTTATCAGGGCGGAGCTCGGGATGCTGGCTGCGCCCACGCTTGCCAGGGTGGCTGTCAAACTAAAAAAATTACGCAGTACAATTCGTTGTCTCGTAAAATGAGCGCAGTTCATTTCTTTTGGATAAACATTTCTCACCGGTTAGAAAAAAAAGGATGATATTTTTTCTGATCCGCGACGAGAAATTTTACAATTTTATTAGCACGTCTCAATGGCGGAAAAAACTTTACCGACACAGGTATTTTTTTTATGGAGAAGCAAATTACCTCACCGTGATAACTTCTCCGAATCCCAACGATATACCGTTCATCTGTGCGATGAAAATGGCAGCTACAGCCTCATACAAGGCTGTTCCGTCCATATTGACGGTTGCGCCAACAGCCACAACGAACCTGGTCACTCGCGGATCAATCTTATTGTTCTCCTCCAGACAACGGAACGTAATGGGGAGAGTGGCGGCGCTGAAATTTAATTAGAACCAATTGTGCCATAAATCAAGTCGCGAATGGCTATCAATTATTAGAAATAAAAAAAAAACAAAGCGAAAGTATTTTCTCGAAAAGAGAAGTAAAATACAGGCTTCGAAAATTTAGCAATATTATTGATTTTTGGTTATTGGATGAACTTATCGGAAAATTTAATTCTGAAAATTTAAATATTAATATTTTAGAAGCAGTTGTGTAATAATTATAAGATATAGGTTAAAATATTTTCCAAATTAACCAAGATAATTCACCTTCGTAGGTAATTAAAATGATTTTTTATACCAAAACTTATATTACTTCGCAATTAATCGATATTATTTATTATTATAATTATTTTGCTGCAATTAATATTGGACCATTAACATTTTTTTAGCAATTGAAATTATTTTTAATTCTCAACAAAATTTAATTGTTTATTATTACACTGACTATATGATAATTATAATTTATATTTGATAAATTATGAATATTATTAATACAATTATTATGACTAGAATTAATTCAATATGACTGGGATTTTTGAATTATTGAAATGTGTCTTCTTCCCAGAAATTCAAAATTCCTCCAACAAATTTTTAATATTCAGAAAAGTGGGTATCAATCTCAAAATTGCTTCTGAATAAAGTTCATTTTTAATGCACCGTAACTTTGAATTATTCTCATCAAGGTTTTTGGCATGAAAAAAAAAAAAATAGGACAGACTCATGACACATTTGATTCAGATTGTGCATACCTCGAAGCAGTTGCCAGCGCAGTTATCCAAGCTTGCAGCATTCCCTTGAAAAACACTGCTGGATTTTGTCGCGTGATAAGACCAAAGATCGCCGGTAGCGTTACGATCGCGTGTATCAAGAGACCAGCGACCACAGTCACCATATAAAGGCCCAACATTCTCGCTGTTTCCGCGAGATTCACTATCGACATTATCTTACCAGCTATGAGACACATTATGCCGAAAGGTGAATACCTAAAATTTAAATTCATACGTTTTATCATGCGATCGATTTTTTTTCTGGAAACTGCGACGTCACTTTAAAATTTGTTAACTAAAAATTAAATTTTCTTCGGCACTTGGATCTTTAAAGTTACTGCAGCGGCCTGCGACATTTCCAATTGATATTGAATACAAAATTAACATTTTTTCAGGCACTCACCACAAAATTATGGTGTTGACGAGCTTCATGACAATTTCATTGAGAACTGTGAAGAAGTCCATCATTACTTTGCCACGGGGACCAATCTGCCCGACAATGAGACCGAACGTGATGCAAAAAACGATCATTCCCATGACGTTTGTGCCATCCTTGTAAATGAGGGTGTGCTCCATCACGAATTCACTGGAATTGCTCCCGGCGATCACTATCGTTGGCTTTTTTGTGTAAGTCGTTTGGACTTGTTGGAAACAAGCTTGCACCAAATTTTCTGGCATCATATTTCTGAAAAAGTTAAGTCTCTTTGGTCTACTAGACATCATGCGTGCTCGCCAATAAAATAAAACGTCGCGTAAGCCGTTTCCTTCAATCGGGAAAAATATCTAACTCGTTTAATTAAATTCGATTGGAGCCAAATGAATTTTTCAATTAGAAGAGCGCGGAGAATATTCTGACGGCTGGTAAAAATAAAATTAATTTTTACAACCCATGCGATTTTTTTTAAATTAAATATTGCGCCAACTAATCTGAATCTAAAATTAAGAGCTTACGCCTGGTTGAAATGTTTGAAAATATTGATTTTTGGGTTAAACCTTCTAAATTCCTCGAACCAGTTTAAAAAACTATATTCATCATGTTATGTGAAACGAAAAGAGCGAGTTTTAAATGTATATATTCTTTTATACCTAAGCATCAACGGAGCAATTTTTATTTTTGGAAAATTCTCATGCCACAGTTTAAAAAAAAGTTTACAGACGATCGAGCTTTTTTAAATCTTTCTTATCACGCGAATTTTTCAACGATGAAGAATGGCTCCGCTAATGGTTAGGTATAAAGGTATATCGAATTAAAAAAAGAAATCCAGTTTTATTTTCGTTCAAGATCATCGAAACTGGAGTAACATATACCTGATTATATCTAATATGGCGTCCAAAGTGGAGACTTCAATGTTCTCGGCATATTTGACAGTGAGGAGGCCCTTGTGTTTTGGATCACCTGGATGTATGAGGAGGACCATGACGATACCGACAATCGCGGCCAAGACGGTCGTCACGAGATAGTAAACGAGAGCACGAATGCCCATTCGTCCGGAGCACTTGACGTCCAGTTGAGCCATTCCTAGATAAGAAGAAAGAACGGCCCTTCATTCGTTCCCGTTGATACCGATATTTACATTTTCTTCTCAACTCAGGTAAAGAATATAGACGTACCGGTGATGAGAGATGAAATAATGAGAGGAAGTATGAACATTTTTAACATTCGCATGAGGATCTCGCCGGGAAAGCTGACGAGCATTATCGAGCGGGGCGAGAGATCGGCCAAACGTCCGAGAAAACCAACGATGAGGCCGATCGTCACACCGGCCACTGTGAGAAGCATCAACATGTTCGCTCCCATCCAATCCACCACCTGCTCGTCATCGTTGTCGTCGCGCAGCGAAGCAAACGAGGTCGCGATCGCACAGAACCAAGAGATCAAACCAAACCGCTTTGTATCTCGATGTAATTATTTTCTCATTAATTCTTTACTTTTGTCGCGATTGTACGGCTTCGACCTTACCGCTTGTAGCCGGTCGAGAGGCGTGAATTCGTGTTGAACTCTCACTTCCGGTTCTTCGTCCGACGCCATTTTTTCTATTTCCTCCACGCCGCAGCTATTGCATATTTATCGTTAATAAATTTCGTTTGGATAAATTGATTCTTGAAAATTGGATATCAATAAACTTCGATTGATATACATCCAGTGGAAAAAATAATATAAAGTCGCATTTGTTTTTTTATTACCAACCGCCCATGTTTTTCGTCGCTAAAAATAATTATGCAGTAAAAACGGAATTAAAACGCCTACAAAAATATTTAAACAGATTCGACCTTAACTTTTTCAGTCCAAGTCCTCCTCGAATCGTACAACATGGAGTAACCACGTCAAAAAAGAAGAAAATAAGTTAAAAAAGATGTACTTCGATTTCGAAATCTGCTTCGAGCTAACTTACGAGGTCTCGTTTCTCATTGGCGAGTTTGACGAAGCACCGGGAAATATAGCCACGGTTACGGGCGATTGTGTTCCGAGTGACATTGCGAGATTCTTCGATTGATCCACCGATCGGATAAAAACGTCACAGCCTGTTGCGAGGATTATTCTACGTACGAGTGTCAAGAGTCGAACATTCTCTCACAAAGAATTCCGATGCACCTTGAACGTCGATCTTCGTTGATTCCAACGACGATCAACCCGACCAACACCGAAGAAAACTTTCTTCCGCACTTCACATTTCACTCTCCCTTTCGCGGGTTTTCCGTCGCCGAAGCGTGCAAGAAAATTGCGTGTGCCGAAGCCCGACCAAGTTTCGCGTTTTGCCGCTGACGGCAAAGCGCGAAAGGTGCAAAAGTGAAATAGGAGACGTTGAAACGAGGTGAAAAGTGTCCACGCGCAACGAGGAAAAAGAAGAAATTACATTGTCGTTCGCGAATAACGCGGACAACAAGGACGAGGAAGAAAAAAAAAGAAGGAAAAAAAGGAAAAGGGAAAATCGTGGTAAGACTGGAGAGACAGAGCTAAAGATCCAAAGAGCTGAGGATCGTGACGGTACAGCCTCTGCGTTTGACACGCGAATCTCCGCGAGTCTTGTGTGCCCGAGCTCACAGACAATTCGGATCGCATCAATCAAGCGAATAATATGTGTTCCGCGCGACCAGGAAGCCAGATTGACAAAGTGAGCGTGCGGAGAAGAATACAAGGGCGGTACCAAGAGAGATAGAGAGAGAGAAATATGTCTATATGTATCTTCCTTTATCTCTTCGTCTATCTCTCTCTTGTCCCTCTCTCCATTGTATTATACATATTCCCACAGAAGAGAGAGGGAGAGAGAGAATGGCAAGTTTCACTATGGGGTTAAAACTGTAGGAGAAGGGGCCTCAACAGGAAGAATCCACTCACTGCTCTACGCAGCCGGAGATGTAATTGCTGTTTGTTAAAAATGCAAATAAAACCTCGTCGCTCGGATTACCAACATTGCCCCCCCCCCCCCGGGGTCTCTCAAACCCAACCAAATCTAGACCTCCCAAATCAGTTACGAAAGTATTCTTCCCTCGTGGCTAGTATCGGTTCAAATTTCTTCGCATGATAAACAATCCGCTTCTTTTATCTTTGGAATTATTTTATTCGTTCGTGTCGACGAGGATCGCAAACCACATTTCTTCGTTCGGATTATGCTACAATCCTTTCGTAGTTTTATGCACGTATAATATTAGAGTCCGGTCGATTCGGGCCTTTCCTGATACACATTTTAGTGGATCCATTAAATGGGGGGGAGATCCCTTTGAGCAGCCGAAAATAAGCGAATTTTCAAGATTTTTTGCGTCGCAATTATTTATTCAACGTAATTGAAATTTTATGTACTTATGATTATATCTTTTGATATTCCAAATTTTGTTTATTTGTTTTTTAATATAAAAAATTGGCGGCTGTACGACACTTGGTGTAGGGACCGTTCCCACCTGAGTTGTTCCACGGCGTACAATCTAGCGTCTGGTTCATTGACCTGAGATATTGGACCCAAGAATTCATAGATTTTTAAGATCCTCCCGCTCTATGTGAACCTGAAAAATCCACATATAAGTGAAAATTCGATAAATGGTACGTGTTTGAAAAAATCTTTTATTTTTCATAAAATTTTTACTATAGTATTCGTTAATGAACAAATAGTTTTTGAAGAAATAATTTCCCAAGGAACATTAGGTTCACATAAACAGTAATTATGCTGTCTCAAGGTGTGGAAATTTTCAAAATGATCGACCGGATAGTTTTTGAGTTATCTTGTTCGTGGTTCACGATAAAGTAGTTTTCAAGAAAATGCGTTTAAAGTTTCAAGACTCATAAACTTTGTGACTAAATGACCTACCATTGAATCTGCGATTCCGGGGCCATAAAGTAGTCCCTCAGCTTACTCCCGGAGTTCATTTTCGGCCATAAGCTCTTCGTGAAGTTATAAAGGGATCTTCCCCCTTAAATTTTCGGGGGTCCGAGGTTCGTTCGAAGGTGCAATAATAGTCACGTATTTAATTAGACCGTTAAGACTCGTTTCTTTTTCACATATTACTTTACAGATTTTTTACAAATTAAAAAAGATTTATCCGATATATATATATATATATATATAATAAACAATTATATATTAAAAATACTAAATTATGAAAAAAATATTTCATCATATACGTATAGCTAATGTAAAAATGTTATTAACCGAAATCGCATTTATTTTTCGTGGCCATACGTCCTCGACACTCAATCGTCCCACGTATTGACACAGTTTGTACTCGTGTGTCCATTCCCGCGAGCTCATCCGAGTTAAACTTTTCGTGTGGATGATTCGTGCAATTGGATGATTACGTATCAAAGCCCATTTATTAATGCGCACGGAAATTTCTACGTATACCGCATTAATTTACAAAGAGCAATGCGCTTGAGCCTCGATTCATGCGTCCATGCGTCGAAATACACGCGACTAGAACCTGTATATAAGACCGTGGTTTAAGGTAGTAGTCTCTCCAAGGCGTTTTTTAAATAGATTTTAAATTTATTTTACCAATTCAGGTCACTATTAAGTGATTACCTGCAAAATTTCAAAAGGATTCACCGCTGTGTATTCGAGATATTGATAATCAAAGATTGCACGGTTTTACACGTGTTCTTATGGGGAGCAAGTGGAAAATTTCACATTTCACGCAATAACTTGGAAACTTTCCTACAGATTTTTTTCAAAAAATTCTCAATCACAGAGAAACATACGACGAAGGGGTAAAAAAAATCATGAATTTCGAACGTCTAGTTTCAGAGATATAGCGATTTAAATTAAGCAATATCTAGCGACACTAGCGCCACGAAGCGACTGGAGCAGACTAGAACTAGATTACAGTATTGTGTGCATATCCGTATAAGCAGAGTATCGACGTATTAGTAGCCGGAATGGATACTCTGATACAAAATTGAACGTTTTTTTGAACGTGCACTATGCTACTATTTTTTTCCCAAAAGTGGCATATCTAAGGAGTATCACGTCCAAATTTTAGGTAAAAATGTTGAAAACTCACGGAACTATGACTTGTTGAGCGAAAAAGTGTCTTTTTTGCGTGTTCACCTCTTTATGGATTTTTTTTAACATGTCGCCATTTTATTTCTTATAAATACATTTTTCGTACATCATCTAGAAAGTTCAAAGCATGTTCCGTAATTTTTTGAATCACTTTGGACGAATAGTTTGGTCACAATACTTTTTTGAAAACTGACTGGATAGAATCGACCCAAGTGTGACCACCACGATTGAATTTTGAAGTGTGACCACGAAGGGTTAAATACGAATATCAAAATACCAAAGAGCTTATAGAGATTTTTTACGTCATTACATTTTTTTATTGGTATCTTTATGTTTGAATAGTTACAAGCGAATCCGAATTTTTTCGACGACGTTTTGTTTACTGACGAATCAACTTTTACTAACCATGGACAGTTGAATACGCATAACATGCACTATTGGTCAATCGAAAATCCGAATCGGCTCCGGCAAATTGTGCACCAGCGTCCTTGGAGTGTTAATATGTGGTGTGGCATAATTGAGGACCGGATTATTGGACCATTTTTCATAGACGTCAATTTGAATGGATGTCTATGAAATTTTTTCGATTTTTCTTTAACACTTTGGGGGAATTGCTACAAGAAGTCCCGTTAGCACAGCGATGCCGAATGTGGTATCAAGATGATGGCTGTCCAGCTCATTAGGCAGTTATAGCTTGCGAAGTGTTAAACCGAAAATTTCCCGGACGCTGGATTGGGAGAGGTGCAGTAATCCCTGCTCGTTCACCGGATTCAACGTCACTTGATTTCTTCCTATGGGGAGCTATAAAGGATCGTGTTTACCATGATGTTCCGACGACTCCGGCGAACATGCGAGAACGAACTACAAGAGCCTGCGCCGCTATCACACCAGAAACTATTCGAAGGTCAAGAGAATCATTCATCCGACGTCTTCAAAAATATGTCATTGTTAATGGCCATCACTTCAAACGTGTGTTACAATAAATTTTCTGCACAAAAAATTCAATTACATTATTCGGATATTCTTATTGTCAATACCATCACGATTTCCCGTTTTTACACGTGTATTTTGGTTAAAAATCATTTCAAGGTCATGAAATCATAGGTCGTTGGATTCGTCTGAATATCAGCTACAAAGTCGTAATAAAAAAAAAACATGTTCCTGTTTGAAAAACCATTGATGATCTTGAGAACACGAAAACTATGACCTTGACAAAAATGAATTTTTTATCACTGTATCAGCCCTTCGAAATCAATCAAATTACCTCCTGACATTTTTTTCGTCACTCTAAAGGCAACGGAGATATTTGGGGTCGTCACGTTAAATGGTCCACCCTGTATATCGGGTTAACCAGCACCGCAGCGCCATCAGTACTAGTCACGTTTTCGAATCCCCTTTTTTCAGTGCCTTTGCTTGGAGTTTGGTCTCCATGTCTAGGCGTCCGTATATTCCGTCCTATGCGCATGCGCGCAAATATCGTGTCTCGTCTGAACAGAGCCTTAAGCCGCGAATCGACACACACACCGCAGCTGCGAGGAAATTCAAGATGGCGACACGGGCGCGAAGCGGCGCTGGGTCGAACTAACGGAGGAGAGCGAGAGGCAAAAAAATAATGAAATTAGAGCAGATCGGCAGCCATTATCGGTGCGGGTAGCGTCGCTTGTACACATACGGTGCTTTTGTCAGGCGGTGCGCGCGTTATCCCACAGCGACTTCTTCGAGCCGCGAATAAATCAACGAGATGGTCGACGTTAAAAATAATTCGGACGCTTTGACGGACGCCGAGGCCGAGCTCTACGACCGGCAAATTCGCCTCTGGGGTCTGGATTCCCAAAAGCGGTAAATACAAACTAAGAAGAAAATAAAAAACACTTTTCTACTTAACCTAGAATAAACCGGCGTCTCTCGCGTCCGCTTCGTGTCATCAATGAAAATCGTCGCTACTTTCGTTCTCATTGTTTTTCCGCTACTCGACAGTTTGCGCGCCTCGAGAATATTGCTCGTCGGGCTTAACGGTTTTGGCGCCGAAGTTGCGAAAAACATTATTCTCGCTGGGGTCAAGTCCGTGACGTTGCTCGATCATAAAAACGTCTCCGAGGCCGACACCTGCTCGCAATTTCTCGTCAGCAAGACCGACATCGGCAAAAATGTACGTTTGGCAAATTTTTCGTTTATCAAAATCGTATATATATATATATACACATATGCGGGCTGACAATAAGGTGGCTGTGTATTTTTGAGGATTGCCGAATGGAGAAAAGTATGATCTTTAATTGATTTTTTTAGGTCCTTTACGAAAAAAAAATATTGCGTATTTTAGTGACGAGTAGTATTTGCCAGAAAAAATTGAGCATTCTGGAACCATATCGAAATTCCATTTTGAATACAGCAGAATGAGAATAATTTTATTTGCCTATGAAACACTCCTGAAAAACTTTTTTGTGCATCCTGTCATTAAGAAAATTACTATCAAAGATGCATTTGTGGAAAAGTGGAATGAAATTAAATTAAAAATAAAAAGGTCATTCTTTAGGAGTGTTTTGAATAAAATTTAATTATCTTCATTCTGCTGAACAAAAAAATAGAAACTTAATTTTTTTTGGAGGGCTCATTTTTTCAGGCAAATGTTACACTTCACAAAATTATGCTGTTTTTTTTTTCGAAGAGGAATTAGCGAACCATTAACAGGTTATACCTAGCCCGTGGCTGGAAAGAAGAATTTTTTAAATTGGAGCACTGCTTTTCGATATGCAAAAGACGCTTGTAAAATTTGAGGTTGATCGGTGCATTGGTTTTCAAGATATCGTGGTCACCCACATATAAGCATCCATAATTCTTGTAACGTTGAAAGGACTTACTTGAAATTTCCAGAGAATATTTTTGAAATATATATTTTGAGAATCTGTCGAAAACCAAAATATGATACTTTCAAAAATTTCGACTAGGTGTAAGCCCTTAAATATCACATTTGTTTCTATGCCAGGCCCTCAAAAAACACATGGCCTCTATGATTGTCAATCTGTGTACACAAATATACAAGCTGTCCCATTTAAATCAACCCTCGAATATCTTCAAAGCCTGATTTCAACTACGAAAAATCAAGCAAACATTTTTCAGGATTCTTATTTAACAATTTACAACCAGAATCAGCCAAATACGGTTTTGGATAATAATGAAAATTAATAAATTACAATAAATTGAAAAGAACTTCAATGTCGTCAGGCTGAGTAGAATTCACTGGGGCAGAGCTCAACGATTTTCTTTTGCCCAAAATATCAATATTCAAATAGCTCTGTACGTAAATTCAATTTATATCTCTCACACTTGCAAGTCACGAGGTGCAGCTTCTACTTCGCCTTAGCTCTAGTCGGAGACATTATTTGGTACTATCGATGGCTTTGAAGATCTTTGACTGGGTTGATACAAATGGGACATCTTGTAGATGTATACAACTGCACAAACATATATAGATATACATTTACACATATATGGTAATGAACCATTGGACGCAGTATCGTTAATAAGACTCGTTTGGATCGTTACAGCGAGCCGTAGCGTCGCTTGAGAGAGCAAAAAAATTGAATCCCATGGTCGAAATTACAGCGGAACCCGCCGACATTGACGACAAGTCTGTAACGTTTTACAGCGATTTCGATGTTGTCTGCGCCACCGAGTGCACCATATCGCAGCTCATCAAGATCAACACTGCCTGTCGAGATCACGCTATTAAATTCTTCTGCGGCGATGTCTGGGGCACCTTTGGGTACACCTTCGCCGATCTTGGAGTACACGAGTTTGTCGAGTGAGCCAATCGCACATTTTATATTTCTTATTCATTCGTCGAACTGGCTTTTTAAACGTGATTGTTCGTACGGCCTTGTTCTTCATTCGTGAAACATTTATTTATTGCGAGTGTCTTGCGACTGAGGACTTTGAGGGTTCATGCTGTTATTTGTTTTCACTAAATTTTTTATCTTTTCGTTTTTGGGAGCTTCGGCTTGCGCTTTGCACGGCACGAGCGTTGTTTGAGTCTTTTTGGGTGACGGCGCTCTGTGTCTTGTGTCTTGCACACTCGGTCTGCTGCCCCATGCTGAAAAAGTAGCGGCAGGGTTGAAAATTCTGCTTCGGGGCCTTGTTTTTTTATGATGTATTTTTTATCGGAACGCATAGATTTTTTTGCTTGAAAAATCTGGGCTTCTCAAAAAAAAAAAGAAAATTAATGTTGAGACTTGAGGAATTGCGGTTGGCATATGTCAGCTTTTTATTAATTATTCTTAGTAGAGATATTTTCTTAGATTTATTTGAACCGGAAATGGAGTTTTCCGAAAAGAAGTGAAATTCGCATTGGAGTTTGGAGAATTCTTCTTTGGATGTTTTTAATTTATAGCCCTTTGAGTGCCCTCTCGCGATGGTATTGACGATTGTATCGTTGGCATGCAACAAAAGTTCATTTTTAGATTGTCATGATCATGCAAAATCGTTTTTTCGCAGATTTAGATCGTAGACCTCCGAAATAAGCTGTTTCGGAAAATTGCTAATTGTGTTTCACGGCTATGATCCGCCAAAACAAGCAATTGAAAAATTAGTAACTTTTATTGCATTCAAAATATACAAACTTCAATCTCATCCATAGCAAATCTTGACGCCCCCATGGGATCGCATTGACCGCAAGCAATCTTCGGCTTCAACTATCTCAAAAATAATGCACTGATTAGGAAATTGAGAGACGATTTTCACAGCCAATTTCTGAACGTTCAATGTTGCATCGTTAGATTAAAAAAGAAAAACGTTAATTTGTCAAAAAAACTTGCTTGAATTCGAAGACAACGGAGACGTTTATCCAGAAAATCATGCAAGAATAATAATTGATTGGATTCACAATAATTCCTCGTATATCAAACCTCTCTGTACACTGCCCCAGAAGTCTACACCATCAGAAATCTGCATCCTGAATGTGCAAAAAAAAGATTTTGGCCAATGACAACAGTAAGGACACTAAAAAATGAAGTACTGTCGTTGCATTCCAACTCAGAGACGTAGCCAGGGAGGGTGGAGGACCGGGGTGGGCACGCTCCCCCAGAAAAAAATCGCCCCAAAATAATTGAAGTCAAATAATCAATTTATTTTATTTAAGTTTCACCCAAGCAAGCATAAAGAAATAATTCAATAAAACTTTGACTATTCCCTTCGTCGTAATCTCGTAATTTGTATTAAAAGTAGCATTTTCATTACGTAAATTAAATAGACATTCGAATTTTGCCATTAAGACAACTGTGGGCAAACGCAATTGGCCAGTCGATACACAACTAGAAGAATACTGGTAGACCAACATTTACTATCAAGTAGTAGATAATATTGTAAATCTAAAACACTGATTTGAGCATCTACTGCTAGCTCATGCGTTGATGCATTTTTTAAAGTGGATGTGAAGAATGAATAGAATTTCATCAATAAATATAGAAAAATCTTAATAACTCATGTCAGTCTTAGAAGCTGAAGCGATGGTTATGAAAATCATACTTCAATTGAAAAATAATAAGATAAATGCTGAAAATTTAAGAAAACATATTAAAAAGGAGTACTGTCCTAACTTATATAATCTTTTCCAAGCAGCAATAGTATTCCCAGTGAGCTCCGCCGGCTGTGAGAGAATTTTTTTGCCGTGAGGCGGATTAGAATGTGGCTTAGAAGTACAAAGTACAAAAAACTGACTTATTTAACGCTTCGTTGTTACACATCCAAATTCAATCGCGGTGGTCAATTAACGCCAAAAATTGATCGATGGGTCGATTCTAGGGTGACCACGAAGGGTTAATTGAGTACCTACTGAAAGTAAAGTTTAAAGACTGGTAACTGGATTAAAGACGGATGAAAAATGAGTTGATTATTATTTAAGGTATTGCAAGAGTGATTTTAATGTTAACATGAAAGTGTGATTAAAGCAAGTATTATATTTCATGTGTGTTGCATGATTATTGACTATTAAGGAAATTTTATTTAAAAAAAAGTTGATTGTTAACAAAACCAGTTCTTGTCAGGCCACCCCCTCCCCCTCAGAAAAAATGCTGGCTATGCCAATGTTTCAACTGTGCAAACTCCGGCATGAAGTTCGAGTGTCGGTGCAAATTCTGGAAGGGAGAAGATTGAAAGCGAATTGGGATCTTCGGCATAAACGCGCAAATCGTTCATCTCGAACCTCGAGGGCGTCGATGTACGATCGACTTGAGGAGCGTGTTCGTTGCGTAGCTGATGCTGCTACTGTTGACTGAAGGAGGGCTTGGGCGGGTTGTGCGAGAGAGCGGTAAGGCGTCCGCGTATGCATTGGTGCCCGGCAACGCTACCAACGTATACCGCTCGATGCGAACGCACGTTTCAGGCAACTCGCCGAACGATACACTTATTGCGAAAGGATCTCGACGGGGCGAGCGAGCGTGCGAGCAAGAAAGATGCAACGAGCTCGACGGCGGCAATGCACGGGGAGACCGCTGCATTCCGATGTAATTGCACATGCAGCTCGTACTCGCGAGATGTGAAGCCAATCGATTTGCGTGCTCAACGTACTACGAGACGGGCTTCTTCACGGGGCTTTAACGATTTTAGTAATGTCGATTTTGGAGATCAATGCTGGGAAAAATGAACACGCGGGGAGAAAGTGTTGGCTGGATAGTTTGGAAATTAACACACGATGGGGAAGTTTTCGTTGGAACGCAATGAAAATCAAGTGGTTCGAATTGCCAAATTCAACAAATCAGTTCTTTCGTCCATTTGGCGTTACAGTTTTAGAATTCAATTGCCCGTGTTTTTTTTTTTTAATTCAATTCGTGGATCTTTTATTTTTTTTACTGATATTTCGAAATTCTGTGCCCATATTTTTTTTTGTAATTTTTAATATCTGAATTTGAATTTGCACGGTCATTTGCTCATTTTCTTTTTAGTGAATTTTTAATCTTTGAATTTTGATTTTGTGACTTCAATTGCTGAGATTTTATTTTGTGCAATTTTTTAATCTCGTTCAATTGAATTTCTTCCATTCAATAGCCCAATTTTTTTTCACTATATTTTTCATCATCCTGTGTATTTGAAATTCTTAATGGCAAAGCTCAATTTTTTAAAATTAATCGTTTTTATCTTTGAATATAAGTATTCAAATTGCCTGATTTTTTTTCATTCATTTTTAAATCCGTCTTTGAATCAAAATTGTTTAATTTGTTTGCATAAAGATTGTTTGGTTACATTCATAATGTAAGAAAAAATAATTCGCATAATGGCAACTGTAAAGGCATAAAAGGATATTAAAAGAAGAGTTTTCATTGCGCGCCAACTATGCAAAGCACATTCAACGCTGTTAAAATTCACTCATCGAAATAATTGAACTAAATAGTCGCTGAGTAGGCTACGCAACGAACACATTCGTGGGCATTCGTATGCACGATCGGAAGTCGAGAAATTATTTATTATGACTGACACTGCACGAAATATCAAGAGTTGTTATTTAATTTCTAACTTCAATTCCCAACTTTAATTTAATTTCCCCAATAGTTCGACACGAAATGCCAAAAGTTGCGATTTAATTGCCAACTTTAATTTAATTTCCCCAATACTTGGGCACGAAATGCCAAAAGTTGGGATTTAATTTCCCCAAGACTTTGACACGAAATGCTGGAAATTGAGATTTTATTTTTTTTTAGTTCTCTCTAACAAGGAGACTAAAAAATGAAGATCATTGTGTCACTATAGTGTATGTTTTGGTTTATCATTAGTGTTTGCCTTGAGACGTAATATCGTGTTCATTAAGCGCATCGTCTAATTCCAGTAAACGTTTAGGCCATGCAGAAATTGACAGAGCATTTGAGCCTTTTTCAATTTTTTTTTCTGTCTTTTATTTGTCTTCCTATCGACCACGTCTTTTCCTCTCCCTTCGCTTTTTTTCCCCATCGTACGGAGACCCGACCGTTTCGAAAATGTGTGTAACGCTTCAACTGAATGTTTGCGGAAAATAGTAGTTGCTTCCTAGTTCAGTAAATGTCTAATCCAAGAACCTGCACGATATACCTGAACCGGTTGAAAAGAAAAATAAGTGCACGACCCACAACTCCCGACGAAAATCCCATCGTAGTATTCCATTTTGACCTTCTCTTTAGTACACGTTTTTTTGCCCCTCCCTCGGATACACAGAGACGTCGTGCAGACGAAGAAAAAACCTCGGCAAGACCCTGGGGAATCAGCGAATCACGTGGACAAGTTTGAGAGCTCCGTAAATGTCATCAAAAGAATCGAGATCTTTGTACCGTTCGAGCAAATTCTCAACGAGAAAAACATACCCAAGGGCTCCGAGTTGTACTATCTAATGCAGAGTGAGTATACATTGGGACACAAGCTCTTGACCAATGTTTATCAATTGCAATAAATACTTGTGAGTTCGAGAAATGATCTGAAAAAATTGTTCACGAAAAAATTGGAAAATAAATATTGAGTTATTTATTCGCTTATAGACTTACAAATAAGGATAATAAATCTTGGTATGTTTATAAGTAAATAAATGAATATTTATGCGTTTATTTGCAAGTGAACAAACAAATAGATCATTTCTTTTGAATGAAAAAATTGGCTCTTCGTCGATCACAGCATAATCTCTTTATTTGCAGTAATGCTGAACTATCGTGAAATTTACGGCAAGGATCCTTTGCCAACGGAAAGAGACTCGCAGAATTTGGTGGACGAGGCGCTCGCGGTAATCAGTGAGAACAATCTCGATGAGAGCATAAAAAATCTCATAAAGTGAGTAAAAACGATCGTCGAAAAAAATACTTCTTTTCGTCCCAGAGGGAATTTAAGGATGTATGGGTGCCCCAACGGGTTAGACCTAGCTCGTGGCTGAAAAAAGAAGAATTTTTATGAATTTCTTCTGGGAAAACGTGTGCAAATGTTGAATTATTTTTTTTTTCACATTAAAATAATGGTTTCAAGTATCTTTTGTTATTTTTGTATTGAAAAATATTTATTAATGTGGTAGATACAGTGGATTGTACCAGAGATGGGAAAAAAGTAAATTAACAATTAACCATTACAATTACTATAATTGATAATTTAATTACTTTGTAACAGATTACTTAAGTAATTAGTTACCAAAAGTGCCGAGTGTAATTAATTACTATGTAATTTAATTGAAATGTAATCTAATTACAAATTAATCGATTATATATTAATTCGGCTGACCCGGTTTGTTAACGAATAGCTAAACAATATTTTGATTTTGTAGTTCAAACGAGACATAATTTATCACTTTTTTTTATCCAACTTTAGAGGATAAAATGACATTTTCTCCTATAATACACCATAAGTAGTAACAAAGTAATTAAATTACAAAGTATTTGAATACATTTTAATCAGATTACTTTTTAATTAAAAGACATTATAACAAATTTCATAATATGTTCTGAATAATTACAATTAAAATGTAATTAAATACAGTTCAATAAGATTATTTTGTAATTTAATTAGTTTGTAACCAGATTAATAGTTAAATTACATTGTAATTTAGGTATGCTCATCTCTGCTTTGTACAGACCGCTGTTTTGACCGAGAATTTCAAATTTCAACTATTTATGTTTGGGTTTCTATTCTCTATACATTCTCGATCCCGTTGTCTTTTTTTTCTTTTCGTATACAATTGTTTTTTTTTTCCACGCGCAGGGGTGATCTTTACGCGCAGATAAGTCCGGTCTGCGCGATCGTCGGTGGCGTAATGGGCCAGGAAATAATAAAAGCTGTATCACAGAAGGAAGCGCCACACAACAATTTATTCCTGTTCGATCCGGACACGCATTGTGGCAAGATCCTGCGTCTCGGACATTAGCCAATATTACGAGATATTCCGAAATCGCTAAAATTGCCAAAATCTCATACTCATATACAATCCAAAGTATCACGTTTCAACGAGCACAAGAAAAAAAAATCGTTCCGATGTAAGATAATAATGATAATAATAAAAGAGGAAAAAAAAACGACAGATTGTCCCAAATTTCGCGAGGCGCGCACTAGAGCTCCGATTTTTTATGTTTCTAAAATAAAAGTCGACTCATGCTCGCTCGATATACGATCAATTTACAACGGGACGGAAAAAAAAAATCAAGTGGTTTCGATCAACGACCAACATTATTTACACTTTGGTCGAGCCAAAATTCGACGACTTTTGCGACACTCTATTTTCGTTCGCACAAAACGATTAAGGGGTAACACCGTTCCAGGGGGCCTGGAAACAATGTGTAGCTTTAAGAATTTTTGGTATTCTGAGAAAAATCGAAAAACCACTTGAAGGACTTGTATCGTACATGCCTTGAAGTATATGGAACGATGAAAAAAAATCTACAACGTGAGCCTGAGCTTTGTAAACGCGTTTTTCGCGGGATATAGCAGGAGAAATAAGAAAATGAAAAAAAAATTGTTTCTTATAGAAATGGAAAAAAGTTTTCATCTGAGGAAAAAAGATTATTTTCCCGAATAAAAAATTGATAAAAAATTCTTCACAACAGGAGTTAAAAAAAAATCGACAAATTTCTACACGTTTCTGTGGAGAATTTCGTTTGCAAGATCCGGAGAAAAATTTAAGTGAATCGGAGCCTGCAGGCCATTAAAAAAAACCTTCCGAAAAAACGCGTTCAAATTTTTTGCTATTTCACCAGGTTTTGAGGTTTTAAAATCCCAAAATATGATCCAAAGCTGAGGAAATAATTGTTTTCCGGTCCTCTGGTGATTACTCAATCAATATTGTGCGGCGTTTTTTTCCGTCGAGTCGCGTAAAACCAGTACTCGAATGGATAAAATTTCTTAAGGAAATCTCGCGTTTTACGAAAATTCGAATGGAGTCTGAAGCGCGTGACGGCGAAACGGGTCAAACCCAAACAAAAATTTAAAAAAAGAATGCCAACTACTTACACAATTGGAAGAGCTTGGTCGATCCTCGCGAAATTGGACAACGATCATTTTCCAAACTAAACTGCATTTACGTACAAAATTTTATCCTGATATACAAGAAAAAATTGTAACTGAAGCCAGTGCGATCGCAATAATTTATCGCAAGAACGAAAAAATAATTCCAAATTATCGCGGTTACTATTTACGACGATTTTTCGCCGAATAAAAATTATCAATTGTACCGCAACGTTACTTCGTTTACCTGATAAAAAAAAAGAGAAAGAAAAAGACATGATAAAACTTCTGACTTGATACTTCGGAACTTGGGAAAGTTGAGGGTCCGCACGCGGGCCCTTTTTCGAAAAATATTATGTCTAGGACAATGTACGAATTGTTATAATAATTGCAGCAAATAAAAGGGTCGTACTGCTTCATCCGTTTTTTTTCTGTGGAATTTTATTCCCTCTGCCGCATTGCGGAAGTTCGAATTGAAGCGGACCGTGCACTCGCGTTGGTGTCCGTTTTCAATCTACCGCGAATTACGTGCTGACTGTAGCGAAAGCTCCGACAAATTGATTTTTCAAAAGTGCTCCGTGTTCCGGAGAAAAGGGAAGGTCTCCCGTTGATTCGCGAATAATATCCACATTTTACGAGTGCTCTGGAGCCCAAAAAAATTAAACCACTTTTGGAAGAAAAAAACTGTATTCGATATTGTAAGGATACGTGCTTTCTTTGGGTTTGATACAGGGGTGAAAAATTCATTTTTGTCCAGGTCATAGTTTTTGCGTTCTCAAGCTCATCAATGGTTTTTCAAATGGGAACATGTTTTTTTATTTTTTATTAAGACGTAGCTAATATTCAGATGAATCCAACGACCTGTGATATCATGACCTTGAAATGATTTTTCACCGAAATACGCGTGTAAAAACGGGAAATCATGATGGTATTGACAATAAGAAAATCCGAATAATATAATTGAATTTTTCATAGACGTCAATTTGAATGGACGGAACGGAGGCAACGGAGATATTTGGGGTGGTCACGTTAAATGGTCTACCCTGTATACATGAGCCCTTGCGATTTTCGTTTCTTCATTCGTATGTATATCCATCACACATCATCTCTTTTATGACCAAATAAATCGATCCCTATAGATCCACGCATGATTCTGTCACTCCGGCAAGCTCTGTTCAAATAGCTCGTGTACTATCCCGTATTTATTTTTATTCGGGCACGTATCATTGTTTTTCATCCACTAGCCTTCTCTCTCTCTCTCTCTCTGCCTATTTGCCGTGTGGATTTCGCGAGCACGCGAAATTCCTGTTAAAGGTGCAAATACTCTCGCGACTGGCTCAGAGTCACGCCACTTTATCAGCTATCTATCGAGCCGGTCCCGCAGACGGGAGACGGGGAAACGAGGGGCGAAAGAATTACTTCCCGTGACTCATGTAAGGAATGTACACTCGTATATAAAATAGTTGGCGAATCCAGGCCGCTAACTTATCACATGTACATACACCACATATATATATATATATATATATATATTAACAGCACGCGGTCGATATAAACGCACGTACACTCTCAGGAATGCTAGCTGAATTTTTGCGCTCGATCGCCGCACTCGTCAATTCGGCGACGGAATCAGGGACGCAGAAAAATGCGAAAATATTATTGCTTGAATTCTAACACGACCCGCGATTTAATTTCCCGACATATTTGCACAACGAGCTTATCCAAAAAACGTCTAACATTTTTTTTTTCGTTATGTCAAAATTGCTTACATTTCTTTTTTTTATATCAGAATTATATAGAAATTTTTGCGTGCTACCAATAGTCTCGAAAGAGCTAACGATACTCGCTTCGTACTTTTTGCCATGTCGTGCTCGTTCACAGTAGAAAAAAAAAACAATTGAATACGTGACACTACTGCGGACTGTTTTCGTTCCCGTGTGTATTATGGTGAAAATTCTCATTTTCCCAAAGTTCTCGGACGCCTGGCTTGCCTAATGTACAACACATTGGGCTAACTCGTTTTCGCTGCACTCCCTTTATTGACCTGACGGTCCTGGCCTGGTACACGTTTTCGCACCTTCGTTGACGATTAAAAAAAGAAGAAAAAACACCCATATATACGAAACGAAAGGAAATGAGCCGTTCAAAATGAAAAAAAAGTGCTTCTTCGTTATTTGATCTGGCTCAAGCCACGACAGTTTTCTGTCGTGGCTTTTGCACGGAGAAAACTACGTGAGTCACATCAAGTAATGAGAGCACGTATCTGATTCAGGTGTTTCTACATATAGTTTTTATTTACAGTGGGTAAAAAAAAGTATTTGCACCCCTAGTGTTCTTCAAATTATCCTGCGAAAAAAAATAAAATACTTGAGGATTTTTTTTTGTTTCGTAGGAAAATAAAATGTTCGATAAATTTCAATGCTACAGTATTTTATTTGTTTTTTCGAAGGATAATTTGTAAAAAAATATGAGGTGTGCAAATACTTTTTTTACCCCCTGTATGTGTGTACACTTGCTTTAATAGGAAATGGGCAATAGAGGAAAACGGGAAACGGTGCTCGAACTTGTGGCCCAAAAAACAGACATATCTTCAACATTTTTTCTGATGAGAGTATTGGGATGACGAGGTCAGAATTTTACATGCAATTAATACATAGTCTTGCTGAGTTTGGCTTTTGTTAAAACGAAAAATATAAATAACCGATGAAGATATTATTTAAAGAATGTTCCGCTGTTGCATGACCGAATGGTGTAGATGGTTCTGGCAAGTAGGGCCCCTGAAATGAAAATTAAAAAAATCAACTTTTAATACAATATAATAATAAAACTTTCGATTGACCGCGTACTTTTTTGAAATTCTGAAAATTACGAAAATGGCAAGCTGTGGAAAAGAAACTTCGTTTTTCGACAGCAAAAACAACTTTAATCATTTGTTATTAACAAATGGATGAACATATTGAAAAATCATCCGGCCATACGATAGAAAATGTTATAAACTATGCTCTACCCGAATTTGAAGTGAATCGAACAAATAGATTTTGAGATACGACTCTCATCGTTTCATGAAACATAGTGTTCGAGAAAAACGCAAAAGAAAAAAGGGCAAATTGCAGTGGGCGATCTGACCCTTCACAAAAATCGTGGTGACTCGATCAATTTTTTGAATTTTTACAAAATCTCCGTTTCAAATCGAAGCTAAGGCTATAAAACTATGCAATAAAAGAATAAAATTTTCAAAATGTCAAGTTCATGCAGGCCCTTTGATAAAAAATGGGATTGAAGTTTGCATCGTTGGAATGCAACGAAAATTCTATTCAATTTCTTTTTATTGTTTTCCAAAATAATACTTTGCAGATTTAAGTTGTAGATAGCTAAATGAGAATCCTAAAAAGTCTTTGCGTGATTTTCGTAGCTCAAATCTGCCAAAGGAAATTTAAGAAGTCGACGAAAAAAATATTTTTGTTGCATCGCAATGATGCAAAGTTCAACGTCATGATGAGAAATGCCAATGAAGGGAAACGGTAAAAAAAATTATCACCAGCAAATAGGAAAAACGATATACACTTTTATATATCGATTATATCATTATATCATGATAGGAATAATAATAATTATTATTATCATTGTTATATAACAATACAAAAAGTTGTATCAATATTATCTATATTTATAATATAAATAATACTAAATATACAATATCTAGTATTTTTTATACATTTATATTTATAATTTTTTTTTCAGTGTTCCAACGTATACCCTTACGGGTTTTTACGTATTACCCTTCCCGATTGAACCCTTTTCGTATCACTCCCTACCCGCACTTTGCTAATCTAACCTAACTTCCATTTATATTTATACTATTTATCTTTAAAATTTCATTTCTTCCCCGTAATTTTTAAACTTTCCCAATAGCCATACATGTCTTCGTGACGTATCGATATCATTTTTGCTACAATGCTGCACACTTCGAACTCCGCTCGAAACATTAAAACTGCAGCTCACTCATGAAATAGGATAAATTTAAGAATTGAAATTTGCCCCCGGGAAGCTGTTTTTTTTTTCATCTGCGATGAGCGAGGAAGTGAAATGAGAGGAAATATAGGATCGGATATGGGCTATGAATCGGGAGAGTAACATCGTGGATTTTTCTTATGCTGAAAGAAAAGAGCCTTACGGAGAGATTGAACGACGCGAGACTTAGGGTGAAGTCAGAGTCGATAAGTGATGGGAGCACATATCGAACAAGGGAAAATAAAATATTTCATGCCCTTCGCTCTTTATGATTACGAAAAAAGGGATGTTCTTTCGTCGGTTAAGTGCATTAACAATATAACGTAATAAAATTCGAGTGGCTCGCTGTGCAGTTATGCCACGTTTGCCATATCTCTCCCTTTCTCTCTCTCTCTCTCTCTCTTACAGTCTCTCCCTGTCGTTGCCTTTTTCTTTTTCAACGTAAAACCGTGCAGTCTCGTTGACTTACTCGTAAAAATACGACGTATTTTACTGGTACAACAATGTCCGAGAACGAGAGCACACGTCATCCACGTAACTGCCTGAGCGTCGAGACGTATAACAGTAGACCGCATATACACACGAGATCGAGTGGTTTGACCCCGCTATACGTATTTCCGCAACCCCTTTTTCAAATTGTTCGCAAGCTCTTTCCTGGTTATTGCCTGAACGCTAAAATTTTCCCTTGCCCCTCCGCGGCCGCCTCGACAACATACCATTAGCTACAAAGTACGACTTTTAGAATTTGGTAGAAAGAGCTTGTGGAGCTGGACGTAACAGAAAAGCTGCACGTTTCATTGAGAAGATTTTAATTACTCATTTATTTTTTTCACAACCAATCCCTTGAGGTAGTAGTCTCGCCACAGTCACGTTGAAAAGTTTATTCTCCGCTCAATTGATGAAAGCTTCGAAGTATTGCGAAATATCCTTATAATGTAGGTTGTACCTCTTATCGGGATGTAAAAACTTACAACGTAATGATCAAAACGCCTAATATAATGCTCATTTACCTAACGCTCACTTTTGTATCAGACTATCCATTCCGGCTACTAATACGTAGATACTCTGCATATACGGATATGCACACACTACTGTAATTTAGTTCTAGTCTGATCCAGTCGCTTCGTGGCGCTAGCGTCGCTAGACATTGCTTTATTTAAATCGCTATATCTCTGAAACTAGACAGTCAAAATTCATGATTTTTTTTACCCACTTCGTCATATGTTCCCCTGTAATTGAGAATTAAAAAAAAGATCTGTAGAAAGTTTCGAAGTTATTGCGTGAAACGTGAAACTTTCCACTCCTCCCCATAAGAACACGTGTAAAACCATGAAATCTTTGATTGCCAAGATCTCGAAAACGGAACGGTGAATTCTTTTGAAATTTTGCAGGCAACCATTTAATAGTGCCCTGAATGAGTCTTAAAAATTAAAAAAAATCTATAGAAAAACGCCTTGACGAGTTAACTTTGATCGTTGGTCAACTGAAAAATGAACCTTACAATGTTTTTCCGTTTTTTTTTCTTGATACCAAAGTACCAAAAATATGTTCCTAAATTTTTGGTACTTTGGTATCAAGTTTTTGGTACTTTGGTGATCTATTGGAATAAAAGTCATCCCATCAATTAATATCAAAAATAATAATTATGATCATAGTAATTATTCTTTATTATTAATGATTAAAAAATAATCACGATAATAACAACAAAGTAGAAATAAAAACAACAATAAGGGAAATCACGTACAAAAGTAATTCGGTAAGTTTCCGTGCTACGTTGCCGTCCCAGTCGTTGAATCTTCGAAATATCCCCGAAGGATCCAAACTACTTCTCCCGAGACGTAGAGAAACGTTCCGATGCAAATAGACACATTCGCACCAAGTTTCATCGAGCAAGAGCTCGGTGTATTATTTGTGTCTTAAATCTCTGCGCGACTTGCACACTATCCCCGTAAATCGTGTCCGGTGTTAATAAAATAAGGGAAAGCTTTATTATTCTAGACAATTCGCCGTATTCGTCGTTGCAACTTGGTCCTGTACGGCGATAAGACACCGCGGTGGGTGAAGAGAGGCAGAGAGAGAAAGAGAAAGAGAGAGAGAGAGAGAGAGAGAGAGAGAGAGAGAGAGAGAGAGAGAGAGAGAGAGAGAGAGAGAGAGAGAGAGAGAGAGAGAGAAGGGGGAGGGAAACGCATTCGTCTGATTTACCGAGCAAACGAACATTCTTCTTGAATTCTAAATGGGACAATTTTCGAAAGTTCTGGAATTATGGCACGCCGAATGCAATACAGTAATTGATATATATATTTTATTGAAATGCATTTTGCTGGAACATCCATGAATTTTGGATTTACGAGTTCTTTGGTTTTTATACATTTCTCGTAATTACAAAAGTCTGAGCAATTTGTGAAAAAAAGAGAATTTGACGATTGAGTGGGACACCAAATATATATATATATATACGAGGTGTGTAAATTACGTAATGAGTCGGGCAACGTAGCGTTCGATCTGGCAACACTTGGGACGCGGGACCTGGAGGGGCGGCAGGTGAACATGTGATACGCCTTCAGTACGAGTTTAAACTCGCTAGAGCCATTTGATTGTCTGTAGGGATTTATTTCGTCAAACAGTTTTTTCTAGTGCGTTCTGAAAATGAGTGACATTAATTGCGAGCAACGGTGTGCTATCAAGGTTTTGCTTCGGACTTGGGCACAGTGCAACGGAAAGTTTTGCAAAACTTCAGCAGGCCTACGGAGAATCAAAAAATTGAAAAAACTCACTCTCATTACTTAATTTACACACCTTGGATATACATATTTACATGTATATATGTAAATATATGTACGAATTTGCACTTGCACAAAGAAATTTTACCGTACCGTTGCTTTGTCAATTAAAGCGCAAGACGCAGTGCAATTAATTCCAGACGAGCGCGACTCGAGAGAACGAGAACCGGAAACGGTTTTCGGAAGATTTCTCCCGTCCGCAACGAAGACTCCTAGAATGAAGATGGGACAATGGGAGATCTAATATAATCAAACTGTAGAAACGAGACTGTTGAAGTTGCGGGAACGGCACAGCAGAAATATATAAAACTATGAAACTGTTGGAGTACTGAGACGAGGGAAGAAAAGAAGTACCATTGGGGAGAGGTTTTCGCGGATGGGGAGGAAAAAGATCGTGGGTGTCAAACGATGCAGAATGTTCTGTTGTTGGAGAATATGCTATTTATATAAAAGGCTTGGGGTCGTTTTTATTTCTCGTAATACAATGATCAATGAAAATTGATAAAGATCGATCATTTCTACCAAAATAAATCAAAATTGGGTAAAAAAATCAATAAAGATCGATAATGAAACAATTGTACCAAAATCAAGCAAAATTGAAGCGTAAAATCACTAAAGATCGGTAATCAGTCACTTGTGTCAAAACGAATGAAAGGCTTGCCCCAATCAGTAATTTGTATCGATATCAATGAACGTCGTATCCCGATATAATTGAAACTTCAGCCAGAGGGAGGGGCGGGGGCCATGTATTTTTATTGTTTTCGAGAAAAAAATAATCGAATGCATTCATTCGTTTCTTTTGGGCTGTTACTCTCTTTCTCTTCCGCAGTGAGGTCGTACAATGCGAGAGAGAGAGAGAGAGAGAGTCACACACGAGACGGATAAATACATAAAGAATGGTATACGCCCGTAGGAAGTGGTATCATAAGTTACCGAATCGTTGGAGAAATTCCATGACACGAAGGGACTCTCCGTGAAGCTTTGAGGTTATATTTCATGTTCTTTTGTTCGATTCGCGTACCGAAAGAGCGTTCTGCTCTTTTTTTTCCTTTACTTTTCCGTTGACAAAATGCTATTACAATTGCGGTTTACCGAATTCACTATTTCCTGCGTGTGCGTGCATTTTTGTCCCCCTTTTTTTCTTCCGCCGCACTACAATGATTTCCGACACCGGAAAAATATGTTTCGTTTTCTATAGCCGGAACACGAGAAATCAATTTTATTTCTGCACTCGTAGAACAAACTCTGTGGATTTGGAATCTAGCTAAGACAACTATGCGAGGATCTTGATATGTGAGAAAACATCGAGCGGCTTCCCCCACTGTGTGCCGCGCGTGGTGGGGGAGCCGACGAGCGTATCGCGGTGCTTCCCGCCGCAAGCTCAGCAGCGCAAAACGAAATGCGCTTTGACATGAGCGAAGCCTATTTTTTTAATTCCTTCTCTTCAACTGAGATCCCACTATCGCGATCCTTATCGATAAAATCAGCCGGGAATTGCTCGAATAATTTCTACAAATCGTCTCACCCTAATTACCCTTACCATTAAAAAAGAATTATAATAATAAAAAAAATATATCAAAACATGAGCCTGCGTGGGATAAAAAAATATACTAATTTACGTTTACGAATAAAAAATTCACAACATTCGAGTCGTAGTGCGTAGAATCGCAGATACAACTTTCGAGTAACGGAATACAAGGATCGCAAAATTCGCATTTCGTAAGGCCTTAGGCCACTCTGGAGGCCAAAAAAAGGGCATATTTTGTGATTTTTTTTTCAGCGAAACCATAAAATAAATCGGAATTACAAAATAGGGGTTTTAACTATACAAAATTATATTGATTATACAAAATTACTTTTTCACAGCGGTACATGTCAAAATGGCGACTGTGCAGCATTTTTCCGATGACGCCATTATTTCTGTAAGATCAACGACCAGAACAACAGCTCCTATAATTTTTGAGTTATGATGAGACACCAACGTTTTTTCGATTATATATAAGAATAGCTAGAGAATTATACTTAGAGAATTTTCACACGAATAATCGTTCGGAATATAATTTTATAGGTACTAAGGTACATTTTTAACAACAAAAAAAATCGATTTTTGGAAAATCCTAGAGTGGCCTAAGGCCTTAAGGGTTTCATCAGATTTTGTGACACACTTCAGCAATACTCGAATTAATAAATTCTTATTTCGCGGCAGTTTTTCGCAAAGAAAATTCTCGAAAATTCATGCTATCAACAACGTTTAAAAAATTAATATCAGCCTGTGTTCATTCGTTGCTAAAAAGTGAAAAAAAAAAACGAAATTGAGTGTTTTCCCCTAAAAATCTCCTCTCCTCTTCCCCCCCCCCCCCCCCCCAATGATAATATACGAAATTCACGTACGTACGTATATTATAACGCTCTAGCAGCTGTGAGACGTACGAGAGCAGCGCCGACAGAGAGTGCGGCACTTTAAAGTATTTTTGGCAATATAACGTTGACTTATGGTTTTCGCAATTCTCTCGCCGAGGGTAGTCAACCTTATACATATATACGTCTTTGTGCGCATATATATATATATATGTATATGGGGAATTCCACATTAAATCGATGCACGTATGATACCCAGGTTTCCCCTACCAATTTTCTTATTCTTTTTTCTTTTATTCATCCTTCTTTTTTTTAATAGTAATGAACATTTTTTTTCTAATTTTGGATCCGAATTATTTTCTCCCTAATCATTATTTCCAATTATTTCCGAGATGCCATTATTCCAAAGCCAAGAAATTATTTTCGGAAGTCCGAAAGCTTTTTACGGAAGTCCAAGTAGCACAGAAAAAGCTGGAGGACGGGTAGGTGGCAAAAATGGGTCGATTAAAGATGAAACGTCTCTTGCGTATTTCTGTATATTTGTACATAGGGTGCGGTAAGAAGGGAGGGTAGTTTTTCGTCGCGGCGCGGCGCGATGTCACGATACCCGCATGTACACGAGGGCGTCTCGCGACGCTTCTATCCCCGGATATTGTATTGTGTTTTCCTTCGGGACAAATGATTTACAATGCGTACGTCTTTGCCCCTCGTGCTTTTCGTCCCCGGCCACGAGCAATCGTTTTCCCTCTCGCGTGCTTTTTCCCTGCAACAAAACTCTTCTACATACCTATATATATATATATATATATATATATATATATAGCTATAGTTACATATGTACATATAAATTTACATGTACGAGACATTCCGCAATAGCTCGAGCTCCTTTATAGCTGGATTTTTTTCCTTACCTTTTGGGAATTTGTGACTTTTATGAAATGAGAAAAAAATGAAGATAAAAAATATCAGTAAAAATGCTAATTATTTGTTTACCAAGATCAATGATCTGAGAAAAAAACTGGGTGAATTGAACTTCTGATTTGATTTTGGACTAAACGAGTTGGAACAGAATGTTCCACATGTATGTTGAGGAAGGATATTTTTAACGTGCTCATCTATGTAATATTGGCTATCAGCACATGTGGCTCTTTGAGGACTGTGCTCATCATTTTTTAAAACGATATGTTAATTTTGGGGACAGGAAGGCTCTTGAAATGATCTTTGCATAAATATGTATGTGCTTATTCAAAGGTCATGTTGAAGACGTTGGAATGTTTATGTATATATCCATTTTTTGAAATTGCCTTTTTATTCGATATATTTGATGTCTCAGAATGACCTGACATTTTGAATTGCGCGTCACTTTTTTTTGTGGCGAACATAGAGTACCGATCTTTGACAACTGGCATCTGGAAGTATTGAGGTTTAGTCATGGAGAATTACACAATCGAGCAACGCATAGAAATTGTGAAAATTCACTGCGAAACAATGCAGTTATTGCAGACGAAGTTTCATGGTCGTGTTATCTCGCTCCGTGGCGATGTGAATTGGTCACCAAGGTCGTGCGATTTGACGCCATTGGACTTTTTTCTTTGGGGTTTTCTGAAAGGAAAAGTGTATGCCAATAATCCACAGACCATTTCGGAGCTCAAGGAAGCAATTGGACGCCCCATTAATGAAATTATTCCGCAATTAGGCCAAAATGTTATTAAAATTTTCGTCAAAAGAGTGAACCTTTGCAAACAGGTACGAGGCGGCCATTTATCGGATGTTGTGTTCCACACATAACCTCCATATTTGTACCTTATATTAAAATAAAAATATTCGTACTTTTCAAATAAATAATACGTTTTATTAATAAATTAAAATGTCAGGTCATTTTGAGACACCCTTTATATAAATATATGTATATATATATATATATTCATTTTTATAAATTTTTGTTTTTCCTCCCGATCTTTCGTTCTCGCCCTCCAGGACGTCTCGACATTCTCTACATCCGTATGTAAAAATACGCAAGGGGTTGAAACAACTCTGTGCATGTATATATGTACATAAGCATGTAATACAGTCACTGTGCCCGATACGACGCAAGTATTACATATTTATGGGTCTCTGGTCCCGGCAAGGAACAAATTTCAGGGAAATCTGAACTTGAAACGACGTTAGAGTTATTGAGATGCGGGAGAGGAAGGAATTTTGCGGTTAAAACGAAGGAAAGAAGGGAGAGAGAGAGAGAGAGAGAAAGAGAGGAACAGAAGAGAAAAAAAAAACGATTACGACGATCTTGAATTTCAACTTGTATTTTGTCGAGCGTGAGAAAACGCAAGGAAAATTGCCTCCGGACTTTCCGGAGGCGCCGTTGTAATTTTTTTTTTTGCGTACCGTCGTTTGTTTTCAGCTTTTCATCCCCCATTTTCTTTATTGGGTATATGGAGACGTCGCTTATTGCACGCTCGGGAAGAAAATAAACTAAGCCCAATTAAATTAAAGTCCCCCCGAACTAAACTACACCAAATAGAAATAAAGTACGTCGAAAAAAAATTAACTATCCTAAATAAATATTTATTCAAATCAATTCCAAATCAATAAAAACAAGATATTTATTATTTTCTTTCAAACCAATATCATTTTTATGGTCGACTTTTTAAAAACAGAAAACACAAAAGGGAAATATCGTTACAAAAAAATATCGCAAGAATCAGCGATCGATAATTCTTAAAATTAAATCAACCTTTTTCTCCTCCGTTCCACACTTCATATCGACCGAAAAAATCTCTTCAATCCTCCGACCATCGCCCTCTTCTCCATTATCATAATTCGTACTTTTATTTGCGGAATATAACGATTCCGAGCGCGAGTGTCTCGGCCTCGATTCACCATTTTATCTTAATACACTTTTCATTCCGTTCTATCGCGAGGCACATCTCAGCGAGAATACAGGTCATAAAGCGTATTTGATGTTCCTTTTTTTCTTTCTTTCTTTCTTTTTCTTTCCTCGCTGTGTCGAGCCAGCCAGAGATAGGGGAACAAGGAAGTGTCTGTTGGAATTATCTTGCCACGTAGCTGCGATGATCGTCTATTGATTTATGTGTCCAGTTTGTTTTCGCTTATTCGATTTTTCGTTGTTGTCATAACCCCAGGTCTGTGTGTGCGTGTGTGTATATTTATTATATATCGTAACGAAACTTCTGCAAGACTTATTTACTCACTTATGGTCAAATCCGTTTTAGTTTTCCCTTTCAAGGGTGTTGGTGAAATTGGTTGGACCGAATCTTCAAAACTGGTCCCACTCGATGAGACTCAAGACCTGAAGCTGGACCATTTTTTATTTTCCGCTAGAATGGTTTGGGCAGGCTCTTATTCGATGCAAAATCGTTTGGTGGTCGAGAATTTCCTAGTCATATCCTCGTCCAGGCCTTACCATAGTTAGCCCAGGAGATCGATTTTTCTTTATAACTTGTGCCGAACCAAGAGTTCTCATCCGATTGAGTTCTTCCTGGAAAATTCGTAATCAGCGGATGATTTCGCATGGACAAGGGTATCGGCAACTCGATCGGGCCGCCAGGTTCGAATTGGTGAGAGGGATGCCGGGCCTGAAAATGTGGCATTTTTTATTTCTCGCTAAAATGGATTAGGCAGGATTCTATTTAATGCAAAATCGTTTGTTGGTGACGAATTTCTTAGTTCCAGGCCTTCTGCAGTCCAGGAGATGGGTTTTTCTTTCTATAATCGACTGCCGAACCATGGGTTTCAGTCCTATCGAGTTCTACCTGGAAAATTCGTAATCAGCGGATGATTTTGCATCGACAAGAGTATCGGGAAATCGTTGGGCTTTTTAAGCCCAAGGCGTCGAATTTCTTCTTTGCAATGGATTTTTACCCTAAAAACATCGAAGCTCCTCTTTTATCGATTTTTTACGTTAAATATCGATCGATCATCTTAAAATTGGGTGAGCTTATTTTTAGTCCCTCGATAAAATTCTTAAAACAAAAATACTAGTTCCCGCTCAAAAAATAGTGATGGGCTCAAAATCTCCGAGACGCCTCCACCTGGATGAATCTTGCAGCCACCACTCGGCCCCCCCCCCCCCCCCCACCGCTCCTTGTTCTGACAGGGTGTCTACCGACCTGAAAAGTCATGAAAAATCTTAAATGTAAAGTTTTAGGGTCGAGTGTAAATAAAACTTACACTCGACCCTAAAAAAGTCATGAAATGTCATGAAATATTACAGGTCTACCTGATTTTTTTAAGATCTCCGCAGCGCTTATTATTATGACCGATTTTTGTATTAATTTGTCCAAAATAATTTCAAATTTTCGCGGGTTTGCGACAATCTACGGTATTAGCAAAAAAGGTAGTAGAAAAAAAAATAATTCGTTTTCTCGGCATATTAGTTTTTCTTTGGTATTCATGTAAAGCAACTAGATGATATTACTCAAAGTTCCTAAATGTACTTGTATGTAATATTTTTCCAGATGTTCCCAAAATATATTTCTTCACAGCAAACTTGAAATTATGTTTGTCTCACATTTTTTTACTACACATAGAATTGGAAAGTTTGGTGACTTTTCGTATATTTCGTATACTTTTTATTGGCGTTCAACACACATCTGTTTCGAAGAGCAGAATATAAATATAAAAATTTGAAAATTAATCGCACTAAAGAATTATAAAGTATACTTTTATACCAGAAAGTCATATTAAAAGTCATGAAAAAATCTCTATTACTTGCCTTAAAAATCCTTAAATGTCATGAAATTTCATTTCTGGTCACAATTAGACACCCTGATTGTGAAACTTTTGTGGAAAAGTTTTCTTCCAAGTCTGATAGGTTTAAAAATATTTCTACTGCTAATAGTTGTTGTCTCACCCTGGATAGACATCGTGATTGTCTGTGTGTGTAAAATCAATAAAGGATATACAGTTCGTTAATCGCCATAGACAATGAGCATAGCACGGTAAATAATTTACTATTTTCGCCGGGCCGCGCATCGAGCATTAGCTTCATCCCCAATTGCGATTACACGATTGTACGGGACATCCGTTATACGATTAGTTTCACTGGTGATTCTGGAAACACGTGACCGCGCGTTTATTGTCATTATTGCATTACGACACGGCGGGCATTACATTCGCATCGTAAATAAAAAGAGGCTGCCGTAAGTATCGAGTGGCATTAGACTTCGTGTATGGAAATATCGAGGTTGAATGCACAATGTTGTACAAGATCTGGACAAACGTATGGGCGTAAACGCGGGTAACGATACGGCAAGCGTTGGAGCGATCTGACAATGAGCGGGGCTTTTCGTGTGTTTCATGCCCGAGTAGTTATCGCGATGAGAATATTACCGTCGTAGGGCCTATTGCGTTGCGGTGTGTCGTGTAGTCTGTGCGATCTGTGTCCGCGCGATGCTTCGTCAAGCCGGAAGAGCTTAACCCCGATTTTCACTGATGTCCAGTATATCGGGGTACGATAATGGGAGCCTCGTGGTTTCCGATTTGATTCGGTAATATTTTACGAGGGGTTCGGACATTCGTGCTATGGGGATCAGCTTGCACATTGATATATATATTTTTTTTCCCCCGTCTAATTGTATATGTTTGTGATGTGTGTACAGGGTGGCCCGAAAAGTGACGTCCAAAAGGAATATCTCGATGCCGCGTATCAATACCTATCCAAATCATCCCCGTGTATGTTCAATGAACTTTTCTGGTTTTCGAGAGAAAAGTATTCTTTATTTTTCAGCCTTTCAGGCAGCCTGAACACTGATCAGGCCGCTATCACGCTGCGGTCTGGAATGCCGCAACGAGGCATGCCTGATCGCTACCAGATGCCGACCGGATCGGTGAAACCGTAGTACGGAAGTAAGAAGACTACCTTACTGCGGCCTGATCAGGGTGCCTTTTTTACTCCCGTAAATCAGGCAATACGGATATGGGCCTACTAGGGCTTGACCTAATAAGGCCCTATTGAGGCTTGCCTTACAACTTGTCTCAGCATTCCATCAACGCACATAACCTCGTATATTCTACGTCGGAATTTTCAAGCAGCAGCATATTATCTTTGAAATTTTGACGTTTTTGAAAGGTGCTGTTGACAGTGACGACAAAAAAAAACGTTATGCAACTCGGATGCGTGTTAGAAGATTCCGCTGTATTTCGAAATCTCAAAACACAGTACAAAATCTCTCATCGTCGTGTGCACAAGATATGTATAGCCTAAAAATATATATGGACGTTTAATACGTTATGCTTAAATTCCTAAAAAAAATTGTTTTTCACCAAGTTCATGTCCGAAAAATACGAACTAATAATTTACGAGAGGTTTAAATTGAACGAGCGTATATTTTCCTCTATCTTCCGTCAAAAGATTTTGAGCAAGCCGTGAGAAAAGTAATTGATAATGCCAAGGATTGGGAGGGAACCGGGTGGTTCGGAATAGAAACATTTCAACATAAAACATAAATGGAACATTATTCATAATGATCTCTATACTGTCTTTAATTAATCTGATTATAACCTTTTTTGTAACTTTCCCTAATAATAATTATATTGACAAATACATTCTAAGCCTTGTATAAATATATTGTAGTGTGTATGTGTACGAGCATATATGTGTACTGGCTAGGTAAGGAAGCAGTATAAGGACCTGATTAGGCAACATTATAATGACCTGATTAGGCAGAATTATAAACGCCTGGTCAGGCAAACGGATAACGGCCTGATGAGGCAGCCAGATAAGGCCCATATGTGACAGAACGTTACACTTTCTATCAGGGCATTATCGGGTTCCCTTATAAGTGCCCTACCAAGGCAGTCAGGCAACCTGAAAGCGTCCCGAATTGGACGCTATTGGAATTTCTACGTCTTAGTATATATATATGTATCTTTATGTTTAAGTATCTTACTGTATGTATATATATATGCCTATCGGCCATTCTTATAATTACGATTATTTAAAAAAGAAGGACAAATGTTGTCTTCGAGGTAGATTAATCCTTATTCCTTATATTCATCATAGACTAGCCGTGCCCACGACTTCGTACGCACAGATTTTTTTAAAGTTTAAATTATCATATCTTTTAATTGAGTGATTCGATTGTGATAAAATAAAAACTAAATGTTACTTCAAGTTAAGGGGTTACGTGGGTTTCGAAGCCAAAGAAAGCATCTTTTCTCTATTTTAAAAAAATATAATATATGAATTATTTTATTCAAAATGTTAAGCAAAAAAAAGAGCAACATATTAACAATATTTTTTTAAAATTTCATCCAAAAATTTTGGAAATTCAGTCGGTGGGACCTGGTTTCCGGAGATCCCCCAAAAAAAAGTGTCCTGGATTTTTATCTAAAATTAAAAAAAAACCCAATTTTTTCTGTTAGTAGATAAGTATAGCTCGTGATTGAACGAAGGATTTAAAAAAAAATTGAAATTTGAATTTTTGGCAGAGTTGTATGCAAAATAGTTCAATTTTTGGTACAATTTACACTACGTATAGCCTTGTAAAATTAGTTGTAACAAAAAAAACCTTCGTTCAATCACTAGTCAATGCTATTTTGACGAAGTGTGCAAAATTTCAATAAGATCGGCAAGTTTTTGAGAAATCGTGTCCACCGACTTCAAAAATAGTGTTTTGAGAAAAATGCGTATACTGGCGTCGCTCCCGGCCGGTCTTTCCCAACGGGGGGAATTCCCAAAGGCTCTCTCTCCTAGACTTTTACTCCGATTGACTTAAAACTTTGGGAGAATATTCTAGACATATTGTACTATTAGATAATAAAAATTTTTAAATGGATTTTTTGACATTTTCAAACCCACGTAATCCCTTAAGCCCTATATTTATCTGAAAGCTCTATCCAGATTGGGTCAGTAGTTTTTACGTAATGCGTGCACAGACAAACAAACAGACAACAGACACGCAAAGTGTACAGTTTTATTATATATATATATATAGAAATTCAATACAAATAAATGTCCTGATGCGAAAAGACTTTATAAAGAGGATGAAGAACCTTTTTCCTGGATTTAATATATATATATATATATATATATATATATATATATACTACATGATAAATTGAAACAGTAGAGAATGAGATTTGAGGGTAAAGAGCTTTTACACAGATCGTCAAACCTTCGAGTTGGGTGAGCCAAAAACCAATCCCTTTTCTTCGCCTGATGCTTTTTGGAGCGTTGCGAAAACAACCTCAAATAAATGTTACGTACATATATATACTCACACATACACAGGCATGTATGCGGAGAAACTTCAGGAAAGGCTGTAGCGATCGCTGTGGCTTGACTTCGCCCTCTCTGTCTCTCTCTCTCTCTCTTTCTTTCTCTTTCTCTCTCTTGCTTCTCCATCGTGCTTAATTTACAATTGCCAAGGTGGAATGCCCGGATGAATAAGTAAGAAGATATCGGGCCTCGGGCCGTTTGTACGCACTTTGTACTGGGCGGGTTCGGTGTACAACAGAGTGCTCGGGAGGAACCCCCGAAACTTTCATCCCTCTCTCGAGACCGAAACGTCTTGCATTTCCAAGGTATGAGCTTAGGAACCAGGATTTCGCGAGCAATTACGTGATTAAGGCGCCTCCGGCAGCGAAGCTCCGAGTCTACTAAGTACGTACTTAGGACTGATTCGTCGCTACATCGCACATACAAGTCACACACACACACACACACACACACAGACAGCTATCCACCCACCTGTATGGTATGTCTCGTGTGTGCCGGGCCATACGGTTACCGGTTGGTACACCGATCTCCTGTTCTCGCGCACGCGGAAGCTCGCTTATGTGAACCCGATGTCTGCCGGAGAGTTATTCGGGTGTGGAAGTCTTTGGCTTATCGGAAATTGGCTGAATAATACAGTGAACCTGCGAGTTCCGAGTAATTACGGTATCAATCGAGTTTCCGGTGGTGCGCGCGAGGACACACCGACTGTCATTTATTTATTCGCTAATTATAGGGTTGGGAGGGGCATGTTGAGCAAGTTTGGAATTATCGCCGTTATTCCTTATAACAGTCTGCCGTGTAAAAATGAAACCTACTTTGGTCAATAGGAAATTTATTCGGGGAAAAAAGTTTTTCACAGATAATCGTTCTCAAATGACTAAGACCGTATATCCTCAACCTGCTCAAAAATTGTTTCACAGATGATCGTTCTCAAATGACTAAGACCATATTTGCTCAACCTGCCCCGATAGTGGGGTAAGTTGAGCATGAGTATGAGGTAAGTTGGGAAAAATAAGAATTGCATAAAAAAATCAGACGTCTGCAACATGATTTGGTACAATGCAGTAATAAACCAACAGTTGCATGTCAATTAGTTAGGTTTTGAAACATTAACATTAATTGCAATGAACTTTGAAATATTTTTTCTCATACAATGGTAGAAGGAAATCTTTCAATAACGTTTTTTTTACTTTTGGGTGCAAAAATAACGTTTTATTGGCTATACAAAATTATTATTTTCATAACGATACATGTCAAAATGGCGACTGTGCAGCATTTTTTCGATGGAGCCTTTATTTCTGGAAGATCAACGGCCGAATCAACAGCTCCTATCATTTTTCAGTTATGATGAGACACTAAAGTTTTTTCGATTATATATAAGAATAGCTATAGAAGTACATAGGATTTTTTTGATATATTGTTTTTTGGTAAAATAGCGCATTTCTAAAATAAAAAGTATAAAATGTCAGGAGAAAATCGTCAGAAAATTGTTTATAAAAAAGGAACTATGCAATATAATTTAAAAAATACTACGTAGTGCCTCAGAAAATGTAATTCTAAATATACAGTTAAAATTTCAAGTGCATCGGTTGAAATTTGTTTGAGTTATGAGTCCGGCCGACATCAAAAATGTAGTTTAGAGATAAACACGTTTAAAGTTAATAGAAAGTTACGACATGAATCAAGAGGGGTTGCGCTAGAATTCGAAAATCGAGTACTTAGAGGTTTTTCACACCCATCATCTTTTGAAATATAATTTTATAGGTACTAAGATACATTTTTAACAAAAAAATCGATTTTTGGAAGAATCCTAGAGTGGCCTAAGGCTTTAAGGTAGAGGCAAGGGATCCTTGGTTGACGTCGGAATATCCTTCAAAGATGTGAAGGAAAGAGGGAGAGACTAGCGCCTCTGGCACGTCCGTCCTTCCCTCTTTCTTTCTCTCTTTCTCTCTAGAGCTTTTCGAGCCTGTCAGCAAGCTCAGAGGCTCTTCTTCCTCCTGTGCATTTCCGCACCTTCTCCCACGATCCATTAAAGTAATGAAGACAGCGAAGATGAGATCCTGTCGAGTCTATACGGATGATAACAATAACAATAATGTTCGTGCGCGAGAACAGCGTAGAATCGTTGCGTGCTATACCGCGACAGGGTAAACACCAAAGGGCTTCGCTATACACCAAGAAATGATTTGAGCTCCTGGGCACATCCGTACAAAAGAACTTCCACGCGAGCTAGAACGATTTTTTTTTAAGGATCATTTTTGTTTTTTCGTCCTGTCTGATTCGCCAATAAAATTCTCGAGCTCAGTTTTTTTTGCTTGGTTCCAAAAACTTGCCAATTACTTTCTCATTATTCTTGATTATTCTGATAAAAAAAGTTGAAACTGGGAGTACAATCAAGCAGGTACATGTTGTATAGAAATTTGCATAAACCTTTTTATTTCATTTTATTTTATTATTATAAAGATCTTTCTGAACCCTTCTGTGTTAACCGTTTAATCATACTTATGAAATTAGCCGAGTTGAAGAAATTATAAAGAGCACGCTCACAATGTCAAAAAAAAAAAAATTAATTTAAATAGGATCTATTTAAATCAAATACGTTTATTCCTGGTCCACAGCTTACTACAAGCTAATTTGTTTCAAATATTATTTTTATTTGTTCAAGCTATTCTGTTTAAATATTAAGGGGCCAGTCCACTTTGGAGCCACGAAAAAAAGGCTATTTTCGCGATTTTTTTTGAGGATTTTATAAAAGATATGAATATAAAAGTTGTTGGGCTTGATAAATAAAGTCTTGAAATACATTTAAAAAAATTTTTAATTCATTTTTATTCATTTTTAAGTACAAAAACTATAGTTTAACGTAACGCCTCAAAAATAGGTGGGCTAGGTAGCTCCATCACAACTCGGCAACGGCTTGTCTGAAACAAAAAAATCAAAGTCCATTAGATTCAGTATGATATAAAGTTTTATCAAAAAATAAAAAAATGGCAGATGAAAAACGAAAAAAGTAAAAAAAAAACGCGTTTTTCGCAGTTTTTCGCAAAAAAAGAGTAAAAATCAAAATTTTAAAACCATCGAGGGTCATCTTGTTGCGAATCATGTTTAAAATATGTGGTTCAAAGTTCAAGAGAATCGGTTTATTAGTTTTAGAGATACGATGGACCTAGATTTTGAAAACGTTGTTTCGAGAAAAACGCGTTTGAAGTTTATACTATAAAAAGAATGAATTAAACATTTTTTTAAATGTATTTCAAGACTTTATTTATCAAGCCCAACAACTTTTATATTCATATCTTTTATAAAATCCTCAAAAAAAAATCGCGAAAATAGCCTTTTTTTCGTGGCTCCAAAGTGGACTGGCCCCTTAAATATATCCAAATTAAATAAAGATTAGATTCAAATAAATAAATAAAGATAAAACGCGATATATCGCATAAATACGAGAAAGGAATATAGGATCATGACATAAAAGTGCGGTGAAAAAAAAGTTACATTTATTTCTTTTATTTTCATTAAAAAGGCTGTTATTTGGAAAAAAAGAAAGGTATCATCGTGCCTTTAATTAACAGGTGCGACTATTTATGTATAGAGAGGCTAACCCTTTTCCTCAAGTGCTCAAATCAAGAATGTTACAACAGTCTTCTAATGAAGACAAAGCCATGAGATTTTTGAGAGAATGAATCGTGTATCACTTTTCCGTCTACCTCTTTTCATCTGGTAGTCTTATACTACCAGATGAAGCCAAATCACAGATTCATTAGGAATGAATAAAATATTTAGTTATTAGACAATATTAAATAGATCTTGATTTGAAGGAACAAATATATTTAAAAGAAATAATTTTAATAATGGAATGCAATAAGAAAAATTCGATTTCAGGAAAAATCTAGTTAATTCAAATGAAAAAAAAATCAACTGGACGCATCTAATTAATATCAAAAGAATTTTTCTGACAGTGCAGGGAGCGCGGTCAGACGCAGCAAGCTTTAAGGAGGTTGGAGCGTTACCCACAATCCAGGATTTGAAAAAAGTATATATATATTTTTTATTGTCCAGACTATACTGACTTTTTACGATTTTTTTTAATCACCTTTTAAACAGCGCTCTAGACAACAATACTGCCTTAAATAGATATTCATTTAAACAAATACATATATTTTAAAGAATTCTCTGGAATAATCGAGTCAAATAAAAAAAAAACATTGAATTTATAAAAATTTTAGTTGATTCAAATAAAAAAGGATGAACTAAACGAATTTTGGTGATTTAAATAACTCTTTTCTATCATTGTACATATGTAAGCTGCTTTATTCTGTCTCTCGATATCGCATTACTTTCCTCTTCGTCCAGAAACGGAGAATATTTTCAATCTCACTCCCATAACAAAAGCTAATTAATTACCGAAACGAACTCGTTGTGCGGAATAAAATCCATTAGGACGAGCAAACTTGGTTGTTTCAAGCACGATGAAAGACGATCCGTTTTTGCCATAGACCCGTGTATACCTGTTTCACTTTCAACAATAATTAGCAGAAAATACGATGACGACACATAAATACGAAATTCGTTCGAGAATTCAACGAGTATTTTTTCCCTGGCTCGAACCACGTTTGCAAATTCCACTCAGCCTGGAGTTAATTGAAATAGCCTTGTGGATTGAATTTTTTATAATTTTTCTTTCTTTTTTTTTCCGTCGTCATACTCGTGATCGAAAGAGGGAAGTCACACACGTCAATCTCGTCGAGTTCTTGCGGAGCCTCGCTTGCTCGAGCTAAATGTCAAGCCCAATCGATGCGACATTTATGTGCACTCGTTTACGCATATACGCAACATATATATGTGTGTATGTTTCTGCATACGGAGAATACAATGGTAGACAATACAGCTGTAGTAATGACATATAGGTTGCCGAAGTCCTCGGGCCATATGTCGAGCGGGATTTTCGCCTGTTGCAACGAAATACGACAGAAAAGCAGAGAGCTCTCTCTCTCTCTCTCTCCCCCCCCTCTCTCTCTCTCTCACTCTCTCTCTTTCTCTCTCTCTCTCTCTCTCTCTCTCTCTCTCTCTCTCTCTCTCTCTCTCTCTCTCTCTCTCTCTCTCTCTCGGGGAGAGAACTGCGGGGTCGCGTGCCTTCACAAGAGCTTTTGTCGGTATAATTACGTGCTCGAAACTAATGAACGTCTAAATATTCGTAGGAGTCGTGACAAAACGAGTATAGAGGGAACGAGAATACGAGGTATATCGCGAAACTTATTGACTTTCATCGTTTGGCTTCGAGCGCCTTTTCACATGCATTATGCCTTCGCAAAGTGCATATATTCATTTGTATATAATTATCCGCATAAACATCTGTAAGGGTGCATATATATATATACACTACTTAGTCAACTAGATAGTTGACATAAATGAATTTAATCAACGGCATTTTGAAGAGGAGGAATTCACCTTCATACCGTTTTTTTTTTTAACATTTTTTACTATTTTTTTTACGAATAGTACCCTTTTTTGATAACGACCATTTTTCGCGTTTTTTTTTAATTCCTTTTCTGGACCCTGTTTACAGATCAAATTGTTTTATGCATTTCCTTGACCGTAATCATAAAGGGGGAAATCAAGCTTCAATTTTGTTTTGCGATATACTGAAAAAAAAATTCTTCTTGGAGCTAATTCTTCGGTCACGCACCCAAATTGTCTTTATCTCAAGAATGTAAAGTGTCTTAAACCCATCCTCGGCCATCGAGAACAAATTAAAACATTTGGGTGAGCGAGAAATATTAACCCTTGAGGAAAAAATTTCATCGCTGTTCTGCGACCTCCCGTTGGGTCCGTGAAACATTTTTTTACCCAGCACGGATTGCGGAGCACGCTGATTTGATAATTATACTGAATAATCGGGATTGCGGCGTCCGGCATACGAGGTATTTTACGTTCGCGTCGAGATACAAGCAACTCGAGGAGGAAGTGAAGGAAAAAAGAAAGGAAAGGAGAAAAAAAAAGAGAGCGAGATAGAATGGGAAGCACACAGAGGGAAAATCTTTAGTCGCGATGAAACAGGTTGAAGAAGAGGGTCCTAATTAATGACGGTATGTACTGCGCTTGACATGTTTACCCTGGCTCGTGCAACCCCTTGCTATATGTGTTCACCATTCTTTCCAGGGATGTACGGGCGATACAAAATCCCTCTGAACCTTCTCTACCTCTTCCTTCTCTCTCTCTCTCTCTTTCTCTCTCTCTCTCTCTCTTTCTCTTCCGTATTCCATTTCTCATTTTTTTTCATTCTTGCCTTACGCTCGTCCTACCTATCTGCCTTTCCCCTCTCACTTGCTCTCTCTTTCTCTCTCTCTCTCTCTCCACGTTTATTTCACCGTCAAAAAGGGGCTCGCAAATACTACAAAACGCGACGAGTCGGTGAAAGTGCAGTAGGAGGGGGAGTGGGTTGTGGCAGGGGGTGAGGCAATTATCGTTGTACCATATAGTCCTCGGTGTACGGACTTGCTACGGGACTCGGGACTTTGGAGTTCTGATTAAACACCGGGTCTCTTAATGGATGGTCCTTCCATAATACGTGACGAGATAGAGCGAGAGAGAGAGAGAAAGAGCTCGCGATTTAACTCTTGGGATATCACGAAATCTACCGAAACACGCTGTATTAACCGGGCATCCCCTTGTCCCTCGTATAGACTTCCATACATATATATGTAAAGCCAACCCTGTATGCACTATACCCGCGTCAAGGAATTCAATTGTTCTCGTGCGATACCCCAAGTTTTCGAGTGCCATGTATATATATATATATATATATATATACACACATATATGTTTGCTTCTGATTTTGAGTATGTACACGAGGTATTTCCCGTGAAGCGAAGGGATCTTCGACAAACGAAGTAAATATTTTGGGGCTGCTTCAATTACGCAAATTTAATGTAAGCCTCGTGCATGTTTGCAAAGTATATTTGGATGATTAGATCTGAAACATAATTTCATTTCAGGAGCAGAGTTTCGTAAAATGAAAATTGCAGGTGAAAAATTTTAGCGTTATGGCTCGAAAATCCAAACCGCTTGGACGGGGGTGGATGTACATATGTGTAGTCTCGATAATTCGGCTGGCATTCAGAAATATATATCTGTATTTATATGTTACAGTTAAACGCGTTTCCCATAGTGAAAATTAGTTCTCATTGAAAGCCTTCGTTACAATTAGTTTCTCTTGGGGAAAACTAGAATTTACTGATAAATTAGTAATATTGAATTTACTATATATTATTTATATATTTATATATATATATATATATATATTCATGCAATTATCTATATATATAAAAATGTTCCGTGACTGACTGATCGACTGACTGGATGACTGACTGACTGATTTCAACCGAAAACGGGTTTGGACTGTAACATATATACAGATAAAGACAGTGAAGCAACAGTGTACACGAAATTCCACCGGAAGTATGGTAGAGCAAGAATTCCCAAAGTATTCCGTCAGACGCTCCATGTTCCGAAACTACGCGAGGATCACAAAGTCCTTCCCTGCTCCGTTCTCTGATTATGTTTCAGAACTACCGCAATTTCGTCTAGTGATGAATGCATGTTCGTATCTATGGAGATACTATCTTTGTTTCTGAGATTTCATGGGCGTGTTCAATGTGAAAAACAGTCAACGTAAAATTGCACCCACGTGGATTCTCGAAGCCACGATTTACATTACAGCCTGCTGTACTTTACAACTTACGTAGAAAAATCATCATAGGGAAATACAGCTCATAAAAGTGCACGGAGAAAAAATAGTGACATGGATCAACGAAATTGTTCATTCACACACGGAGAGAATTAAATGTTAAAAATTGCCGTGCAGTAACGGTAACCAGATGACAACCCTGAAACTTCGCTTATTATTACTGAGTAAAACACAGATTTTCACGAAAATAAAATAAAATTTCTTCTTCAAATAGAAAATTTTACCAGATTTTCTAGTAAATTTTGATGTGTAACAAAGTACGCAAAACTTAAATTTAAAAAATATATAATATCAGCGAAATTTTACTGTGCATTTTATTATTTTATGCCTTTCAAAAATGCCTATAAAAAAGTATCGTCTTTATAACAGTTATTTTAAGATTTATTATAAAATTTAATGAGTGTTATAGGAAAATGTATTGTGCTCTCGGTAAAAATTATCGTGCGCGCTACCCTTCTTGTATAGTAAAATTTTAGCTACGTGTTTGAAATTTTCTGTAACGTGAGTTAAAAAAAACTTGTCGCATACGAATTATTATGCTTTTCTCACTTGTCACCACATTGAAATATATCACGTTAATTTTTACCGTGAAATTCACGACAAAAATTACTTTTTAATTCTCTCCGTGCAGATGGACAACGAAATATTAAAATGAAACATTAAAGTATTTGATTATTTCAAGTTCTTATTAGTTCGATGGAATAAACAATTCTTAAAGTAACGCAATATTCGATTTTTCAAATAAATCGCCAGCATCCCGTAATTATGGATTTAGTCAGCCCAAGTAATTAGTAACTAGCCCAAGAATTAAAATTATTTTAATCCGTGACCGTTAAATTTTTCTATCAGTGCAGTACCTATCAGAATTAATTTATACTGCACTGAATAAAAAAAAATACTAAAATAGTTCTCAAAACGAAACGAATAAAATTAATTGAAATAACAATAATTTAATTATTTCCAGAAAAAAATCTAAATTAATTCGAAAAACAATTAATAGGGACTCTATTGACCTGCCAATAAAATAAGACTCGCCTAAAGACATTTGTGGTGTATTCGGAGCACTGAACCAAATATTCATCTCTTTCTTATGCAGAGAAATCCATTTTCGAAATGAATTTATTATGTCTACAAAAATATTAAGGGAAAATTAATCTTCAAGATGCTTTGAGTTTGTTTATGGAAATCTCGGGTATTCCATCGTTGAAGCCATACAAAAAATGGACAGTGTGTATCATCACGGGTCTTCCTCGCGAGTACCATATTTGAATATGAATATGGAAACTTGGCGAGTCGAGAGGGGGTTGATAATAACAATGATCGTGCTGTCAATTTTTCACGCACGTCAGGGAATCCCATTATCGTGAGAAAAACACTCGGGTATACATAAATCCGCGCGGTTCTCCTCTCTACACGTGTTGGCGCTCTAGCGGAGCAGTGTCCACCCTGCGGATACAAAATGCTCGGGGTTGGAATAGCGCCGGACGACTTTATTCGCGGCTCGCACAGGGTGATAAATAAATTCGCCACGCGATGCCCACAACTCTTCGTGTGGCTTCGAGTACATTGGTACATGCATATATACAGGGTGGCCCGAGAAGTGACGTACAAAAGGAAAATTCAGATGCCTCGTATCAATCCATATCCGAATCACCCCCGTTCATGTTCTAAGATCTTTTAGTCTTTGAGAATAAAACGTTTTTTTATTTTCTCTTTTGCCTATGTATTGTAATCGGGTTTTTTTCTTTACTTGTGTTATCGTTGCGAAGTGCATTGTTAAGCGATAAATAAATGACCAACTAAAGACTAACGTAAATGGCTTAAATTTTGATTAAAAGTTTGAAAAATAGGTTCGAGAGGATAAGTCACTGCAGTTCAGACGATAAATAAAATACTTGTACTAAATGACTCTCATCGTCAGTTCCTTTTGAAAACTTCTACAGTAGAACCTCGATTATCCGAATTCCGTGCGAAAATTGAGTTCGGGCTTTGATCGAGCCCATCCTAATTTTCCCTAACTTTATTGAGGCCTTAGGCCACTCTAGGATTTTCTAAAAATCGTTTTTTTTTTGTTAAAAATGTACCTCAGTACCTATAAAATTATATTCCAAAAGATTATGGGTGTGGAAAATCTCTAAGTACTCGATTTTCGAATTCTAGCGCGACCCCTTTTGATTCATGTCGTGACTTTCTACTAACTTTAAACGCGTTTATCTCAAAAATACATTTTTCAAGTCGGCCGGACTCATAACTCAAACAAATTTCAACCGAGTCACTTGAAATTTTAATTGTATATTTAGAATTACATTCTCTGAGGCACCACGTAGAGGGTTTTTAATTATATTGCATAGTTCCTTTTTTATAAACAATTTTCTGATTTTCTCATGGCATTTTATACTTTTTGTTTTAGGAATGCGCCATTTTGACAAAAAAACAATATATCAAAAAAATTCTATGTACTTCTATAGCTATTCTTATATATAATCGAAAAAACGTTAGTGTCTCGTCGTAACTCAAAAATTATTTTGAGGACCGGCCGTTAACCTTCCAGAAATAAAGGCGTCATCGGAAAAATGCTGCACAGTTGCCATTTTGACATGTATCACTGTGAAAAAATAATTTTGTATAGTCAATTACGTGTATAATAAAACTTCTATTTTGTAATTCGAATTTATTTTATGGTTTCGCTGAAAAAAATCACAAACTATGCCCTTTTTTGGCCTTTAGAGTGGCCTAAGGTCTTAACGAGTGTGCAAAAGTTTAAGGCCACCGCACTATTACGTGTGAAAAACATAACGAAATTTTTGGAAAATAACAAAACGAGATGTATAAGTGAATTATATTATATAATATATATAATATAATAACATAAAATAAATACAATGAATTATATTAACATAACTCGTTAATTTTTTCCCCACCGTCGCGTTTCAATGCAATATGCCTGAAAAATAGGATGGCCCAAAACTTTTGCACGCAACTGTATATAAGTGCGGCCGTGCGTGCGCACACGCGCGCGCGCGTGTATGTGTAAGGATATATATATATGTATATACATACATACATACATACACAGACACGAATACTCTTGTCAAAGGAAAAGCCCGCGGTGTAGACCCGCGTGAAACGTTTCTCCGCTACGAGGCTTTCAATGCTCACATTCGTACATATACACGGCGGACGAGGCCGGCACAGTCGTTCTCGAGGGGAATCGCGAGCAATTGAATGCCGAGGCATTGTCCAGCGTATTCTGACCGTGTGATATTGCCGAGTGGAGAGAACGATAGCCACAGAGGAAGAGAGAGATAGAGAGAGAGAGAGAGAGAGAGAGAGAGAGGGAGAGAGAGAGATTGAGGAAAAAAGAGAAGAAAAAAAGAGGACGCGAGTGAACTCTGCCGAGGAGTAATATCGAAAATAGGGTGAGAAGGGAGCTTCGTGGATGAATTGAGGATGGCGTTGTTTCTTACTCTTTTTTTCTCGCGGATTTATGGGACTGGTCGACCTAAAGTAGACGTTAAATTATGTCTCGCTACAACTCGAACTCTCTCCAAATCCTCTCTCTCTCTCTCTCTCACTTTTTTCTTTTTTTTTTACTTCACCTTTTCATATCGAATTTGCGTCTCCTTGCTTACGGGCTCAGGATTCGAAAGACCGCAATTTTAATTTATTACCCACGCCACGAATACAAATTGACGACGTTGACTTTCGTTGGCCATGATTAATCGGCGTTCGTTATAAGGAATGAGGATATTTGTGTGTGTGTCTGTGTTTTTTTTCCTTCGTCCTGATCGTGAAATTAATGAGTCCAAATTGCTACGAGGATCATACACACTCTTCCGGACATCCTTATCTCCAAATGACGTATAGAGATTTATAGATTTTTCGTTGCTGATGTCGGTGAGAGGGACGATCGGCGCGGGGAAGCTCGCAGAATCAGAAAAAGGGCCGAGTCTTATAGATTGTGGAGCGAGAAAGAGAGAGAGAGAGAGGGGGTGAGGAAAATCGGAAGAGAAAGGGAGAGAGCGAAATCGAAAGGGAATGAGAGAGAGAGAGAGAGAGAGAGAGAGAGAGAGAGAGAGAGAGAGAGAGAGAGAGAGAAAGAGAGAAATCGAAAAATAGAGAGGGACAGAAGAATCGCAAGAGAGAGAGAGAGAGAGAGAGAGAGATCAGAGGGAGAGGGTGCCCTGGAATTGGAGAGAACGACAGAGATAAAGGGCCGACATAATGCGCGGACAACTTGAGAATATCGGGTAACGAGGAACTCTCAAAAATATAAGGGAACTACGACGCCACGATTGTCGTGGGTCAGTCTACCGTGGCTTAACTGCAAGTGTCCATTTTTATTATTTCTCTCGGTGCTCGACCTGCTCTCTTTTATATTCTTACCCTTTCCTCCGAGCCGACTATGACGTTTTTTTTTGTTCGTCGTCCTCCCCACCCGCTTTCTCTTTCGCTCTTTTCCTCTGTCGGTATTTCCCTCTCATTTTATTTCACGCTCACCCTTCATCCCCGAATCCTCCAGTGTCTGTGCGCGAAAGAGTCATGGATTCTCGCACGGAAGAGTCGCGTTTCCGCAGCGTTGCCGCGACAGGGCGGTGAGAAGGGATGGGGGATGGGGGTTAACTGAGGGAATTGCCGGCGATAAATTTAAGACGGTTACTGCCTTTCGATGGCTTAATGCGGGGGAAAGGAATTGAGCGGCTGCGACGATCTTTCCCTCTATATATATATATATGAGAAAGTATATTTTGAACCCGCCATATCTATGTAATGTTGGTTATCAGCATATTTCTGTGTCTTGAGGACGGTCTTAATATTCGGTACTGTTTGATTTGTATCATTATTATCTTCCTTATAATAAAGGTATCTACTACACTGAGAGAAAAATTCTTTTGATATTAACTAGATCCGTCTATTTGATTTTTTTTATTTGAATTAACCCTCAATTTGTGAAGGTGTTTGAGGCACCTTAATCCCATGAACCTGGGTCACTACCAAACCAACAATTGTCAATGAAAAAATCTGAAAAAATTCATGGTCAATCTTTAGGCCGTACTTATCAAGGGAAAATCGGGGTTTTTTCTTATTTTTAATATTTGTTTTTAATTAAATAGCCACCTGCGAAGAAAATGATTTGGGCAGGAGGAAAACGACCCAGGATTGAGGGTTAACTAGATTTTTCGTGAAATCAAATTTTTCCTATTGCATTTCATTATTAAAATTATTCATTTTGAATATATATAATCATTCAAATAAAGATTTATTTAATATCGTCTGATAGCTAAATATTTGATTTATTCCTAATAAATCTGGGATTTAGTTTCATCTGGTAAGACAAAAGAGACGGAAAAATGGTACACGATTCAGTCTCTCAAAAATCTCTTGGCTTTGTTTTCATTAGAAGACTGTTGTAACATTATGCAGTTGAGAAAAAGGGTTAGTCCTTCTATACATAAATAGTCGCGCCTGTTAATAAAAAGCAGGACGATAACTTTCTTTTTTTTCCAAATAACAACCTCGTTAGTGGAAAAAAAGAAAAATAATTAAACTTTTTTTCACCGCACTTTTGTGTTATGAACCTATATTTCTTTCTCGTTTTTATGCGCTATATCGTATTTTATCTTTATTTATTTAATTTGAATCCATGTATTAAAAAAGAATAGCTTGGACAAATTAAAAAAATATATATTTGAAACAAATAGGGTCGAAGTAGGCTGTGAGACAAGGAAAAAAACCTTTTCAATTTAAATAGATCCTACTTGAATTAAATATATTTTTTTTGGCAGTGTAGTTTGCCAACGCGTTAGCGTATTGTGCTTTTGCACATCCGGAGTCTTACCAAATACAGTGGAATCGCGCGTGCTTTGTCCTGCGGCACGAACGACGTTCCCTTCGTCCTTCTTAACCTTTCGTTCGCAACCTTTCGCGTGTAATCACCATTGCCGTTGGGTCCTCCGAGCCTTGCTCCCGCGGGCTTTTACACCCGTACGAACATCCCCCAACGCGACGTAAACGAGTCCGCGACGATGTGCTTGTGACGTCGAGTGGCTCTGCGCAGTTCCGCCTGATGGCGGAAGGACATAGCCGTGAATCCTAGGAGCGCGCGAACGTTTCGTCCATCCTACCATTCCATAATCCATTGTGTCCAGTGCCAATTAAACGGTGCTGCCATGCGTATGGTCAGGCACTAACAGGCCGTTCCCGACGTGGTCGCGTGAGACTCTCTGTCGAAACTATATAGGCATATATATATATATATATATGCGTGGGTGTGTGTGTAAATATATTTATATATATGTGTATATATTGACAATCCATATATATATATAATTGAACTGTGTGGTCAAAGCTTAAAGGGAGAGAGAGAGAGAGGGAGAGAGAGAGAGAGAGAGAGAGAGAGAGAGAGAGAGAGAGAGAGAGAGAGAGAGAGAGAGAGAGACAGCGAGAGAGAGAGAGAGAGAAGGGGGAGAGTAGGTACGCACGTACGCACATGCATCTCCACCTCTGGCCTCGTACGGATCGGGACAACCGCTGATTGGGGCGCATCTGGACCACGTTCCTCTCGGCAATTACCGGCTCAGCTTCCGTCTACAACTCCACCCTGCGTTCGGGTTTATATATATATATATAATTGGGAAAGACGATTTCGAAGACATCTGTCCATCATCCCCATACTCAAGATTATGAAAACCTCAGCCTCTTCAAAATTATGAGATTAAATTTTGCTCGAATGATTGAAGCATCGTTGGAACGCAATTAAATTTTTTTATTCCACTCGGTACGATAATGGACGTTTTACCCGGTGTGAAACGTCCCATTTTCACACCGCGTACAATAAAATTTCGTATAATACTCGACGAAAAAACTTTTTCTAACTTTGTGTGATTGCACCTCGTTAGAAAAAGTTTTTTCGTCCTTGTGTCATAATGCACTATTGTCATCTGCTCAAATTTATTTTCGCAGATTTTCGGTACGATAATGTCTCGATCATGTTTTAAGATGCCTATTCGAAGATCTGTAATTGAAATCTGCAGAAACAAACATGTTGTATATTAATCAAAGAAGGAAATAAAACAATAAAAGGGTAGATATGCAGTGGAATAATAATGGATATTTACTGCATATTTACGGGGATTTTTTGCGTACAAAATGTACACCCGTAGATGTGTAAAGGTATCCCCGTAGATATGCAGTGTAATAAATAGTAATTATTATTGTTAAACATAACAATAATAATAATAATAAAACTTGTACTTAAAATAGTTAGCGTCGAAAAAAAAATAGAACCAGTGTGAACATTGTTTTTTTTTTATTACAAATAGAATAGAAAAAATCTGACCGTCGTTTATTTTTTGTAGATAGAATTGAAAAAATGTGAGCAGCGTTTTTTTGTAAACAGATTAGAAAAAATGAGACCATCGTTTTTTTAAAAAACGATAATTCTGATTTCACCCCCCCCCCCCCCTCTCCCCCCGCCGATCTTCCACCCCTTTCCCGTTCTTCTCTGTCCGTATTTCCAGTAATATTCCCGTAACTGCAATGATTTTCCAACGTTGCGTTACACGCACTCGGCGTTAATACGGAATTAAGATGTGCGATGCTTATCTTAAGGTGTGGCCGCGCAAAAACTCTGCATCGGTAAATGATACAGATGTATATATATATATATATTATATATAAATATATATATATATAGTGCGCCTCTTCGCGGATACATAGGAAGTCGAGTACCGCCCGTGTTCACGGGGTAAGGTCAGTGCCGCGTATTACATGAGATGGTTAGTGATGCGTGCGTTAACGTCGGTCTTGCGGGACGAGGAGAGGAAGGCAGAAGCGCAGCTCGTATATACACGAACGCTAGAGACCACGTGGGGAAAGACGCGTATGGCGCGCGGTTTGCGCGGCCAGGGGGACGAATATATATATATATACATATATATACATGTACGTCCTATAGTCAACATGCAATATGCATCCTGCGGCGCATATATATTATGGTGCATCACGCTGACGCGGTCAGTGTATTCTATCTGCAGACCAAGAGGGGCGAGGGAGAGAGAGAGAGAGAGACAGAGAGAGAGAGAGAGAGAGAGAGAGAGAGAGAGAGAGAGAGAGAGAGAGAGAGAGAGAGAAGGAGCAAACGCGATCGAGTCGGTGGATTACGCACGGAAAGGGTTAACTACATATTTACGGGTTTGGATAACGGGTGTCGTGAATGGAAGTTGATATATTTTTGGAAACACGTAGAAGATTGATGAAGCTTCATTGAGAGGCACTTGTTTTTATTTCACTATTATGTATTTATGTTTTACTTCAGATATATAGGTATATGGTGTCTTTGAATAAATAATAAATATGATGTTGATAAAGAAATTAGGGTACAATTGCATCTTTCGATGCAGTTGTAAAGATAAACATTCGTTTATTAAAGTAAAGATTTTGATTTATAAAACAATCCTCGGCATTTCTAGGGTCATCCAACATAATGGACAGTATTTTAATGATGAATTCAATGACGTTTCACTTTTATGAATAAATTTTAAGCTTTGGAATGTAAAAAAAACGAGAATTTGATTTTGAATTTTGCAAGGAAGAGGTCGATTTTCAATATTTTTTTCTGATGAGAGTATTGGGGTGTCGAGGTTGGGATTTTACACACAGTTAATACATAATGTTGCCAATTTTTTTTTGTATTGTAAACTATTGATAAACAATGGAGTTATTATTGTTTAAACACAGTGCCGCCGTTGCTGCGTGGCCAATCGGTGTAGGTGGTTCCGGCAACTAGGGTTATCTGAAATTAAGAATGTAAAAAATGTATTTTTAGTATAGTAATAAAACTTTCGGATAGCGGGATATTTCTTTTAAATTTTTATAATTATGAAAATGGTAAGTTGAAAAAAAGAAAATTCGATCTTCAGAAAAAAGTAACTTTAATCATTTGTTATTAACGAATGGATACACACATCGAAGAATCATTCGATCATACGATAGAAAACGTTATAATCAATGTTCCGTCCGAATTTAAAATGAATAGGACGAATGGATTTTGAGATACGACTCACACCGTTTTATAAAATAGTTCCGTGACAAACCCAAAAAAAAAGGTTAAATCGCAGGCGGTGGGCCTTCACAAAAACCGTCCTAAGTGAGTGAATTGTTGAAATTTTTGCAAAATCTTTCTTGCAAATGGAAGCAAAAACCCCTGGCTACAAAACCATGCAATCAAAAAATCGTATTTTGCAATTTTCGCAGATAGATATGTTAATATATTGTGTGTGTGTGTGTATATATATATATATATATATATATATATATATATATATATATATATGTATAGATACGAGGTGTATAAATGAAGTGACGAGACTGATTTTTATCGATTTTTTAATTCGAATATAATTACAATAAAACATGTCTCTCTGAAAATAACTTCCTTGGGAAGCCACACAGCACTGGAGACGTTTCTTCCAATCCTCATAGCAGTGTTGGAACTCGGATATTGGAATAGCCTTCAGCTGGTCGGCTACAGCCGTTTACAAAAAGTCAGGAGGTAATTTTATTGATTTCGAAGGCCCGAAACAGTGGTGAAAAATTTATTTTTGTCAAGGTCATAGTTTTTGCGTTCCCAAAGTCATCAATGTTTTTTCTAATGGGGACTTGTTTTTTTTATATTAAGACGTTGTAGCTGATATTCAGACGAATACAATGACCTATGATTTCATGACCTTGAAATGATTTTTCACCAAAATACACGTGTAAAAACGGGAAATCGTGATGCTATTGACAATAAGAATATCCGAATAATCTAATTAAATTTTTTGTGCAGAAAATTTATTGTAACAAATGTTCGAAGTGATAGCCATCAACCTCGACAAATTTTTGACGACGTCCGATGAATGATTCTCTTGGCCTTCAAATAGTTTCTGGTGTGATAGAGGCGCAGGCTCTTGTAACTCGTTCTCGCATGTTCGCCGGCGTCGTCGGAACATCATGGTAAACACGATCCTTTACTTACTTTGTTACTTTGGATGGATACACTTGTCTACTGATTCTAATATTGGTAGATGGTAAACATCTTTCGGTTTACTACAGTTTTACTACGTTACAATGCCAGTATTTACAAACATCAGAAACATCTCCGACTATTGACATTATTGTATCCGTTGGATAACCTGCGCCGCTATCACTCTAGAAACTATTCGAAGATCAAGAGAATCATTCATCCGACGTCTTCAAAAACGTGTCGAGGTTAATGGCCATCGCTTCGAACATTTGTTACAATAAATTTTCTTCACAAAAAATTCAATTACATTATTCGGATATTCTTATTGTCAATACCATCACGATTTTCCGTTTTTACATGTGTATTTTGGTGAAAAATGATTTTAAGGTCATGATATCATAGGTCGTTGGATTCGTCTGAAGATCAGCTACAAAGTCTTGACAAAGAAAAACATGTTCCCATTTGAAAAACCATTGATGACCTTGAGAACACGAAAACTATGGCCTTGACAAAAATGAATTTTTCACCACTGTATCAGCCCTTCGAAATCAATCAAATTACCTCCTGACATTGTTTTCGTCACTTCAAAGACAACGGAGATATTTGGGGTGGTCACGTTAAATGGTCCACCCTGTATATACGCGTATACAGGACAGCATGGCAGAGAAGGGTGCAGCGAAGAGGGGTAAGCTCGTAGTACTACGACTCGTACTATACGCACGTGCGTGCGTGTAATACGCTGGAGGAAGCGATAACGAACGTCGTTGCACTGGGTGCAGTTGGGACTGGCGGCGCGCGTATGTGCATACCCCACCAACGAAGGCTACTACATAGCCTCGGGCGTAATTCTCCTCTAAATGTATGCACGCGCAGCACTCGTGTATGGGGCATTCCGATTCGAATCTACCCGATTTTTTTTTTTCATTACGAAAATCGAGGTGTGGAAAAAAGGATGAAAAGTTTCGATTTCGTGATTACTCCTGACTTTGCACTCGGAGAGGGCAAAGTGGAGGGGGGGGCAATTCGGAAGTTCCCGAAGTTTCTTCAACGACTTATAACTTATTGGCAATTAATCTTACCGTTGTACTATTAATTTTTCGCAATAAGTATCGAGCGACAAAAAAATTGCTCATAATTTATTGAGTTGCGGAAAAAGCTGTAATTGCAACATTTCTCCTTCTGGAGCGACAACGGGAACGCGTCACAGAAAATACGACAGTACGCGTCGCAATAATGCGCAAATAAATGGCAGTATGTGGGCGAGATTCTATTTGCCTCTCGTAAAGAAAAAATCGGACGAATGGGGGAGGGGACAGGAGTGGAGGACGAATTTTTTCTTTCATTCTAAATACGTGGCAGCAGATAAGCGAGTACGAGGATGATTGTAATATGAGCAAATCATTTTTGCGATAATTAGACGACGCGCGCGCGTGCGCGCGCAGCAGGATGACTGATAAGTTCCCTATCGACCAAGGATGTTACGGATTCTCATTCTCCGTGTATGCGTGCGCTCTCAAATTTCTCGCGGAATTTGACCGTGTAGATACACACAAGGGTCGAATTAATTTACTTCAGGATTTCGTTATCGAAATCCTGTACATTGCAATCGTTCGTTGCGCGTGCATGTGTTGGGCTAGGATTGAATTCGAAATATTTTCTCAACTCACAGTAAATATTATGATTGTTTTACCAGTATTATTCGATACTGTTTAATCTTTATCATTATTAAAATTACTGCTTGATTGGGAGATCGATTCGACTCACAACTATTGTTACACTGGCAAAAAAATATTCAATTTGAATAGGGTCTATTTAAATCAAATAGATTTTTTCCTTGTCTCGCGGCCTACTACGACCCTATTTGTTTCAAATATTTTTTTTCACTTGTTCAAGCTATTATTTTTAAATATTGAATATACATAAAGATTCGATTTAAATTAAATAATAAAGATAAAACACGATATATCGCACGAATACGAGAAAGCAATATAGGTTCATGACATAAAAGTGCGGTGAAAAAAAGTTTAATTATTTTTCTTTTTTTTCACTAACAAGGCTGTTATTTGGAAAAAAAAGAACGGCATCGTCGTGCCTTTTATTAACAGGCGTGCTTATTTATCTAGAGAAAGACTAACCATTTTCCTCAATTGCGGAATGTTGCAACAGTCTTCTAATGAAAACAAAGACATGAGATTTTTAAGAGACTGAATTTTGTACCATTTTTCCGTTCATCTTTTTTGTCTTATACGGTAGTATAAGACCCAAAGACCTCTTATACGGTAGTATAAGAACCAAATCACAGATTACCCAATAAATCTGTGATTTGGTTTCATCTGGTAAGATGAAACCAAATCACAGATTTATTGGGAATAAATAAAATATTTGGTTATAAGAGGATATCACATAGATCTTGATTTGAATAAATAAATATATTTAAAATAGATACTTTTAATAATGGAATGAAATAGGAAAAATATGATTTCACGAAAAATCTAATTAATTCAAATTTAAAAAAATCAAATAGCCGCATCTAGTTAATATGACAATAATTTTTTTGTCAGTGTATTATCATCGTTATGATTGAAATAATTATTGTTATTGCAATTTTATTATTATGCATAAATGTTTTATGATTATCATTATTATAATTTGCGTTTGATTGGAGGATGAATTCGATTGATGATTATTCTCATTAGTATCGTTATCATTATTAACATTATAATATATTAATGATATAATAATGATATAATAAACATATATTAATATTACACCTATTTTATCATTAATAATATTATTTATTACTGTTTAATCGTCATCATTATTATAATTATTGCGTGGTCAGAATATTAATTTCATTAAAAATTATTATTTCTATCATTGCTATCGTCGTCATTATTGTTGTTATACAATCATAATTATTACTATACTGTATATCTGTAAAAAACGATTTTTTTTGTAGCCGTCGGTACGAAGCCAAAAACTTATGTATTCTGTACGACAAGTTTTGGCGTTGAACGTGTCGAACGTATGTAAGAAAAGTGAGACAGTAACGAATCAACGGGATGAAAGATCGCAACGAGACACAGTGTCGAGATCGCAAGGGGCCTTCACCGCGCTGGTTTGTTCTGCAATAACGCCGGGTATTGTTGAGCTTATCAAGCGAGGCTAATTGGACGCAAACAGCTGTGTGGCTGTCAATGCGCGCACGAACCATAGCTCCGCTTGAACCGCGTGTCCCCGCAAGTTCCCATATATATATATATCATCCACTACACTTGTAACGCATTGATAATGTAATGGGCCCTATCTGGAACACAAAAGCCAGCCGCAACAACAATAATTTGCTTCAAGTACGTGTGCGACGTCCTACGACGAAACAGAAATAAAAAAACCGAAACTTGGCGAACAGGAGGGTGAGGGGGGGGGGGGGGGGGGCGGGGTGGTATCGATTGATTCGCAAGACTTTTCGGCCAAAGAAGAATGTTAGTTTGGAAAAATCAAACGATAGTATCAACTTTCTAATTAACTGTCGTGGCTTTTCAAATTATTTATTGAGCTTTGAAATGATTTTTTAAAACTTTCAAATCATTTTTAAAACTACTAGATTCTTTTTTAAACTTTTAAAATTTAATGGCTATTTCAATTTTCATGGCGTATATATATATATGATTGAGAGAGACATCGATGACAATTTATCTAATATAAAAATTAATCTAGAGATTTAACGCCGGTAGTTTCGCGCCCGATGAAACGAAGAGAACGAGAAGCGAACGAGGAAAGAAGACTAAAGGTTTCTCCTGCATCAGTAAATATTTGCTCTGCACGTTCGTGGAGGGGAGGGGGGTGTTTTTTAAACGAAGACATGGTATTTAAAAAAGCAGATATATAGATGGAGCAACATTCTACGAAGAGAATTCAAATCAGCTGGAGTTTATGTACATACATAGGTGTATGCGTAAATGCATATGTGGGTGGGTGTGTGTGTGTGTGTTGCTGAGGTTTTTCTTTTCGTGTGCATGGAGCTCTCTCGTTCGCAGGATAAACACGAAGAGTGAAACGTGACGCTTTTAATAATCGTAAACAAGCCTCACAATACGAAGATTTTACATTCTCATATGAACCAGAAATATACAGAGTGATTCACAAATATAAGGATTCTTCTGGGGAGCATATGGATTGTGTAATTGCGCACAAAACGCTTTTGTTTAAGTGTCGCGAGACAAAAATTGGCCGAGATATTCGCGTTCGAAGGCCAAATATATAGTAAACAATCTCGCAGTAGTTGCTCACACGCGGGACGTGCAATCCGGATTGAGTGCGAGTTAGAAACCATCTTCTGACTAGCAAAGTATTTTTTTTTCGTTAAGATAGTAGTCTCGCCACAGTCACGTTGAAAAGTTTATTCTCCACTCAATCGATGAAAGCTTCGAAATATTGAGAAATATCCTGATAATGTAGGTTGTACATCTTATCGGAATGTAAAAACTTATAAAGTAATGATGAAAACGCATAATATATCACGTTCAGAAATTTCTTAGGGATACGTAAGTTCTGATCAGATCCCGATCGGGATATGATACGGATACCATAGAAGGGGTATCCTCATCGGAATCCAGATGGCGCCCACTACGTAACACAAGGCGGAGACTCGGTGACAAGAATTTGAAATACGTATTTCGAATACGTATTAAATACAGTCTTTTTAGAAAATAAAATACATATTTATTTTCATAGTTTGAACGATCTCCATTTAATTTAAATATAATTAGTTAGAATACATAACCAATATGACTTTTATCCAGGAAATATAACCCTTTTAAGGTTTATATATTATTCTTTCGAAAATCTTTATTAAATGTAAAGAATTTTGTTCGAAATTCTGTTATTAAAATATATAAGTTTTGACAGTTATACTGTAGCACCAATTTTTACCTAAAATCTTTCAGATCCTTGAATAAATGATTTCAGAAAACGTTCAGCGTCTCCAGCTGATACGGATCGGTATCTTCCGGTGATTTTTACATTCATACCTGGGATCCGATTCGATATCGGATTAGATCTTGTTCTAGAAGTTCAATTCTTGATTGATTCCAGCCTGGATCCTATGCAAAGTGTCTATTTGAATTCTGACTAGAGTCCTCAATAGTTCTGGATTAAGATCCTGTCTGAAATCCGATTTGCGAGCGTTACATTGTACATAGACCCAATACTTGAAGAAACAAAAAATGAAATGCGCGTGCGCAACTGCTGTGCCATTGTTGACTCAGAGTTGGACTTTGAACGCGAATATCTCGGCCAATTGTTGTCGCACGGCATTTTGAAAAAAAAAAGCATTTTGCTTGTAATCGACCAATGCCTACCAAGAGAACCCTAGTAGCTGTGTATCACCCTGTATAAATGTAGCCTCAATATATATATATATATATACATATTTCAAAGTATTACGAAGCAGGTTGCGTGAAAATGTAGTAAAGCCGTGCGCACGACGTTCGCGAAAAAAAACCAGAGACATAACAGACATTAGCCGGGTAGGATTTTTTTTTCTTTCATGTATTTTCAATGTTTTTTTTTCCTTTCTTCTTCCGTTTCAAGCGTGTGTCGTACACAAGACACGCATCGCGAGTCGCGAAGTGAATTTGCGCGAGGCGTTGACACACATGTCGCGGCGCACATGTATTTAGCGTTATGTCTCGTGTCTTCGTCAACTCGTCTCGCTTTGTCCACCGCACTTGTTCACTCGCGGCCAACCCTCGCCACGGAACAACTTGTCAGGCACGTATATTGTCGTACGGCTCGTGGGTAGGAACAAAAATTGACGGACAAACCCAACTTCTAGTCTGAGATTTTGTCCGGATTGAATTATGTGGGTGCGTGTTTGCAGCGGTAATTGGCCGGAGTCATTTGTTTTTATGCAATACCCGGTTCTATTGTTGTATCTTTTCGAGGGAAAAATTTGGAAAAAATGATTTATTTTAATTTTTTAAAGCGTTTCCGTAAGCTTGAAATTTCGAAAAACAAACGATTTTTTTTGTTTTCATTTTATTTGCAACGTAGATTTCGTGAAAATTCCGAAAATTGACGGAGATACGAAGATTTTTGTGAAGGGATCAGATATCGCCCACTGCGCTACGGCGAACCTTCTCGCAGCGATTGACCTTTCCTTTCTTTGCGTTTTTCTCGGAAACTGTTTTATGAAACGGTGTAAGTCGTATCTCAACATTTATTCGTCCGATTCACTTCCAATTTCGACGGATCATAGCGAAATACTAATTAACAGCTACTTGAATGAAAATTCAGTTAAAAAAATTAAATTCACTTTTCATGAATTAAAAGTCCTAGATCCTAACAATTCTAAAATCTATTTAATATGTCTATGCCGCGGTGTTCTTAAGAGATCTTGCCGACTGTATTGTCCGGAGAAGAGGGTGGTCGTCAAATGAAATAATTGCATCAACTATATAGATATATAAATATAATAATAATAATAAACGTATATATATATATATATATTTGTGGCTTGAGCGAAATAATTATGTCCTCTAAATATATATCTATAGTAAAGTCATCTCAAATGCGAAAGCTCGACAATTTTCGAAGGTTTCGTCCATGCGGGTTTATCGACTTGGAAACTAGTTTGCGGCGTCCAATCGTGTGTAGAAACGATGCATATAAAATCTACGAACAATCTCCTCTTCTCTCAATCTCTCTTCCTTTCTCCTGCAACCCCTTCAATTCTACTTCCATCCGCCCGAGATTAGTCGATAAATTCTCAGTTTCAATGCTCATCTATATAGATACGTAAATGTGCGAGCTCTGTTTTATATCCTCATAGACAATGATTATTATGATAGTTATGACAATAGACGTGAATAAAAAGTCCAAGGTGTACGGAGGAACAGCTAATTGAGAATAAATCGTAGGTGCAAATATTCGTATAGAGACTCGAATTACTCACAATGGAAAGGGGACTTCCTTACGGCACTTTGATCGCAAGTTGAACACTTCGATCTTGAAGTTTTTGGTGAACATCTCGTTTTCCTGGTTTATTGCATTGCTTTCGTACACGCCATATGTAGTCTACTGGAATAAGCTCGCTCTTTCATTAAATCTCCTTGGGGCCCTAAAAATCGAGAATTCATTTGGTCGATAGCAAGTGTCTGGAAACAAGTGAAGGAGCGTGTTTGTTGGTCATTTGATCGTCATATTATTGTATCTTTATACAGGATGATTCATAACTGCTAGGATTTTGTAAGAATATGGGCCTTTTTTTTAATGTCACGCGACGAAAATTGGCCAAGATATTCGTGTCCAAGAACACGAACTCCGTCTAATTTAAATATAATTACTTAGAATAAATAATCTATATCACTTTTCTCCAGAAAATATAAATCTTTCAAGGTCTATATATTGTTTTTACGAATTTTTAAATTCAATGTAAAGAATTTTGTTAGAAATTCTGTTATTAAAATATATAAGTTTTGACAGTTACACTGTAGCGTCAATTTTTACCTAAACTTTTTCAGATCCTTGAATAAATGAATTCAGAAAACGTCCAGCGTCTCCAGCTGATATACGGATCAGTATCTCCTGGTGATTTTTACATTCATCCCTGGGATCCGATTCGATATCGAACTAGATCTTGTTCTAGAAGTTCGGGATTCTAGCTTGGATTCTATGCGAAGTTTCTGTGTGGATTCTGACTAGAGTTCTCAATAGTTCCGGATTAGGATCCTGGCTGGAATCCGATTTGCGAGCGTTACATTTTGCTCCCGGATCCGATCCGATATCCGACTGGATCCATGACAATATTTCTGCACGGAGAAGTCAAAAAGTTGGAGCGCGGGTTCGAATCCACCTTCAGTCGAGTGAATTTTTTATTCTGCTAAAAAATAGCGTATACGGAGAGTCGCTTTGCAAATCGATAATATGATCGAGAATTTTTGTTTATCAATGGCAACTGCTATGCCATTGCGTTAACACAGCGTCGGACTTTGAACGCGAATATCTGCGCCAATTTTTGTCGCACGTCTTTGAGAAAAAGTGTTTTTCTCGTAATGACACACACTATATGCTCACCAAGAGAACCCTAGTAATTGTGAAACAGCCTGTACATGTACACACATAAAGAAAAAACAAAATTTACGATCGCAGACTCGCCTTAAGGGTAACTGAAGAATCACTTGCATTGCTTTACGCGGAATTACAAGCGATAATAATAACAATAATAATAGATATATATCTCAGATACGAAAGAACATACTTCATTCTTGTTTCGTCTTCTCCGCTCGTAACGATAATTTAATATTTATCTTTCGATCTCATTATATTGCTGCAATTACGTATCAACTTTCATACCTACGCCTGTTATTTTTTTACCCAGCAGCTTCTAATATCACTGTACATCGGTCGACGTGCACCTATACGTGTACACACACACACACACACACACACACACACACACGTGTGTCAACGCTACCGTGTGCCGTGTCGCGGATCGGTACAACACTTTATTACGAAACGAATATAACGCGATTCATCGCTCAGCTGATAATTCCTTATCTCGCATTTATCTACCGGCTCTTATATTACGAACGATATACGAATGTTTTTCCCCTTAAGGGAGATCTCTTTAGGCAGCCGAAAATAAGTAAATTTTCCAGATTTTTTTATATTGAAATTATTTATTCGATATTATTAATATTTTATGTATATATTATGTTTCAGTTTGCCAATTTTTTTTAATATTAAAGAAAAGGCGCCTGAGTTGTTTCACGGCGTGCAACCTAGTATCTGGTGCATTGATCTGAAACGTTACAGCAAAAAAATTTTAGATTTATAAGACCTAGACGCACTATGTGAACCTAAAAGACCTAAAGAAAAATGAAAATTCGCAAAATGATACGTGTTTGAAAAAAAAATGTCATATTTTTCATGAAATATTTATTATAGTATTTGTCAATGGAAAAGTAGGTTTTTTAAAATAATTTTTTAAGCAACTTTAGGTTCACATAGACGATAATTATGTTATCTAAAAGTGTGCGAAATTTCAAAAAGATCGCTCGGATGGTTTTTGAGTTATCTTGTACGAGGTTCACGAGAAAGTAATTTTCAAGAAAACGCGTTTGAAGTCCGAGACACAAAAATGTTGTGACTAAATGACCTACCGATCAATGTACGATTCCAGGACTATGAAGTAGTCCCTCGCCTTCCTCGTGAAGTTCATTTTCGGCCATAATGAACTTTTCTTTCTTTTGTTTCAATTAATCGTAACTCCAATGGTGTCACTGCAGCACTTTTTATAAATCCTATCTCTCCCTCTCTCCATTTAGTCTCCGGCATACCATTTCTCTTCGAGCCACGTTCACTATTCATGCTTTCAATCATCCGGGGCGGGGTGCAAGGGGGGGAAGGGGCGATCAGTCAATCCCTGAGCTGGTTAGAGCGGATATAAAAGAAACCTCGAGTAGCGGACCGTCGATGTTTGCCCATTACGATATACTACTATTATGTAATACATACTGTGACGAGAAAGCAAGCTTTATATACGTGAATATATATGTATATATATAATCTTGTTTTTATTTGGCGTATATATCGAGGTTGTGGGTCGTACGCTAAATGGCCATTGAGTCAATTACGCGGATAAAGTGACCATTGTGCGGTGCATCAACATTTTTCTAACCCCGTTTTACCGTCGCGGCGACCCGGAGAGAGAGCAGTACGATTACTCTCCTTCACTCTCGCTCAAGCGAGAGCTTGCGAGCTTGCAAACACCGATCGTTTGCGCGCGGCACTTGCAGGATAGACGAGCTTAATGATGTAACGACGCGTAGGACAAGCCCACATGTCACTATTATTTGTACTCTATGTGTATATGGAGAGAAAGAGAGAAAGAGAGAAAGAGAGAGAGGGAGAGAGAGAGAGAGAGAAGGTTTTCGCGTTTATAAAGTATATATGTATGTACGGGGTGACCCGAAAATTGGCATCCAAAAGAAAAATCTAGATGCCTCCCCTTGCAGAAATTGTCGTAGGGATCCAATTGGATTCTCATAGTTATCCTTATTTCCTGATAGGGATCCAATGTGTCATGGCATGGAATCCCTATACTAAAATGTGATGCTCGTACATTGGATGCCCATCGTGATTCTCCATTGGAATGTACGAATCCAATTTGAATACTAAAGGATTGCCAGATTATCGAACAGAATCTGATACGATTTCTGATGGATCTCATCCCTCTATGTACGTTGAGTTTTCTAAATGAAATAAGATACGCAAAATGAGTGGATCTTAGAAAAGTTTGAATCTTATCTTAAACAAAGTAGAAATTGCTTGAAAAAGTATACCTTAAAATCTCATTTGGATCACATCACATGAAAATCCACTGTAATTATTGTTTGTTATTTATTTTATTGCACTTTGACATAATATCAGTACATGTCTTAACACGTCGAGTTTTTTTCTCGTGACTATTCACATATTTTCGACCCCAACGTGGCAAGAATTCTTAGATGGCGTTTTCGGAGAATAGAGCAGAATCCAATCAAATTTCAATGAGGACTCCTTCTGGGGTTCCTATGAAATCGTGATTTTGGAATTTGCATCGTTGGGATGCAACGATGTATATTTTTTTTCGAACTTACCGAAATTTTCTTTGACAGATTTAAGGTATAAAAATGGTGCGATGATTTTTTGCGCTCCTCAATTAGCGATCTACAAGCCAAATCTACAAAATATGATTTTCGATACTAATAAAAATAAGGAATTGAAAAGAAATCGTTAAATTCCAACGATGCAAACTTCAAGACTATATCAAATCCCACATTCTCCCCAGATTTTATCGCATCCCTATAGGGATGTGCTAGAGGTCTCTGAGGACTCCCCAACAAATTACTCTTCGTACTAAACTAAAGAACTAAACGAAAACCTAACATTTTTTTTAGTTTTCGAGAATAAAAGCATTCCTGGATTTTTTTCGAGTTTTTTTCGGGATTAATTTTTTTCGCTTTTGTGTGTGTATTTTCCTCTTAAAAGTTGTTAAACGAAATTGGGAGTCAGTTAGATTAGTATAAGTATTTTTTTTATCATCTGAACCTTTTCAAACCTAATTTTTTAACTTTTGATCGAAATCTAAGGCATTTACGTTAGTGTTCAGTTGGTAATTTATTTATTGCTTGACAGTGCACTTCATAACCATGGCACAAGTAAAAAAAATCGCGAAGAAAGTAAATACACAAAAGAGAAAAATTAAAAAATACTTTTTTCGATAACTAAAAAAGATTGTAGAACAAAAACAGGTGATTAGGATAGGTATTGATTCAAAGGCATGTAAATTTCCATTTTGAACGCTACTATTCGGGCCACCCTGTATATATATCAATGTAGAAGTTTCGCATTTATCCGCGTCTCCGTTCCACTCTCGTTAGTTTAGCTTGGACTTCCGGCATTCGGATGACATATTTTTCCACTCCGCAATACAGAAAAATGGCGTAGGATGTCCCACTCTCAAAGAGACAAATATCTCGCGTTCCGCGTGATTGATACCCCAATCGGAGCGAACTTCAGCGCAATGACTTGCCGGCTTCCGTTCGATCTGCCACCAAAGACACTCGAACATATAGGTGTCCACGTTTTCCCCGGAATACAAAGAATTACCACGCAGTGTCGACATCAAAATTGACCCGAGCAATCAATCAATTATCGATATTTCATTGCTACCAAAGGCAAGCATCAAAGGCGAATTATTTATTCAAAAGTTGTGAGTACTCTTGAATCATTGTCAGAAAAAAAAATCCTATCGTAGCTCGGACGGATATTAATGTATATACTCCAATAAATTCAAAATAAATGATAATATATTTCGCCAACAGGTTTCAAAACCCTTAACTCCGTTAATTTATATATATACGTATGCTTCATAATTCATTGAAAACGATTGGGAGTTATAAATCGGAAAATGAATTTTCCGGATCAAAAGCGTAGCCTTTTGTGTTTGCCCCCTTTTTTCGTATCCCGCAACGGTTCCGGACATTAAGAAATCCGCCCACAGAATTTTGCTGGTACTTGTTTGCCTCCCTAACCCCCCTAACCCCCGCCCGAAAAATTGCCTTTTTTCAAGGGGGTCGAACGCGTGGTCGAGGCAGGGGGTGCTCGAGCGAGGTACTCTGGCCGCGTGTGCACACACGCTATACCTAAGCTGCGTGAATCTGGTAGGTCTTGGGGTCCCACAACGCCCACCTTTGGCCAATACACGCTACGGGGAACTACAGGGTTTGGTTCTCGTTCTCACCCTTTCGTAACCTATACCACTTATAATCATATATATATAGAGTTCACAATAGTTAAATGCACATAAAAAAGATATATACAATAATGCAGCTATAATATATAATATATAGAATGGTGACAATTATAAGGTGGCCATATGCTTTTTAAGGGTCTGGTTCAGAGATTTGTGACCGAGAAAAATATAATATTCAATGGTTTTTCAAGTACTCGTCGAAAAAAAATAGAGCGTATTTTTGTGATGAGTCGTATTTGCACGAAAAAATTGAACATTCCGGAAAGAAAATAAAAAATCCATTTTATATTCAGCAGAATGAAGATAATTAAATTCCGAATACGAAATACAGTCGCACCTCGATATAACTAATCTCTAGGGAAGAGCAAAATGTTCGTTATATCGAATTTTCGTTATATTGAGGTTTTAATAAAAACGACAAATAAAAATTGCTCTAATTAAAACCGTTCTTTCTTAAAAAAATATATATATTATTACTATAAATATAGGGGTATTTTTTTAAAGCAAGAAAGGTTTAAATTAGAGCATTTTTTTACAAGCAATTAGCAATTAGAGCATCATGTATATAACACATTATTTTTAAATGCGTATTATTTTTAAATTAAATAAATATTTCGTTTAATTTTTAAAGTTTGCAAGTCTAGGCAGGTTCCGTAGAAGCAGAGAGGGGTCGAAGGGAACGAAAGGAAGGGAGTTCGTTTACCGAACGATTCGTTATACAGAAGTTTTGTTCACAAAAATTTCTTGTATAGAGGTTAAGGGCCCGGAAAATAAATTTGTTATAGCTATTGTTTTTCTTCGTTGTATCAAGGTTTCAGAGGTCCATCGGAAGGGAATGGACAAATCTTCGTTATATCGAGGTTCGACTGTACTCCTGAAAACCTTTTTGTTAATAGAATGACATTCCATTTAGTACCACTTTAAGGCATTTTCAGAAGGAAGAGAGTCGATTGAAGATGAACCACGCAGCGGAAGGCCTTCATCTTCAAGAACCGATGAAAATGTCGATAGAATCCACGATCTTTGTGCGTTTCAGATCGTGGGAAAAATAAAGCATCAGACTCTGGAAAGTTGCCTGATGCAGAGCGTGGCGATTTTCCTTTGCCCTAAATATTGTTAATCTCTGAGAAATCTCTGTTCGAAAATTTCACCTGTCACCCTCGCACTCATGTGTCACGTACAGCTTCTACTTTGCCTTAAAAAACACATGGCCACCTTATAATTGTCACCCGGTATATACTCGCTTTCCTTCATCGAAGCTTGCGGTACCTACACCACGGCAGAGTTGAAAATAATAAATTACCACGATGGTCAACTCTCGGCGCGGTGGTTGGTTGTTGGTTGGGTGACCGAGGAGCGCGGCTACGCGGTGTATAATCGCCGGTTTAACACCACTGTTCCGGCCACGTGACCAGCCAAAAGTTAATGATCGGTTTGTATCACTCGAGTGTCGTACGCACACCCGTATACACTGGACGAAAGAAAAAGTTGTGCGGATACGCGCGCTTTGGGGTTGGATTGTTCAACCCCTCTGCGTTAGGCCAGCTTTAACTTTTTTGATGTTTTTTTTTACTCGTGACATTCTCGAAGGTTTGGGGAAGTTTTGTCATACACGCCGTTGATGCACGTCTGCGGTCGTCGATGTATATGCCACCCATACGAATTATCGTTATTACACACGTTGCGTTGTACAGAACGTGCAATTTTCAGATCTCGAGCTCGGTCCCTTGGCAGTCGGCTCGCACCGTCCCAGCGGTAAATTCAACTCTTTTGAAATCTTAAAAATAGTTAAAATAAAAACGCAAAGTAATTTAAATAATCGCCCGGAAAACATTATTGTTCGTTTTACCTTAGAAAGAAAAATCTGGCTCACCTTTAAAATAGTTACTGTTTCTTTTAATTATACCCCGAAGAACATTATTTTTTGTTTTGCCTTTAAAAAAATGCTGGCTTAACTAAAAAATAACTGCGTCTTTTAATCCAAACTATAGTTTTATTACATTTTGTCCATTAATCGAATGTACAAACAAAAATGGATGATTTATAAAATAGCCAAGTAATATAAAGTCTCTTGGAAAACATTATTGTCTGTTTTCCTACCTTATAAAAAAAATTCTGGCTCGCCTCAAAAATAATAACTGTTTCTTTTAATTAACTCTATAGTTTTATTATATTTTTTCCAATTAATAATAAAATGTACAAAAAATGGATGAATGGATGAAAAAAATGGATGATGGAAAAATAGCCAAGTATTAAAAAAACCGGAAAATATTATTGTCCGTTTTTCTTTATGAAAGAAATACCGGATCATCTAACAAATAATAACTGTTTCTTTCAATTCAATTCATCTTTTTTTATTCATATTAATTTTCTCTTATCTTAATTATTAATATTAATTTTATTAAAACCATATTTTTTTTCATTAATCAAATGCACAAAACAAAAAAGAAATGACTTATAAAATCGCACGGATAGAATTCACGTATTACGCGAGTATAGAAATTGTTGTATACAAAATTGTTAAGCCTTAGGAATAATCTTATCAAAAATATTTTATTTTTACTAAAAACATTAATTCCACTGCCGTAAAAAAAATGATATCCCTATTATATAATTCAATTAAATCTTCGCGTGGGTGTGGGCGTTGCGAGTTCGGTTTATTATTGCGGGTGGACGATTTCAGAGTGGTTGGGTGAACCACTTTTTTCGAGTAGTTTTTGCTGCCTCGTCCTCAGTGCGGCGTTTCAAAGTTTTAGCAGGCGTTGCAGTCGTGGCTCCCGATATTGCAAACAAGGTGAAATTGCGATTGGTGCGCGAGGAAACCAGACGAGGGAGAAAACACCCTCAGACCTCACCTGTGGCTGTATAATAATAAATAAATAAATATATATATATATATATATATATATATATATATATATATACGATGGGGCTGTACATTTCAAACCCATTATATCTACAGTGGGTGAAAAAAGTATTTGCAAATCTCGTGTTTTTCAAATTATCCTGCCAAAAAAAAAAAATACTTGAGCTTTTTTTTCGAAGAAAAATATGTTCGATAAAAATTTTCGAAAAAAAAATAAAATGCTGGAGCCTTTTTTTTTGGAGGATAATTTGAAAAGAAAACGAGGTGTGCAAATACTTTTTTTACCCACTGTATGTAATGTTGGCTATCAAGTCATCGGGCCGTGTTGAGGACGGTCCTCGAAGTCGACTGTCTTCAAAATCAACTTTATATATATATATATATATATATATATATATATATATATATATATATATATATAAAGGTGTTTCCGTCGACGTTTGAAGGATAACGATAGTGTGCGAAGCAACGAGATGCGAAGAGAACAGGGGTTGGGGGGGGGGGGGGGGAGTTAGGAAAATACTTGTCACGCGACAGACCCGGCTGGTGCTCTCGCGTGTTCAGGTTTTAACGCGTTCTCTTGCTCATCAGCTAAGTGCACGTGTACAATGATCGGCCTGGCACGCGGAGTCTCGAATAACCCGTATACGGCCGCAGTGACGATTTGTTTTTAGCGAAATGAAGCCGCGCGCGCGCGCGCGCGGGGCCGGGAGAACGCCAAATAAAGTATCTCGAATTCCGAGCGACGCGTCAATTAGTCTCGTTAGTTCGATCCTTATCAATTATGCACGCTCGCGGAAGATCGAGGGTCATTAAATTGATTACGAATCGATCATGAGTTTTTATGCTATTTTATAATATAATGGGGCTTTGTAATAGTGTATTTGTGATTGTTTTGTTGTCAAAATCAGGCGCCTTTACATTAGTTGAGAAAATTAGTGAAGAATCTGATTGAATTTAAGCGCTATTTTAATTAATTTCAGGTAGATCTGAACGTTATTTTGAAGAATACATTAATTAGGTTGACCAGCATTGTCAATATAAATAATTTGATTAACGGATCTGCATAAACTTGGGGCCCAAGAAACAGGTCGATTTTCCACATTTTTTTCTGATGAGGGTAGTGGCATGACGAGGTCAAAATTTTATACAAATGATGCATATTCTTGTCAAGTTTGAGTAATTTGTTTATCGAAGAATATCGATAAACACTGGAGTTATTATTACTTAAACAAGGTGCCGGGATTCCTGCAGGGCCGATCGGTGTAGGTGGTTCTGGCAACTAGGCTCATCTGAAAGGAAAAATAAACAAATTGTCTTTTAATATAATAACACTTTCGTATGATCGGGCACTTTTTTTGAAATGTTTAAAAATAGGAAAATGGCAAGCTGTAGGATAATGATCGATTTTTGACCAAGAAAAACAACTTTAATCATTTGTCATTAACAAATGGATTAACGTATCAAAAAATCATCCGGTCATATGATAGAAAATGTTATAAACTATGCTCTGTGAGAATTTGAAGCGAATCGGATGAATTGATTTTGAAATAATACTTACGTTCTATCATAAAACATTCGAGAAAAACGCAGAAAAGAAAAGAAAAGAAAAGAAAAAAAAAGAAAAGAAAAGAAAAGAAAAGAAAAGAAAAGAAAAAGCAGAAAAGAATAAAGGGCAAATCCATAAAAATCGCCATAACTCGTTTAATTATTGCAATTTTTACCAAAACATTGTTGCAAATTAAGATTGAGACTCTAGGCTACAAAAAAGCCCGATGAAAAAAAATCGTATTTTCGAAATGTGAAGGTTACACAGACTCCTCAAATACGAACCTTTTATCTATTCCGGGATCTAACTCAAATGATTAACCCTTCGTGGCCACATATCCAAATTCAATCGCGGTAGTCACACTTGGGTCGATTCTACCCAGTCAGTTTTCAAAAAAGTATTGTGACCAAACTATCCGTCCGAAGTGTTTCAAAAAAATTACGGAACATGCTTTGACCTTTCTAGCTGATGTACGAAAAAGTTATTTGTGAGAAATAAAATGGCGACATGTTAAAAAAAAATTCATAAAGAGGTAAAAACGCAAAAAAAAGACACTTTTTCGCTAAAAAAATCATGGTTCCGTGAATTTTCTACATTTTTACCTAAAATTTGAAAGTCATACTCCTTAGATATGCTACTTTTGGGAAAAAATAGTAGTACAGTGCGCGTTAAAAAAAAAAAGGTATTTAGTCCGACATGTGAAGAGGGTAAATTTTATGATTACGAGGATACTTCAAACTCCAGGTAAGATGGTGAATACAGTCCCATTCGAAGCCGGGAACTATTAAATATTTATGCCAAAAATTGATCGACGGGTCGGTTCTACCCATGGTGACCACGAAGATCTATAGAAAAACGCCTTGGCGAGGCTACTACCTTAAGGGTATTTTTCGGATTTTTTTTCTCTGTTTCTACGATACAAATATCGGGGAAAGAAATCTTTTGGGCTCGAGTCACACATATTTTAATCAACGAAAATGGCAGATTGTTATTGTTAAACTTTCAAAACTACAATCGAAAGACCAATTTGGTGAATATGCTCGCGAATTTGCCCACAAATTTTCGAAAAATAATCTTTTTCGCCGTAAATATTACAATAATAATATTACAAATATTACGTAACACCCACAAAGTACCTAGAACTAACGCCTATCCATCAGCAGATCACACTTGCATAGTTAATATTATTTAAAAATAGCTAAAAGCCAGAACTCTTCTCAAATATATCAAACAATACTGGAACTATAATTCACCACGTAAAAGACCTCATACCTATGCATCAGCAGATGACACTTGAATAGTTGAGTCGCTGTTTAAAATTGTTTACAATTGCTTGGCAACAGTTAGAAGCCAGAACTCTTTTCGAATACATCAAACAATACAAATACCACAGTATCCCATCCACAAAGTACCTAGAACTAATGCCTATCCATCAGCAGATCACACTTGCATAGTTAAGGTGTTGATAAAAATTGTGAATTATTATTTAAAAATAGCTAAAAGCCAGAACTCTTCTCAAATATATCAAACAATACTGGAACTATAATTTACCACGTAAAAGACACCTAAGACCACACACCTATGCATCAGCAGATCACACTTGAATAGTGTCGCTGATAAAAATTGTTTACAATTATTTGGTAACAGTCAGAAGCCAGAACTCTTTTCAAATATATCAAACAATACAAACACCATAGTATCTTACCCAGAAACTACCTAGAACTGACACCTACCTATCAGCAGATCACACTTGCATAGTTAAGATGCAGATAAAATTTTCTTACAATTATTTGACAACGGTTAGGAGCCAGAACTCTTTTCGAATACATCAAACAATACAAATACCATAGTATCCTACCCAGAAAGTACCTAGAACTAACGCCTATCCATCAGCAGATCACACTTGCATAGTTGAGATGCTGATAAAATTTTTTTACAATTATTTGACAACGGTTAGGAGCCAGAACTCTTTTCGAATACATCAAACAATACAAATACCATAGTATCCTACCCAGAAAGTACCTAGAACTAACGCCTATCCATCAGCAGATCACACTTGCATAGTTAAGATGCTCATAAAATTTGTTTACAATTATTTGACAATGGTTAGGAGCCAGAACTCTTTTCGAATACATCGAACAATACAAATACCATCGTATCCTACCCAGAAAGTACCTAGAACTAACGCCTATCCATCAGCAGATCACACTTGCATAGTTGAGATGCTGATAAAAATTTTTTACAATTATTTGACACAAGTTAGGAGCCAGAACTCTTTTCGAATACATCAAATAATACAAATACCATAGTATCCTACCCAGAAAGTACCTAGAACTAACGCCTATCCATCAGCAGATCACACTTGCATAGTTAAGATGGTGATAAAATTTTTTTACAATTATTTGACAACAGTTAGGAGCCAGAACTCTTTTCGAATACATCAAACAATACAAATACCATAGTATCCTACCCAGAAAGCACCTAAAACTAACGCCTATCCATCAGCAGATCACACTTGCAAAGTTAAGATGTTGATAAAATTTTCTTACAATTATTTGACAACGGTTAGGAGCCAGAACTCTTTTCGAATACATCAAACAATACAAATACCATAGTATCCTACCCAGAAAGTACCTAGAACTAACGCCTATCCATCAGCAGATCACACTTGCATAGTTGAGATGCTGATAAAAATTTTTTACAATTATTTGACAACGGTTAGGAGCCAGAACTCTTTTCGAATACATCAAACAATACAAATACCATAGTATCCTACCCAGAAAGTACCTAGAACTAACGCCTATCCATCAGCAGATCACACTTGCATAGTTAAGATGCTCATAAAATTTGTTTACAATTATTTGACAATGGTTAGGAGCCAGAACTCTTTTCGAATACATCGAACAATACAAATACCATCGTATCCTACCCAGAAAGTACCTAGAACTAACGCCTATCCATCAGCAGATCACACTTGCATAGTTGAGATGCTGATAAAAATTTTTTACAATTATTTGACACAAGTTAGGAGCCAGAACTCTTTTCGAATACATCAAATAATACAAATACCATAGTATCCTACCCAGAAAGTACCTAGAACTAACGCCTATCCATCAGCAGATCACACTTGCATGGTTAAGATGGTGATAAAATTTTTTTACAATTATTTGACAACAGTTAGGAGCCAGAACTCTTTTCGAATACATCAAACAATACAAATACCATAGTATCCTACCCAGAAAGTACCTAAAACTAACGCCTATCCATCAGCAGATCACACTTGCATAGTTAAGATGTTGATAAAATTTTCTTACAATTATTTGACAACGGTTAGGAGCCAGAACTCTTTTCGAATACATCAAACAATACAAATACCATAGTATCCTACCCAGAAAGTACCTAGAACTAACGCCTATCCATCAGCAGATCACACTTGCATAGTTGAGATGCTGATAACATTTTTTTACAATTATTTGACAACAGTTAGGAGCCAGAACTCTTTTCGAATACCTCATTCGAAACAAATACAATAGCATTCTACCCAGAAAGTACCTAGAACTAACGCCTATCCATCAGCAGATCACACTTGCATAGTTAAGATGCTCATAAAATTTGTTTACAATTATTTGACAATGGTTAGGAGCCAGAACTCTTTTCGAATACATCGAACAATACAAATACCATCGTATCCTACCCAGAAAGTACCTAGAACTAACGCCTATCCATCAGCAGATCACACTTGCATAGTTGAGATGCTGATAAAAATTTTTTACAATTATTTGACACCAGTTAGGAGCCAGAACTCTTTTCGAATACATCAAATTATACAAATACCATAGTATCCTACCCAGAAAGTACCTAGAACTAACGCCTATCCATCAGCAGATCACACTTGCATAGTTGAGATGCTGATAAAATTTTTTTACAATTATTTGACAACAGTTAGGAGCCAGAACTCTTTTCGAATACATCAAATAATACAAATAACATAGTATCCTACCCAGAAAGTACCTAGAACTAACGCCTATCCATCAGCAGATCACACTTGCATAGTTAAGATGCTGATAAAATTTTTTTACAATTATTTGACAACAGTTAGGAGCCAGAACTCTTTTCGAATACATCATTCGAAACAAATACAATAGCATTCTACCCATAAAGTACCTAGAACTAACGCCTATCCATCAGCAGATCACACTTGCATAGTTAAGATGTTGATAAAATTTTCTTACAATTATTTGACAACGGTTAGGAGCCAGAACTCTTTTCGAATACATCATTCGAAACAAATACAATAGCATTCTACCCAGAAAGTACCTAGAACTAACGCCTATCCATCAGCAGATCACACTTGCATAGTTAAGGTGCTCATAAAATTTGTTTACATTTATTTGACAATGGTTATGAGCCAGAACTCTTTTCGAATACATCGAACAATACAAATACCATCGTATCCTACCCAGAAAGTAGCTAGAACTAACGCCTATCCATCAGCAGATCACACTTGCATAGTTGAGATGCTGATAAAAATTTTTTACAATTATTTGACACCAGTTAGGAGCCAGAACTCTTTTCGAATACATCAAATTATACAAATACCATAGTATCCTACCCAGAAAGTACCTAGAACTAACGCCTATCCATCAGCAGATCACACTTGCATAGTTGAGATGCTGATAACATTTTTTTACAATTATTTGACAACAGTTAGGAGCCAGAACTCTTTTCGAATACATCATTCGAAACAAATATAATAGCATTCTACCCAGAAAGTACCTAGAACTAACGCCTATCCATCAGCAGATCACACTTGCATAGTTAAGATGCTCATAAAATTTGTTTACAATTATTTGACAATGGTTAGAAGCCAGAACTCTTTTCGAATACATCGAACAATACAAATACCATCGTATCCTACCCAGAAAGTACCTAGAACTAACGCCTATCCATCAGCAGATCACACTTGCATAGTTGAGATGCTGATAAAAAATTTTTACAATTATTTGACACCAGTTAGGAGCCAGAACTCTTTTCGAATACATCAAATAATACAAATACCATAGTATCCTACCCAGAAAGTACCTAGAACTAACGCCTATCCATCAGCAGATCACACTTGCATAGTTAAGATGCTGATAAAATTTTTTTACAATTATTTGACAACAGTTAGGAGCCAGAACTCTTTTCGAATACATCAAACAGTACAAATACCATAGTATCCTACCCAGAAAGCACCTAAAACTAACGCCTATCCATCAGCAGATCACACTTGCATAGTTAAGATGTTGATAAAATTTTCTTACAATTATTTGACAACGGTTAGGAGCCAGAACTCTTTTCGAATACATCAAACAATACAAATACCATAGTATCCTACCCAGAAAGTACCTAGAACTAACGCCTATCCATCAGCAGATCACACTTGCATAGTTGAGATGCTGATAAATTTTTTTTACAATTATTTGACAACGGTTAGGAGCCAGAACTCTTTTCGAATACATCAAACAATACAAATACCATAGTATCCTACCCAGAAAGCACCTAAAACTAACGCCTATCCATCAGCAGATCACACTTGCATAGTTAAGACGTTGATAAAATTTTCTTACAATTATTTGACAACGGTTAGGAGCCAGAACTCTTTTCGAATACATCAAACAATACAAATACCATAGTATCCTACCCAGAAAGTACCTAGAACTAACGCCTATCCATCAGCAGATCACACTTGCATAGTTGAGATGCTGATAACATTTTTTTACAATTATTTGACAACAGTTAGGAGCCAGAACTCTTTTCGAATACATCATTCGAAACAAATACAATAGCATTCTACCCAGAAAGTACCTAGAACTAACGCCTATCCATCAGCAGATCACACTTGCATAGTTAAGATGCTCATAAAATTTGTTTACAATTATTTGACAATGGTTAGAAGCCAGAACTCTTTTCGAATACATCGAACAATACAAATACCATCGTATCCTACCCAGAAAGTACCTAGAACTAACGCCTATCCATCAGCAGATCACACTTGCATAGTTGAGATGCTGATAAAAAATTTTTACAATTATTTGACACCAGTTAGGAGCCAGAACTCTTTTCGAATACATCAAATAATACAAATACCATAGTATCCTACCCAGAAAGTACCTAGAACTAACGCCTATCCATCAGCAGATCACACTTGCATAGTTAAGATGCTGATAAAATTTTTTTACAATTATTTGACAACAGTTAGGAGCCAGAACTCTTTTCGAATACATCAAACAGTACAAATACCATAGTATCCTACCCAGAAAGCACCTAAAACTAACGCCTATCCATCAGCAGATCACACTTGCATAGTTAAGATGTTGATACAATTTTCTTACAATTATTTGACAACGGTTAGGAGCCAGAACTCTTTTCGAATACATCAAACAATACAAATACCATAGTATCCTACCCAGAAAGTACCTAGAACTAACGCCTATCCATCAGCAGATCACACTTGCATAGTTGAGATGCTGATAAATTTTTTTTACAATTATTTGACAACGGTTAGGAGCCAGAACTCTTTTTGAATACATCAAACAATACAAATACCATAGTAACCTACCCAGAAAGTACCTAGAACTAACGCCTATCCATCAGCAGATCACACTTGCATAGTTGAGATGCTGATAAATTTTTTTTACAATTATTTGACAACGGTTAGGAGCCAGAACTCTTTTCGAATACATCAAACAATACAAATACCATAGTATCCTACCCAGAAAGTACCTAGAACTAACGCCTATCCATCAGCAGATCACACTTGCATAGTTGAGATGCTGATAACATTTTTTTACAATTATTTGACAACAGTTAGGAGCCAGAACTCTTTTCGAATACATCATTCGAAACAAATACAATAGTATTCTACCCAGAAAGTACCTAGAACTAACGCCTATCCATCAGCAGATCACACTTGCATAGTTAAGATGCTCATAAAATTTGTTTACATTTATTTGACAATGGTTATGAGCCAGAACTCTTTTCGAATACATCGAACAATACAAATACCATCGTATCCTACCCAGAAAGTAGCTAGAACTAACGCCTATCCATCAGCAGATCACACTTGCATAGTTGAGATGCTGATAAAAATTTTTTACAATTATTTGACACCAGTTAGGAGCCAGAACTCTTTTCGAATACATCAAATTATACAAATACCATAGTATCCTACCCAGAAAGTACCTAGAACTAACGCCTATCCATCAGCAGATCACACTTGCATAGTTAAGATGCTGATAACATTTTTTTACAATTATTTGACAACAGTTAGGAGCCAGAACTCTTTTCGAATACATCAAACAATACAAATACCATAGTATCCTACCCAGAAAGTACCTAGAACTAACGCCTATCCATCAGCAGATCACACTTGCATAGTTGAGATGCTGATAACATTTTTTTACAATTATTTGACAACAGTTAGGAGCCAGAACTCTTTTCGAATACATCATTCGAAACAAATATAATAGCATTCTACCCAGAAAGTACCTAGAACTAACGCCTATCCATCAGCAGATCACACTTGCATAGTTAAGATGCTCATAAAATTTGTTTACAATTATTTGACAATGGTTAGAAGCCAGAACTCTTTTCGAATACATCGAACAATACAAATACCATCGTATCCTACCCAGAAAGTACCTAGAACTAACGCCTATCCATCAGCAGATCACACTTGCATAGTTAAGATGCTGATAAAATTTTTTTACAATTATTTGACAACAGTTAGGAGCCAGAACTCTTTTCGAATACATCAAACAGTACAAATACCATAGTATCCTACCCAGAAAGCACCTAAAACTAACGCCTATCCATCAGCAGATCACACTTGCATAGTTAAGATGTTGATAAAATTTTCTTACAATTATTTGACAACGGTTAGGAGCCAGAACTCTTTTCGAATACATCAAACAATACAAATACCATAGTATCCTACCCAGAAAGTACCTAGAACTAACGCCTATCCATCAGCAGATCACACTTGCATAGTTGAGATGCTGATAAATTTTTTTTACAATTATTTGACAACGGTTAGGAGCCAGAACTCTTTTCGAATACATCAAACAATACAAATACCATAGTATCCTACCCAGAAAGCACCTAAAACTAACGCCTATCCATCAGCAGATCACACTTGCATAGTTAAGACGTTGATAAAATTTTCTTACAATTATTTGACAACGGTTAGGAGCCAGAACTCTTTTCGAATACATCAAACAATACAAATACCATAGTATCCTACCCAGAAAGTACCTAGAACTAACGCCTATCCATCAGCAGATCACACTTGCATAGTTGAGATGCTGATAACATTTTTTTACAATTATTTGACAACAGTTAGGAGCCAGAACTCTTTTCGAATACATCATTCGAAACAAATACAATAGCATTCTACCCAGAAAGTACCTAGAACTAACGCCTATCCATCAGCAGATCACACTTGCATAGTTAAGATGCTCATAAAATTTGTTTACAATTATTTGACAATGGTTAGAAGCCAGAACTCTTTTCGAATACATCGAACAATACAAATACCATCGTATCCTACCCAGAAAGTACCTAGAACTAACGCCTATCCATCAGCAGATCACACTTGCATAGTTGAGATGCTGATAAAAAATTTTTACAATTATTTGACACCAGTTAGGAGCCAGAACTCTTTTCGAATACATCAAATAATACAAATACCATAGTATCCTACCCAGAAAGTACCTAGAACTAACGCCTATCCATCAGCAGATCACACTTGCATAGTTAAGATGCTGATAAAATTTTTTTACAATTATTTGACAACAGTTAGGAGCCAGAACTCTTTTCGAATACATCAAACAGTACAAATACCATAGTATCCTACCCAGAAAGCACCTAAAACTAACGCCTATCCATCAGCAGATCACACTTGCATAGTTAAGATGTTGATACAATTTTCTTACAATTATTTGACAACGGTTAGGAGCCAGAACTCTTTTCGAATACATCAAACAATACAAATACCATAGTATCCTACCCAGAAAGTACCTAGAACTAACGCCTATCCATCAGCAGATCACACTTGCATAGTTGAGATGCTGATAAATTTTTTTTACAATTATTTGACAACGGTTAGGAGCCAGAACTCTTTTTGAATACATCAAACAATACAAATACCATAGTAACCTACCCAGAAAGTACCTAGAACTAACGCCTATCCATCAGCAGATCACACTTGCATAGTTGAGATGCTGATAAATTTTTTTTACAATTATTTGACAACGGTTAGGAGCCAGAACTCTTTTCGAATACATCAAACAATACAAATACCATAGTATCCTACCCAGAAAGTACCTAGAACTAACGCCTATCCATCAGCAGATCACACTTGCATAGTTGAGATGCTGATAACATTTTTTTACAATTATTTGACAACAGTTAGGAGCCAGAACTCTTTTCGAATACATCATTCGAAACAAATACAATAGTATTCTACCCAGAAAGTACCTAGAACTAACGCCTATCCATCAGCAGATCACACTTGCATAGTTAAGATGCTCATAAAATTTGTTTACAATTATTTGACAATGGTTAGGAGCCAGAACTCTTTTCGAATACATCGAACAATACAAATACCATCGTATCCTACCCAGAAAGTACCTAGAACTAACGCCTATCCATCAGCAGATCACACTTGCATAGTTAAGATGTTGATAAAATTTTCTTACAATTATTTGACAACGGTTAGGAGCCAGAACTCTTTTCGAATACATCAAACAATATAAATACCATAGTATCCTACCCAGAAAGTACCTAGAACTAACGCCTATCCATCAGCAGATCACACTTGCATAGTTAAGATGCTGATGCATTTTTTTGAACAATTATTTGACAACGGTTAGGAGCCAGAACTCTTTTCGAATACATCAAACAATACAAATACCATAGTATCCTACCCAGAAAGTACCTAGAACTAACGCCTATCCATCAGCAGATTACACTTGCATAGTTGAGATGCTGATAACATTTTCTTACAATTATTTGACAACAGTTAGGAGCCAGAACTCTTTTCGAATACATCAATCAATATAAATACCATAGTATCCTACCCAAAAAGTACCTAGAACTAATGCCTATCCATCAGCAGATCACACTTGCATAGTTAAGGTGCTGAATAAAATTGTGTACAACGGTTTGGCAACAGTTAGAAGCCAGAACCCTTTTCGAATACATCAAACAATACAAATACCACAGTATCCCATCCACAAAGTACCTAGCACTAATGCTTATCCATCAGCAGATTACACTTGCATAGTTAAGGTGTTGATAAAAATTGTGAATTATTATTTACAAATAGCTAAAAGCCAGAACTCTTCCCAAATATATCAAACAATACTGGAACTATAGTTTACCACGTAAAAGACACCTAAACCTCACACCTATGCATCAGCAGATCACACTTGAATAGTTAAGTCGCTGATAATAATTGTTTACAATTATTTGGTAACAGTCAGAAGCCAGAACTCTTTTCAAATACATCAAACAATACAAATACCATAGTATCTTACCCAGAAACTACCTAGAACTGACACCTACCCATCAGCAGATCACACTTGCATAGTTAGAGAAGAGAAATTTCTTAAAAATTTCGTGATCCGCTGTAAAGAAAAATCATTGAAAATTCATAAACTACAAAATTAGCAAAAAATAATTATACTTACACAAAGGTTTATATCCAAATAATTTAATGCGATTAAAATTTAATTACGAATAACGTATTGGCGACATCAAGGGTCGGAAGTCAATAAAGAGCAACGAAAGAGCCAACAACTCGCGCCAGCGAGAAAGTCTCCCTCGACTTGGCGTGCAATACAAACGAATGAAACTTCTCGAGCATTTCCTTATCGCGTGATAGCGTGCGATCCGCGCACGATCATTGAGGATTAGAAGAAGAAAAAAAACCTTCGTTTCCCGTGCACGTTTCTAAATTCCCTTCGTATACACTTACATTTGCTAGAGACCGTTCACCAATTGTATATTCCTCAAGGGCAATTTTGTCAAACTCAACCAACAACGACGACGACGACGACGACGACGACGTCGACGATGACGACTCCATGGCGGAAGTAATCATAGTACAGGTATATACGTAATTCCTTGCTCCCGCTGATTCACTGTGAACTTTCCAACTTGATAAACACGGGGAGGAGGATTAATAAAAAGTCTCGGAACTCGATGTATCGTATTATTCTATACAAGGCTGCATTATGCGTCTCTTTATATATTCGAGTATAATAAATAGCTGAGAGACGGTACTCCGTTGTGGCGAACACTTACATTTGAATATCGAAATGCACCTGAACAAACTTCTCAATGATGAAGTTTAGGAAATTCCGTGTCTATGGAAACACACACACATGTATATACACACTAGGGTGACCAAGAAAAAAATCGGTATTTTTTTTCGCCATAATCCTTCCAAGACGACCCCCTCCTTCCAAGAGGAAAAAACCTCTTGGAAGGAGGGGATCGTAGCTCAAAATTAAGAGGTAGCGCAAGCGACTTTTATTTTATTTTTTACAATTAATGACGAAAAATCATGGTATTCATAAAAAAATTATGCAACAAATCTAATTCGATTTATAATAAAAGAACGAACAAGAATGTTATCATTGCGTATTAAAAAAATTATTATTTTTTAAATATTTTTTTTTATATACGACCATCATCGTATATTATACGCGAAAAAATAAATATATAACAAAATTGAAATTAAAATTTTAAAAATAATAATTTTTTTTTATTCACAATGATGACACTCTTGTTTGTTCTTTTATTACAAGTCGAATTAGATTTGTTACATAAATTTTTTATGAGTACCATAATTTTTCGTCATTAATTGAAAAAAAAGAATAAAAGTCGCTTGCGCCACCTCTTAATTTTGAGCTATGACCCCCTCCTTTCGTGAGGTTTTTTCTTTCGCCACACTCCAACTTCCTGACAACTATTATCGCGAAAAAAAATAACGATTTTTTTTTTGGGCCACCCTTATTACACACACACACATGTGGAAAATCACATGCTTGAGTAAGAGCGAAGGTCCGTCCCGATATTTATTTTAGGTTTGCAATGCTTATAATAATAATAACCATGGCGATTAGAACGTCTTGTAAAGGCGGTGGCTTTTTTTTTTAAATTTATTGCTGTCATCCTTGTTTTTAGTATACTTTGCTGTGAAATATGGTGTTGGCACAACACTATAATAATAATAATAATAATAACAATACTGTTCATAATGAAATATAATGAAATAATAATAAAAATGTACAACTTCCTTACAAAATCGGTGGACAAATACTAATGCTTCTCTGAGAAAAAAGTGGACGGTATTTACAAAAAATGCCCATGGTAAAAGGGGGGATATCTCTTCCGCACCCTTTAACCCTACGGCTTTCTCGCGGAATTCCCGATTCAAATTTACTTGATCAACGCAGCTGGTGCGGCACTGACACGTCGAGTATGCATTTTCAGGAATCGACGAAGGGTACTATCGAGATTTCCGGAAAATAGAGATGGAGAGAGTGAAAGAGAGGGGGGTGGGAGAAAGATGGAAAGAGAAGGCCGAGGGCGGGAGTAAAGGAAGACAGAGCCAATGGGAATGGGGTCTGATAGGCTCCGATAGCAAATCTCCCTGTAATACTCGTCCGTGCGTCAACTGCGCTGCAAAACAAAAGGGCGTAACTCGTAGAGCTCGATCCGTTGGCTCGTATGTGGGTTGCGACCATTCGTTCGTTAATACACTTGACGTCATGCTGTACATACTGTAACTGCCTGCCGCTACCACCCACAGACCCCCGCACCCCTTCCGCTCCTGATGGTTTTCGCCCATCCAAACATTTCGTCCATCGCTCTCCCGTATACTAATCTGCGGTCCAGTCGTAAACCGTTTAATTCCGTTTTGTGATAAACCGTCCGTGCGAGGCCGCGGGCCGTTTATAGCCATGATTCTAAATATCGCGGGTCGATGTATATATTTATATATTTGTATGTACGATGATTCCCCGTTTCACAGGACGAATATAATTAAAGTATATATAGGGGAAGGTGGGGCACAGTGTGCCATTTTTTTTGAGTGATTCAATTGCTGCGAAATGTAGAAATTCAGAAAAAAAATTGCTTTTTCTGAATACTATGCTTCTTTTCCATTGGTCAGGTGGATTTATGAGATTCGTCAATTGCCCACGTGAGTAGTTCGATGACGCGACATATTTATAAATATACATGTACATGATGTTCGAGAAACAAAAGAGTGAGAGCTCGAAGGAGAAAATGCGAGAAAAGAGAAATTCATGATTTACGCTGAATTTTAGTGAGGAATACGGGGATTTAACGTCGACTTGGGTCTCGTTGGCATCTATCAATTTAATTGGGCAATGTTAATTTCAGCGACGATGGCCTATAAACCTGGCAGGGGGTCAACTATAGACGGTGAGGCGCTCAAGGGAGGTGGATGAGGGTGGACATTGTACCGCTAACGAGAAACAGCAGCGCCGGGTTAGTCGGAATATACGTTGAGATCCTTCTATCTTAGCCTCCTACCTCTATCCTTTCCTTCTCCACTCGAGCACGTATCTAGATGCATATACAATACGTTTAAACGTGGACAAATATATATACACATCGAAGAAAGTATTGCATGTGTACATTTATGCCGTAATGCCGAGTCGGACAAGAGAGAGAGAGGAAGAGAGAGAGAGAGAGAGAGAGAGAGAGAGAGAAAGAGCCTCTTAGCTACTGGCTACTGTTAATCAGTTTAGAGTTTATGTCGACCATAAACCGTCCCCTTCACCTCTCAGCCAAGTCCACCCCTTCGGTCTGGCTCCTCCGTCATTAATAAAACCCCCAGAGCCCGCGTTGATATCTCGAAAAGTCGCGACAAGATATAGCCGAAATAATGGGACTCTACAGGTTTCGAAAGAATACGGTATGTGCCTGTATGTGTGTGTATATGTGTGATTACAAACCCCCTGGGGTGTATCTCGCCATTCTCTCGATTTTCTTCACTTCCACTGGCCTTCGTTACGTTTGCGTGTACTTTCGCGTCACACGTTTACGAGAACTGCGAAAAACAGTAGAGAAAAAAGTAGGGTAGGAAGGGGCACGTTGAGCAAGTTTGGAATTATCGCCCTGTAATTCCTTAAGGCCTTAGGCCACTCTAGAGGCCAAAAAAGGGCATATTTTGTGATTTTTTTTTCAGCGAAACCATAAATAAAATCGGAATTACAAAATGGGGGTTTTATTACAGACGTTATTTTTTCACAGCGATACATGTCAAAATGGCGATTGTGCAGCATTTTTCCGATGACGCCTTTATTTCTGGAAGGTCGACGGCCGGACAAACAGCTCCTATAATTTTTTAGTTATGATGAGGCACTAGTTTTTTCGATTATGTATAAGAATAGCTATAGAAGTACGTAGGATTTTTATGATATACTGCTTTTTGTCAAAATGGCTCATTTCTAAAATAAAAAGTATCAAATGCTAAGAGAAAATCGTTAGAAAATTGTTTTTAAAAAAGGAACTATGCAATATAATAAAAAAATCTTACGTAGTGCCTCAGAAAATGCAATTCTAAATGTACAGTTAAAATTTTAAGTGAATCGGTTGAAATTGGTTCGAGTTATGAGTCCAGCCGACTTGAAAAATGTAGCTTGGAGATAAACGCATTCAAAGTTAGTAGAAAGTCACGACATGAATCAAGAGGGGTTGCGCTAGAATTCGAAAATCGAGTACTTAGAGATTTTTCACACCCATAATCTTTAGGGATATAATTTTATAGGTACTAAAGTACATTTTTAACAAAAAAAATCGATTTTTGGAACATCCTAGAATGGCATAAGGCCTAACAGTCTGTCGTAGAAAAATGAAATTTACATTGGTCAATAGTAAATTTATCTGGGGAAAAAAAGTCTGCCGACGAAATTCCTGTTATCCTTATTGTTTCACAGATAATCGCTCTCAAATGACTAAGACCATATTTGCTCAACCTGCCCCGATAGTGGGGTAAGTTGAGCATGAGTATGAGGTAAGTTGGGCAAAGTAAGAATTGCATAAAAAAATCAGACGTATGCAACATGATTTGGTACAATGCAGTAATAAACCAACAGTTGCTTGTTAATTAGTTAGATTTTGAAACATTAATTCATTGCAATGAACTTTGAAATATTTTTCCAATAATATTCGAAGAAAATCTTTCAATCACGTTTTTTTTTTTACTTTTGAGTGCAAAAATAATGAAACGCCCCGTGTTACCATCGCGTGCAGCGCATGGCAACGAGCGATGCCGTGAAGTGTTCCCCTCCCCTCTGGAAAACCAAGCACCGCGTGCGGTGCCTGGTTTTCTGGAAATTTCGATTACCCAACTTACCCGACTGCTCAACATGCTCCTCTCTACCCTAGATCGGGCCTTCTAGATTTTGCCTTCTGTAATTCATTGTACGAATCGATCATGGGAAAAGTGGAAACTAATTTGCGGAATTGGGGAAAAGATGAAAATTAAAATGTTTAATATTTGACACTGAGTTATTCATATATATATATATTTTTTTTTAATTATCCGGATTTCGTGTCACGATCATTAATCACGATGACAATTTTTTTACGCTCCCCAAATTTATTCAGTCGTAGCTTTTGTGAAAAGCGTGCGGAAAATTTTTGCGAAGGGTGAGAAGAGAGAGGGCGGAGGGGAAGGAAGAGAAAATGCATACGCAAGAGAACGAGAGAGGGAGAGAGGGTGAGAAATAGAGTAAGAGAGAGGAAGAGTGAAACGACGGCAGAGGGCTGGGAGGAGGGAAAAACGCTCAAATATTTCGTGCATGGTCGAACGTTTAATCCCACCGCGCGAGCTGCTCGGGTTGATTAATCGCGAGCCACGCATGATGAGGGTGGTGAACGTGTGCCAGAATAGCGCAAATATTTTCTACCGGTGAGAGCGACGAAGACCAAGCTCTTGCTCAGAGAGAGAGAAAGAGGGAGGGAGAGAGAGAGAGAGAGAGAGGTAGAGAGAGAGAGAGAGAGAGAGAGAGAGAGAGAGAGAGAGACAGTCACACACACACACCAAAATTGTCGAGAGATACGAAAGAGAAATTAAAAAAATTGCATCGCGTTTCGTTGGAAGCGCTCGCGTGTGATACGATGACGAATGCCAGAGGGCTTTATCACACACGCTGCCACCGGTATATATATCCTCGGAACGGTGGATTATGGTGGATGGCCACGAATTTCGAGGGTCGCAGCCTCCCGTCGAATCCCATCCGCGACCGGAGTGAATCCGTTCTCGAAATTCGCGTGTTTCGGACTCGCGAGAGCCTCCCAAATGTTATGGGATTAAATGTGTATAACTCGAACGCGCCCGGATACCCGCGCCTCCTCTCACGGTACTTTTGTATCGCGCCTGCGGATTCAACTTTTCCTATGGTACAACCGCGCGATGTACATTTCACGCTTGTACAGGGTCATTCATAATATGCTGAGTGATTCGAAGGAAAAAAAATTATTTGCGGAATATGCCCGAATTATTGTATCGATCAGTACTATACAGGCAGGCACGAAAAGTCACGCCCAAAAGGATAATTAAGATAAGTCGTATCAAGATAGTCCGAATCATCCCCTTGCATGTTTTACGAAATTGTTTAGTTTTCGTAAAAAATAGTAATTTATGCTACAAGTGCGGAAAACAACGAATTCCATCGCGCGTGAAGTTGCCGCATGAGCCGAAGGCTTATGGTGCATTTCACACGAGTACGAGTGTGATTTGCAGCACGAGCCGAAGGCGAGTGCTGTAACCACACGAGTACGAGTGAGAAATGCACCATAAGTCGAGGCGAATTCGGCAACTTACGCGCGATGTAATTCGTTTTTTTTCGCACATGTCCCATACATTATTTTTTGCAATGACTGTCTCGAAAGTGGGATTTGAGATTCAACAAAACCAATAACAATTATATTCAAATATATCACATCAGTTCAGATCATTTCCTTGTCAGAAAATACGATTGTGATAAGTTGACGTTTCATATGACATGAATTTCGCTACATTCAAGTTTGTTCAATCGGTCCAAAATCGTAGAACAAAAAACTATCAACTGTGAAAAAAAACCGTTTTTTCGCGAATCAATGTGGTAAAGTGAGCTATAAATAGATTTTTTTCCGCACTAGTGCGGGAAAGTCTCACATTCCCGCACTAGTGCGGGAAAGTAAGCATCGTTGAGAAATAAGCCACTTTCCGCACGCTAAACACCAATCGAAAATCGCACTTTCGGGGCAGGCATTGCGAAAAAGTATTTGTTGATCTTTTTTTTTCGGGCTTTCCTGTAGCCTAGGTACGTACCTCTCAGAAGGTTTTAAAAGCTGTTGAAAGTTATTTAGACTAGTGTACATATTTTTTTGATAGTTTGATGATTTTTATAGTTTGATGATTGACCCGCTCAAATCTATTTTATTAACTTTTTATCAATATCTAAGGCATTTACGTTAGGGTTCAGTTGCTCACTTATTTATTGCTTGATAGTGCACTCCATAACAATAACACACGTATAAAAAATCACGAGGAAAGTACATACACAAAAGATAAAAATAAAGAAATGATTTTTTCTCGAAAACTAAAAGAGATCGTAGAATATACATCGGGATGATCGGATAGGTATTGATACGAGGCATCTAGATTTTCCTTTTGAACGCCACTTTTCGGGCTGTGATTACATAAAATAATAATAATAATGACAATAATTTTGCGTAATAATTCGACAAATAATTTATCTTTATATGGGATATTAAACGCCAAATCGACCACTTTCCGGCCCACCCCCTTTCGACGTGGCTGAAACTTTAATATGTTATTGGTTTCATCTTAAAACGCTTGTGTGATTTTTTTCAATTTTTTTTACATAATCACAATCATCATTTTTTTTTCAAATGCTCATAACTTTCTGAAAAATTTACCGATAAAGATCTTTTTTGTTTTTAATTCTTTGTTTTGAAAAGTTCTTTATGAAAAAAAAAAAATGTTTGAAAAATATTCAAACTCATCTTCGACATGATTTTTTAGTTTAAAAAAAAAAACGCGATTTTTTCAAAGACTGTCACTTTTGACTTTTGATTTTTTTTTTGTAAAAAAAAATATGATCAATTTAGCAATTTTTGCCACCAGACCCATCATCGTAAGATTTATCTTTCTATTTTTTTTTCTAAATTGAAAAATGAAAAGTAAAAAATTTTTCTGTCTAGAAATCTGTATATACCCATACATAACATACAGACACTTTTCACACAATATATTTTTACCAAAATATCATCACATACTGCAAAAAAAAAACGATGACATCGATCATTCTGTGCTCACGAATCCGCAACAAAATACTGCAAAAAAAATTTTCATGAAATTTATTTTCCATAATGCAATATGATTAAAAATATTTTCTGCCACTTTACATTCTTCTGTACCAACAAAAATTTATTGATACGTCCCCGTCCGCAAAATTCGTCTTTATAAGATTTTTTTTCTTTTTTTTTCGTATACATGATTTTTCGCTCCACCAGGCTCTCTGTTGGGGTTCTAACTTCGAATTCCCGTTAAATCACTTTGACAATTCCACACGAAACAGTCTGCAGCTATACGACCGCATACCATTTATTCGTTGCATTTCTCTCTCTCTCTCCTTCTCTCTCTCTCTCTCTCTCTCTCTCTCTCTATATATATATATATATATATATATATATATATATATATATATATATATATATATATATATATATATATATATATATATATATATATATATATATATATATATATATATGCGTGAGGATGCACCAAGTGAGAAAGACACGTGTGTATGCGTCTATATGTAGTTGAAACACCAAGAGTGCTTTACGCGAGTGCCACTGACTGATACATTTCTAGTTTTAACGATGATCCTGGCAATAACTCGGGGCTTAAGTATCATGCGCATATGTGTGTGTGTGTGTGTGTATATATATATGTGTGTGTGTGTGTGTGTCACATACGTGGGCGTTTGGTGTCCTAGTGTTTTCGTAGATGTGAGTTGTGGCCCAGCGTGTATTGCCATCACCAATCATTGGTTATGTCCCCGCTAATTAACTAATGTTCTTCTCTATGCAAATTACCCTTTCGGCCGCTTGAGAGCCAGTGCCGTTTCGATTATCGCTCATGTGCGCTATACGAACGCATGTGCCCTCGCAATATACTATGTATGTATGTATGTAAATGTTCGGTGGATTATTGAAGCCGTGTACGTGCTTGGACGATCCACATTCCTGTCGCTGATCAGAGAAAATAATTCTTCACTATGATGTTCATTAAGCCAAGTTTTTCTCGGGGTAGGATGCTGTAATATTATTATCCGATCATGCAACCGGTTAAAAAATTATTTATACAGTATCGTTTTTTTCGGACATTTTTTTTAATATACATTATTTTTATTCATATTTACATGAAGTATTTGTATTTTTAAGTGGCTGGCGATTGTTGCTCCTGGGTGTGTAGGAAATTTGGTTCGCGTGTATGCCAGGGATGAATTTTAGGGTCATGTCTTATTGAGAGATGTGTAGTAAGTTTATTGTGAAAAATGTGTTTTTTATGCGTTGAAGATCAAAACGTTTTTTGTATAGTTTTATACCTACATATTGATAATCATGTCACTACAAACAAACAAATCTATACATTTTTTAAATGATGTTTGCTTCGTTGGAATGCAACAAAAATTTTCATTTTTTGCAATTTTCATTTTCATTTTTTTTTTAATACAATTTTAAGATTATACTCTTGAGATATGATAGTTTTGGAGAAAAAATGACTCCATAGTGGGCGTTTCAAAAAAGGTATTTATTCTTATATCTGAAGAGCCATTTCGCAGTGAATTAAGTAACGATAATCATGAAAAATTAGCGATTTATTATAAAAAGTGACCGCCAACAGATTTATAGTCATTAATGTCAGCCCGAAAACACGATGATACCATCATACGCTAGAATTTTACAATATTTCTAATACGAGCAATCAAACGGACTATTTTGCGAGAAAAAAAAATCTTTTTCGAAGAGAATCAGAGTATACTTTTTTTATTCACACTATACTTTAATGGCATTCTTCGCGCTCGGCTTAATTCAATTTTGCCCCAACTACCCTCTCACCTTGCAGACATAGTTTATTTTATTTATTTCCTTTTTTTCCTTAAATTTAATTTCCGTAATGAACATGCGTGGATTCGCATGCGAAATGCGTAGAAAGTAGGCGGTTATCACGAGTCGTTCGAGGACCACAAGTACAAGCGTGCAAGTAGCAAGGGCGTGCAAGGCTGGTGGACGCAACTTGGCAAAGTAAAGGGCATCGTTTCGCAGCGGGCTAAGTGACGCGCGACACGCACTGACCTCCGTTAACGTCGTGACGTTGGCGAGGTGTACGCGACGTGTAGGAGTCGCGACGACGTGGTCAACGTTGCGTATACCGGAGATTAGCCCGCCTTTGCTGGGCAAAAAGCCACTCGCGCGCGCGCGCTTATATACCCGTGAGAGAAGGGCAAGGGTGATCCGAAGGTTTGACAGAGACGAAAGTGCACTCACGGAAATTAGACCGCTTTCAATTAGTTGCAACGAGGAATAATTAACGCGTGTGCACGCGTGCGGTGTAATAAACGCGTAACGCGTGTACGTTAATTAATGCTTATTTTAATGATCAATGATAAATAATTGTGATGATGGAGGATAAATGACACTGGTGGATGGGCGGTCGGAGTTTGACTTCGGTTTTTCGAGTTGAGCAGCGTATGTCCAATACTCGGAGGGGTGACCGCTTAGCCGAGTACCGACTGGTGCATCAACTAGTTAGCGGAAGGTCAATGCTTCTGAGACCTTGGTGTAGATACTTCAGTTAAACGACTGGGCGCCAGACCAGCAGAAGAATATGGGGCCGTCTATACCGGTATGGGTTTTCCAAAGTTACCCCGTGCCCACGGCAAATGTGGTATAGTGTGGCTTAAGACGGCTGTGGACGCAACGGAACGTTAGATTAGAGCGATAGGAAAGGATCCAATTGGGAAGGGTAATATGTAAAAACCAGTAAGGGTAGGTATACACTGACAGAAAAATTCTTTTGATATTAACTAGATGCGTCTATTTGATTTTTTAAAATTTGAATTAGCTAGATTTTTCGTGAAATCAAATCTTTCCTATCGCATTCCATTATTGGAATTATTTATTTTTAATATATTTATTTATCCAAATCAAGATCTATTTAATATCGTCTTATAACTGAATATTTTATTTCTTTCTAATAAATCTGTGATTTGGTTTCATCTGCTAGTATAAGACAAAAGAGAGAAACGAAAAAATGGTACACGATTCAGTCTCTCAAAAATCTCATGGCATTGTTTTCATTAGAAGACTGTTGTAACATTCTCCAGTTGAGGGCAAGTTAGTCTTTCTATACATAAATAGGCGCATCTCTTAATAAAAGGCACGATGATCCCTTTCTTTTCTTTCCAAATAACAGCCTTGTTAGTGAAAAAAAAAAACGAAAATAAACTAACCTTTTATCACCGCCCTTTCATGTCATGAACCTGTATTCCTTTCTCGTATTCGTTCGATATATCGTGTTTTATCTTTATTTATTTACTTTGAATCTAATATTCATTTATTTGATTTTAATATATTTAATATTTAAAAAGAATAGCTTGAACAAATTAAAAAAAAAGTGCAGCAAATAGGATCGTAGTAGGCCGCGAAACAAGGAAAAAACCTGTTTGATTTAAATAGATCCTATTCAAATTAAATATTTTTTTTGCAGTGGTCGTTGGAACACAGGGATAATAATAAACGTTTAATAATGACGAATGATGACATTAATGCGTGATATAGAAATGATCAATGATAACGATTCTGAAGCTTGGCATAGTCGGATATCAATAGCAATTAATTTTTTCTAATTACTCAATTTTTTCGCCTTATTTGGGCTATCGAAATTTCTCAAAAGTTTCACTGGAATCTTTATTGGAGATCTGAAACTCCAATCTATAAAGAAAATAATAATCACAATTGTATAATAAAGTGTATCAATAAATGAATAATGAGAAAATAAAAATGGATAAATATAAAATTTGTACATGACAAAAAAGAAGTATGGAAATAAAAAATAATTGTTTGTGTATTGCAACGATGCAAACTTTGATAACATAAATGACAAGGAATATTTAAATGATAAATGATGAATAATCTGATCAATGATGAGAAATAGTTGCGTAATAAATGTCACAGAATTAGGCTTGCGATCCAGCTTTTCTTGTTTCAATTATCAATTTTTCAATTTGAATAAATCGATTTATTGCATATGAATTCCCAGACTTTCGAGATATTCGCACCAAAATTGAAATGCTTTCCAACCAACAATAACAAGTAGTTTGATTGTAGAGATGAATCGTATTTGTAAGTTTGCAAAAAACAAAAACGCGCGGTACCAGCGATAGAAATATTTAGGAAAATTGGATTTTATGGAATTTCGTTTTAAACCTAAATTCATTCACAGTTCGATCAATTATTGTTAACACTTAATTTTATTAATTTTTATTTCTTATTGTTGATTATCTTATAGTATCGAAGTTTTCCAGTCACCAAAAAGTCTGATTTTTTTTCAGTAGATTGTTGAATCGTATCTACATGAAATAATTCAAATATTAATTGTTGTTCTCCATTATATAACTATTCTTAAATTAAATATAAAATTAAATTGTATTAAATGATATGCAAATAAAGTAATTTCAATAATCATTATTATTTCCTACTCAATAATTATTCTAAAATTTAATTTATTAAATTACATATTCTACAATTCAATCAAACATACACTTGAATAATAATTATTGAGGTTGTTTCATGATCGAATTAGATTGCAACCAAGGTTCATAAAAATCAATCTTATTTCCATAGGAACGTGAATCCGGATGTTTTGAATTCTGAATAAAATTGACAAGGACTTTCTGGTCGTCCGGAAATAGTGTGAAAACTTTTGTCCCGATAGCGTTGGTGCTCCCGGTGCACTTCTTTCCGGTCTCTCGGACTCGACATTTCGCGCCTTCGTAGATGAGACGGTCTGGCTGGCACCGATGCGACCGTTTCGCCTTCTCTTTACCTCCCCGCTTCCTATCTTTTCTTCACTCACTCTCCCTTTCTTTCTCTCTCTCTCTCTCTTTGGTTCATGGACTGGTGTGATTTGGTCGGTACGATATATGTATTCATGTATAACGATAAAATCCCAGCTACGACGAATTTGAATTGTCGTATTATTCAAAGTACGCGCGTTTTCTCACGATTCCAGCTATTCCATGCGCTCTGTCTCGCGCGTACCTTCATAGAAGACCGAACAACGCCTAATTTTTCATTTTTTTTTGTTATTTTCTCTCCCTCGTTGCGTTTTAACGAACGGCGAGCACTTCGGAACAAATAGCCCGTTATTTTCGGAAAGTATTTCCGGTGAAGCAACGTCTTCACTCTTTACACATCGGCATGAACTAAATCATAGTGCAATAATCGATGATTGAAACACAGGTGGATGAATAGCATGATCAAAAGAATCGTATAGCTCCGGAAATGCACCCTTAAATGTAGGGTAGGGAGGGGCATGTCGAGCAGTCGGGTAAGTTGGACAATCGAAATATCTGGAAAACCAAGCACCGCACGCGGGTGCATCAAATGGCGGAAAAAGAGGTATGGGGGATAGGAACACATCACACCATTGCCCGTTGCCATGCGGCGCACGAGACGATAACACGGAAGGTTTCATTATTTTTGCACCCAAAAGTAAAAAAAAAACATGATTGAAAGATTTTCTTCTACCATTGTAGACTTTTTATAGACTTTTTTTCCCCCAATAAATTTCCTATTGACCAATGTAGCTTTCATTTTTATACGGCAGGCTGTTAAGGAAGTACAGGCCAATAATTCCAAACTTGCTCAATATGCCCTTCCCTACCCTACAGTCTTATTGTTAGCGCAAATAGTACAAAATTCGTTGGATTTTTTCTAGTCGTTTACTCGTAGTCACGAAAAACGAGCTTTCCCGTGCATGAATCTTGCTCCGACTACAATAAAGACCTGATCAGGCATCCTGGTTTATTTTTCCGGCCTTGATCAGGATTTTTTTATGAAGCCCTGATCATTTGTGAAACGAAATCCCAGACTTCGATCTGATCAGGATAAAAAATCAAGGCCTGATAGGGTAAAAGTTCAAGGCCTGATCAGGGTAACAAAATCAAGGCCTAATCAGAGTACAACATCGAGGCCCGATCAGTGTAAAAAATCAAGGCCTGACCAGGGCTTGATTTTTCAAGGCTTCAACAATGTGAAGAATCATGGCCTGGTCAGAATGATGAAATGAAGCCCTGCTCAGGATGTCCTATTTATTCGAGAATTGAATGTTGGAACGTGTTTGAAAAAAATGATCTATTTTTAGCATTTTTTTCCCCGGCATTTTGCAATAATAAATATGTTTTGAACAATCTAATCTTTCCAACTTTAGGTTCAAGTTTTAATAAATTATATTATGTAAACGTGTTCCAAATTTGAAGATGATCCATCAATTAGTTTTTGAGTTATGATTCCCGCAAATTGAAAAATTTCGTTTCGAGAAAAACACGTTTAAAGTTTCACAAACGAAAAACTCAAAGTCAAATGTGTTTAATCAAATGATAAAGTGTCTTACCGATTAATCAGCGATTCCAGCACCATACAGCAGTCCTTCCTCTTCCTCATGCAACTCATTTGAAACTTGCATTTCCTCTTTACGAGCTTTTCGAGCTTCTTTTGTCTCTAATAAACTTTTTCTACTTTGCCGAGCCACGCGCATCTGATCCATTTGCTCGGTATATCCGTAGCTCTGCCTGCCAACTACGATTTGTAGTTAATTCATAATCATGAGTAGGGCTGAATTTCCTTCATTGAATAAAATAGCAGCAAGAAATGACGCTACCTCGATTATTTTGTATCCAGAATGGAGATGTTTTGGAGCTAATCGCCAAACGGTCGAGTTTGGGTTTGTTTGGGTTATGAAAACACAAACAAACCCAAACAAACTACCTAACTGAGCGGTCGTGGATACTGGAGCGCACTCGGGAGTTCAGCGGAGAGTCTTTATCATTCATATACATACCGTTAGAAGGAATCCGAATATCGTTTTAAAATTTTCAGGGTGTATTCTTAAGATATTTTACTAACGATTTATGAAATAAACAAAAATTAATTTTTTGATTTACCTAAAGTGTTTGCCCGCCTTAATCCGAAGAGGGTAGGACAAATAAATAATGGTAAATTGGCATATCTACGACAATATTTCTGCACGAGAAGCGGTCACCCCTCCGAGTATCGGCCATGTAGAATGCTGCTTAACTCGAAGGACCGTCGGAGGCGAACCCCGAACGCCCATTCACCAGTATCGTTTAGCATATGATACATACACACGAGTAATTACCTAATTGGCCGCAAAGCATAACAATTCCACAAATTGATTTGGCCTTTTTTGCTAAATAACGATGTCCATTTACACCGAAAATTATGTACAATCGTCTCGATGAATATTAGACTGAAAGACGTTTCCTGCATAATCTTGTGTCTGGTAAACGCTTAAATGGACATGCACATGCCGAGATAACTATTGCATACAGATCTAAATATACATTTATATGCGTTTACCTCCATACCCCACGAAATAATTAAATACGTCGCGAGAAAACGTACACATTACGTGCCTTATCTTTACCCCATTCCGAACCGCTCCTTCAACATTTCTCGTGTGTGTTATAATATATATATTTTTTCTTTCTTTCTTTGCCACCGTCACCCGGTCGTCCAACCGGCGTTCTCTCATAGTCGTTTCCGTCACCGTTTTGGTTTTTTACGACCCTAGTCTATAATCTACCCCGCCCAGTTATTTTCTAGGAAGAGGACTTGTCGCGCTATTCCATTGGAACACACTCCGCGACAATCCTTATTCCACATTTATATATGTATAACGAGCAGCAGTATCGAGGGGTTGGCCGACAGGCGGGTACAAGAAAGGGTGATATTAGCCACTTTTGTTTATATATATATGAATTACGCCATATTCGATCTTCCGTCCACTCGTGCAACGCCGAGACCCCTTAACCCTATCGGTTGAGAAAAGAGAACAAAAAAAGGAGAGAAACGAAGAAAAATGAATAAATAAACAACTGCAAAGGAGAAATTCGCAAACGAGCCAGGGAACCATTGTATTATTCTCATTATTACTATTATCCAACGGCGACAGTGGTGCGCAAGTTAAAGTCAAAGTTTTATGCGTTTTAATCAGAAAAAGCCACTGTCACAGGGTTTCATTCCCATCATATCTATATTTCTCTCTCTCTCTCTCTCTCTCTCTCTCTCTGGCTCTCTCTCTCTCTCTCTCTCTCTCTCTCTCTCTCTCTCTTCTATTCTCATATCCACGAGAGAGAGTTCATTTGCGCTAATGAAATCAGCGTTATCTCTTGCGGACCTTCGTCGCATTGCGAGAAGGACCGCACGTACACAGTGTTATTATCGTTCGCAGCAGCAGCCTCGGTTTTCCGTTTCAAAATTCTGCACTCGCACACGAGTGAAAACTATTTTTTACTGGTATCAATTATGGGGGGTTATGGTGAGACCTAGAGGATTTAACAACGGTATGTAAAATTCTAAGACGGATGATGTAGGGTAGGGAGGGTCACGTTAAGCAATCGGGTAAGTTAAGCAATCGAAATATCGGGAAAACCAAGCATCGCACGCGGGTGCATCAAATGGTGGAAAGGGAGGGATGGGCAGGGGAACACATCACGCTATCGCCCGTGGCCACGTGGCGCACGAGACGGTAACACGGGACGTTTCATTATTTTTGCACCCAAAAGTAAAAAAAACGTGATTGAAAGATTCTCTTCTACCATTGTATGAGAAAAAAATATTTCAAAGTTCATTGCAATTAATGTTGATGTTTCAAAATCTAACTAATTAACAAGAAACTGTTGGTTTCTTACTGCATAGTACCAAATCATATTGCATACGTCGGATTTTTTAATGCAATTCTTACTTTGCCCAACTTACCTCATACTCATGCTCAACTTACCCCACTGTCGGGACGGGTTGAGCAAATATGGCTTTAGTCATTTGTGAGCGATTATCTGTGAAACAATAAGGATAACAGGAACTCCGTCTACAGACTTTTTTCCCAGATAAATTTCCTATTGACCAAACTGGGTTTCATTTTTATACGGCAGACTGTTTAGCAATGACAGGCCGATAAATGCAAATTTGCTCAACATACCCCTACCTACGCTAATTCGGTCGAATAATTTTATAAAATCAACGGGCAGATTTCTTTAACCCTCTCATCAGTGGACTGTCAGTGCTGATACGTGATTTATAGGTGAGCTTGTTATTCGCCATTGGAATTATGGAAATTGCAAGGATAACAGAATAGTGGAAATACAGGATAGCCTGGAAAGTGACGTCTAAAAGGAAAATCTAGATGTTTCGTATATCTATCCAAATCATCCCTATGTTCGTTATACGATCTTTTTTAATTATGAAGAAAAAAGCATTTAAATTTTTTTATCTTTGTGTATGTATTGGGTCTATGCACAATTCCGTAGCGAATAACAAGTCAATGTCAAATTGAAAATATTGACAAAAAAAAAACGATTTTAATCAACTCAATATGTTTCAATCTGTTCAATAACTTTCTCCCATCGCTCCACGAGCTTCATTATCCCTCTTTCATAGAAGTCCTGAGATCTTTGGGCAAAAAAATCATCAAAGTGATTTTTGAGGACGTCCAGGGAACTGAAGGTTTTATCATTCAAATTGTTCTGTAGTGTCCGGAACAAGTGATAGGTCCCGCCTTTTTCAAATCAATGTCACACGATGGCGAAAAACCGTTCTATGGTTTTTTTTAATTGCAATTCATGCAAACTACTTGGCCCTAGTCGCAACAAAATTTATTTGAAGTTCATTTGTCGCGAGATTGCAAGATTCGAGGTCGTGTGGAGTTTGCGAAAAACGTGAAAAAAAATATAAAAACGACAAAAAAAACTTGTTTTTTTTTGCGTTCGTTTGGGCTACAACAAGCAAAATAGCTGCTTCAAAGCATTCCATACAAGGAATGTTACGACACAACGTAACATGTCTGTCACACTCCCTTCATCACTTTACAACTAACCCCCTGATTATTTTTTTCATAAACTAATAAATACGCGTTTTTTTATTTTTTATAACCTACCATTTAGACAGCTATTTGTTTATTTTTACGTTGTTAAATTATGAATGGTCAAAGTTAATTTCAAGAACTTTCCTGTCGATAAAATCAACGATTCGATTAAAAAAAAAATTAGAGGCCTCATTTCAAGCAGATGTGCTGATAGTATATAGCTACAACTCGTTGAAAATGTCCATTTCCCATATACGTATATATATATACATGTTGTACATCGTTACAGATAATATACTACGTTATCGTGGGGTCGTATATTTACCACGGGTAAACGACGAAATAGAGAATTTCCACTGTGTGTCTTTCTCAGAGTTGCCTCACTTCTTTTTTTTTTTTGTGCAATACCTTTCACCCTGCGAGCATCATCCCTCTCACCAACTTTTCTCCCGATTCCGGTCTTTTTCTGTTTCTCCCTGTCCACTTTATTTCTATTCGCTCCTTTCGCTCCCTTTCCATTTGCCATATACGACGCGGTGTCTCTATACAATATAAAGTACGTATAGGTATTCCATACGTGCGGGTCCTTTGCAACGATGAGGAGGGGAAAAGTAATTGGACTCTGTCACATACCCGTGGCTATTCTTCGTCGAACGACAAGAAAGGTTTTGCTCCTCGCGATCTCTCTCTCTCTCTCTCTCTCTCTCTCTGTCTTTCTCTCGCCTATTGGGGTTCCTATTTCTGCTGAGGATTCTCTTCGTCTCGGGACGCGTTTTCTCTCATTGGCCTCCCGATAAATCTTGCCGGAGTGACCTGAAGAAAATAGTGTTCCAGGCACATGTCCAGGAATGGGAGAATGAGGGAGAGAGAGAGAGAGAGAAAAAGGGGATGTGGACTTCCGTACTCTCACTGCATTCTCGCAATATATATATATATATATATGTATGTATAGAAAATACGTGAAAAAAGAAGAGAAGATACGGTACTTCATCCTTCTCTCTCTCTCTCTCTCTCTCTCTCTCTCTCTCTCTCTCTCCGTCTCCATCTCCTTTTCTTTCTCTCTATCACCGAGAGAATTGAGAAAATTCCCATTTTCAACAATCCCCGGCCTTTACGGATCAGTGGTCAGCGAATAATCTACCGGATAGCAGCTCTGCGTTAAACTCTCCGTTGTCCGCGGCAAATCGATCTTTTCAATCCGACCGTCCGATAAATTCTCAGTGTTAATCCCCCACCTCCCAATATATATACGGGGTGTATACAACAAAATGATGTGCGGAATATTGCAATTGGCTTTAGAATTGTTACGTGCTATGGGGCGGATGCGTTTTTTCTTATCGTCGAATTTTCCATTAAGTGCATATTATTGATCCTTTCGATTGAGCGTATTATTTACGCTCTATCGATAAAGTTATTTTATTTACGAAGCGACGATTTTTTTCCGGTCCATTATGTTATTTTCTTCTCTAGTATGGTAGGAAGAAGTTGTATTGAATTGATTAGTAAAATTAATCAGCCCGTTGTCCATTGAGCGAGTATTCAACGGATCTGCATAAGCTTGGGGCCTAACAGACAGATCGATTTTTAATCTTTTATTCCTGATTAAAGTATTGGGATGAGCGGGTAATTTTTTGAAATTTAAAAAATAAGAAAATGATAAGCTGTCAAAAAAGTTCGATTTTTGAACAGAAAGAGAGAACATAACTTTTTATTAACAATTGGATAAACGAAGAAAAAAAAAATCATCCAGTGAGACGATAGAAAATATAAACTGCGTACAGAATTGTGCAATACAAAAATCGGGTTTTCTAAATTTCACGCTTATGCAGACCTCTTAAAAAGCTCCGATAATTATTAATATTTGACATGCATAGTTCTTCGTCTGTTTTCCAGGGCACCGCAGGTAAAACCTCTTCCAAAAAGTCTATTTTTCCCATTTTTGTCAAACTAACCATTTTGCAGTAACCGAAATAATTTACCTAGCAAGTACTCACTGATTGTCATTTTCCTTACTCATGAATTATGAATTATCCATTTTCAAATCAAATGATAGCAATAACAGAGCGGGTTTTTTTGTGCTCTTCTGTGACAGACGATCATGGCGAATCACAAGCCACCGAGTCTCTGAGGATTCCCCCTCAAAAGGTGCCCAACTTATACATTTTTCCTTTTTGCAATCAACAGACTTCATTTCCGACGAATATCCGTGCAAATAAAGACGATCGAAACAATTCTCGTCGCCTGGGAGCTTTCTATTCTTTTTTCGCCGTGCCTCAAACGAGAGCCTGTCGTACACGAGACCTACTATAAAATACCCCTTGACTATATAGGGATAGAGCCTCGTTATAATGCGATAGGTGAGACAGAGACAGAGAGAGAGAGAGTGATAGAGGGAGGGAGGGAGGGACGGAGGGTGGGTGGGAGGGAGGGGGAGAGGGAGAGAGAGAGAGAGAGAGAGAGAGAGAGAGAGAGAGAGAGAGAGAGAGAGCACGGTTAACGAGACAGCTACATGTATACATATACATACATATAAACGTTGTATATCCTAGCTCCGATGCATTATGATCGCGAGTCACTCGCAAATGGGATTCCGCGCGAGGTGAGGGTGTTATATTTTATCCAGGGCCCTCTGCAGCTCGTGTATCGCGCTCGCTGCCACCGGTGGTACGTTCGATGCATATTTACGGCGGCGTATCATATTATACCGTACAAAACTAGGGATGAGGGGGTAGGTAGCTAATCAGCTGAAGTAGCCCGTTATATACGAATGTTTTAACAGTCGAGTTTGATTTTACTTATTTTTCTACCCCTGCACTAACCCTCACTGTCTCTCGCGGGCTTTCCCTCTGGCGCTGTCGTCTACGGTCTCGTGAAAACGAGGGATAGCGTGCTACGGGATATTAGTCCGGTAATAGCCATTCTCGTGCTCAACTTCGAGACCTCGTGTATACGTAGATATATATGTATACATGTTTGCTAACGTCAGAATCGCGTAAAGTCTATGATAAATGTTTATTCCGTTGTCATACCTATATCATTCCGCGACTTGACTCATTCGCACGATTATTCACACATACTTTCACCACTTTGATTCTGAAACCCCAACGGCGAACATTAAGCATCCATTATACTGATATTCTTCATTCGAAATTGCTTACACCTGTGCTCGAATTTTACTAGATGGTGTTCTACCGCGATTCACTTTTGCTTAGGAATTTTGTATGCATATTAAAAGCAGCGAGTTATATTAATATTAATAATTATGAGGATTAGTAATAGTGGGGATTAATAATTATAAGGATTAATCTTCCGTTGACACATTGGGCCATTTTTATCCGAACGAAAAGAAATAAAAAGCTCTTTTTCCCAAAATTAAGGATTTTCAATAATTATTCACAATAATATTTCACATTTTGCGAATTTTAATTGTGTAGATATGTTACGAAGTTTTAGAAGTGTATTCTTGATTGTTTTTTAAAACAAAAACCGACCGAAGGTTTGTTAATGACTGGTGGATGAATTATCATTCAGGTCAACTTGACCCGGTGTGGCAAAATCGTGATCAGAGATAAGTGTGCCAACGGAAGGTTAATAATGATGAAAATTAATAATTATGGGGATTAATAATTAGGAGAATTAGTCATCCCTGCCTTCTTGTCACCATCTAATCGAAAAGCCTCGGTTGAGAAAGGGTTAATAAAAAATTTTCGTCCAACATACCGGAGCTTCGAAGTGACGAAAAAATCACAACCCAAACAATCAAATTGTTTGCGCGTTCATCGCAACAATTGACAATGAGGTTTATGGTAAAAAATCAAGTCATTTTCAAAGATTCTACGGATATATATTGTATATACAGTTGATCCTCCATATAACGAATCTCTAGGGAAGAGAAAAATAGTTCGTTGTATCGAGTTTTCGTTATATCGAGGTCATGTTCCAAAAAATTCGTTACATTGCGGTTCTAATAAAAAGGATAAACAAATTTATATACAGAAATTCCTTGTATAGAGGTTAAGGGTCCTAAAAATAAAATCGTTATATCTATAGTTTCTCTCCGTTGTATCAAGGTTTCGGGTGTCTGTCGGAAGGGAATGGACAAATCTTCGTTATATCGAGGATTTCGTTATATCGAGGTTCGTTATATCGATGTTCGACTGTAAATATGTATATATATATTTTTTAATACATCTTTCTATATTTATAATCATTGAAAACGCCCATATAAAACTCTGCATAAAAAATACAAAAGCATCCGTCCAAAAGCTGAAAACCATGCACTTTTCTCCACCAGTATACCGGACAAAAATATATTTAAAAAACGTACCTGTGTCATGTGTGCCTGTACACAGCGTAGGATTTTTTTTATTGATGTGCATACATAACATATATATGCCCTTTGTTCCATTGTATTTGATGATCATTAGCTGCAATCGAGAAATCCCTTGAATTTTTCATCCCCCGCATGTGCCGAGAACAAAAACTATTCTATTCACTGTGCTTTATGTGTGACGGCCGATTCCGATGATCGGTTCGCGAAGATATAATCCTCTACGAATGATATACATATGTATTGTTAGGTATATCTATAAGTACACGAGAGAGAGAGGGAGATGTACAATGGGAATACTCGAGATTTACGCCAATACAAAAAAAAACATCCGTTTTTTTTTACATGCGCATATCCGCTTTACAGATAATGGTGATATGCCCGTGTATTCATATGCCTTACAGTAATAGTAAACCGTGCGAGCGAATCTTGCAGCTCGGCCAAGTGGTTTTCCCACAAGCGCTCCAAACGAGTGGGCAAATAAGGGAAACGTAGAAGCGCACCCGCGCTTTGCTAGCGATCCTTGTGGTAATATGACTATAGTGGAAGGCCGCCATAGTGGTTAGGGGGTTAATAATAGTGACCAGCATCGCCACATGCACGTCGAATATGCATTTCTCTAGTCGTGTGTTAACGCCAAGTCTTTGTGCGTGTACGTATCCTGCTTGGATGCTTCCTACAACTGCTTTCCTACCTCTCCCTCTGGTCGCTCTTCTAGCATACTATGCAACCTGTTCGCTTTTGCGGTATTCTCTTGCGCGCCCCCATTGTGATTTGCGTTGATAACCCTTCGTCGGAGTTTCCTGTCCATTGTCGCCCTTTTCACGAGTAAAAGTACATGTATATCGGTGACCAAAGGTCAGAGGGATGAACAAACGGTGCTCGTACTTGATCGATGTGCCTCTATGAAATTGGGGACTTGTTTACCATGGCGGAACTTTATTATACGGATATATGGTGGCGCCATTAGCAAGGGAAGGAAAAAGTGTTGACAAATTGGTTTTAGGATGCAGACATCTGAAGGCACGGTGAGCACTTTTTTTTCAAACCACTGCACCGTTATTCACTTTTGCAGCAATAATTCTTCTTTGTGATCTTATTATTGGGGAAGCCGCAAAATTGGTTTATCGCTAACCAAGGTGCAAATGTAGCCATCGTACTTCCATAAAGATTTCTTCATTGCCGACATCGTACTTCCATCAATATGTCGTCATCACAGGTAACGGAAAGTATTAGTTGATTTTTTAGCTCATTGTCAGTGATAGCACCTGCGACTTCTGACAAGATCGACGGAGCTTGAAGGCCGTGGAAAATTATGCCAGCTGCAACAATCTTTTTTGCCCACAACGTTCCTTTGCATTGTTATATAATTGACAATATTACAGTGTACGCGATTTGTCGTTGAAAATGGTGGTTGAAAAGACCGTTTCTACCAAAGTTCTCGTAATTTGGGGGTTGATCTTTTTTTTGCATTCAGGGTTTCTCTGTAATCACATGCCGAACCGACAAAGAGGAAGAACAAGGGTAAGAGTCACGGGGATGTGCACGAGCCTGGGTTTTTTGCATTTCGATAGGAGAGAACAAGTGCACGGTGAAGAGAAAGATAGAGAGAGAGAGAGAGGGAGAGGCAAAAAGAAGATCGGGTCACGGCCTTGCGCTCTCTGAGTTCAGGGGAACGTGACGAAACGAATTGGGTCAAGATGAGAAACTTACCCCGGGGTGAAAAAGCGACGACAGATGGCACCCCGCCATACATCCACACTCAACGTCTACTTGTCTTCTTGCTCCACGATGCACACTCCATCTGTGTAAATATATATAAGGAGAAACTTTGATGCTTAAAGAGCGTGAAAACTTTCACATACTTCGTGTGTATACTTATGCGTTTCGTTCGCTAAAAAGTCCTTTCATCATGTGTTCCCCATATGAATACACCTGCTATATAATATAGGCCGAAAGGATTGGTCATCCCCTCAATTACCGTCTTACCACTTCCGACCGCGAGGAGAGCCATGCGAAAATATTTTAAGCAATATCTTATTGCCTTCCTTTCAATAATTCTCATCGCTTCCCGTGACTCCCGTAACCCATTTTTCCACTTGCACAATATCGCGTTTGCCATTTTACGTTTTACGATACATCATGCAAGTAGACCGTAAAATTGGTTTCAATGAGTATGACATGTGGAACAATCTGAAATGTAAAGACAGGGCGGTCCTTCATGTACAAAGTCCCTCGTCTTAAATGTATGGAACTCGTGACAAAGCGTTTCCGTTTTTTTTTTAACTTCTGGGATTCAGAGGTGTACGAAAGATTCCCATTCATTCCAGGATGTCCATGATTCTCATTCTGATCATCCCATTCGTTCAGGCTGCTCGCAAAATTGATTTTGATGATTCCATTGCTTCGGCCTACCCAAGATTCCTGTTTCGATCATCCCATTCATTCTGACTACCCGAGACTCCCATATCGATCATCCCATTCGCTTTTGGCTGTCCAAGATTTAGATGATTCCATCTTGTAAAGATGCCCAAGATTCTTGTTACAATCATCCTAGTTGCTTCAAATTATCCACAAAGATGATTTTGATGATTCCATCCTTTCAGGCTACCTGAGATTCCTGTTTAAACTATTCCATTAGCTCAAGGCTATCCACAAAGTTAATTTTCATGATTCCATTCTTTCAGGCTCTCCAAGATTCCCATTTAGATTATCCTGTTTGCTTCACGTTACCCAAGATTGCCACTCCAATCATCCCAATCGTTTCTGGCTGCCCATACGCATGATTTCAATCATAACATTCGTTCCAAGCCGTCAAAGATTCCTGAAATGGAATTGTTGATGCTTCTATCCAGACTGAAGGATCCTACAAAAGCGTTGGCTTATCTCACACCATAGGAAAGTCGCCTTGTCCTGCGTTGCAACGGTGTAAATTCGGGCACACATACTCGGGTCCTCTCAGCTTTGATTGGCCAACTAGCCGATCGATTCCTCATAGCTGTGCTCGCAGTGAGCTCGGAACGCTTAATAATACAGGCTCGCGGAACACACGGAAGATGTCGAAACGTAGCCCTGAGGCGTGCCTCGACAGTATGAGGCGCGCACACACAATGTGTAGATATCGTATGGGCTTCGTACGTTGGAGAACAAGGATAAGCGTACGTCACGAATCGGTGATCCCCCGGGTCCAGCAATGCCTTTGACTTTGATGTTATAACTACAGAGCGCGTCACGTGATCGTCCGTTATAACGCAGTTAATAGTCAAAGCCGATCGAGACGGAGAGATAGGAAACGCAATAGCTTGAATTATCCCGGAGTACGAATGAACGCGCTAAGTGCAGGTATTACTAAAGTGGCCTCCGCTTTCCCGTAATCCGACACCCGAAAAGACCTACCTAAACAACGTTTCCCCCAATGCCGATTCTCCAGCAACATCCTTTGCCATTCCGCTCCTTCTAGTTTATTTCCATTTATCGACTAAAAAAAAAATACTCAATCCAAGTTCATGCGAGAATATTCGAACCCGTGCACTAAAATTTTTTCCAATTAGCAGAGTTGCAATCGCTTTATCGTGACATCAAACGGACATTTGACAGATGTTTCCCAGGAAACTTTCAATCCCCGGGAAAAAAATATCACGCAGAAACGAGAAAAAGATACGGAAAAATGTTACCAGCCTTTTGACAATTACCGATATTGAGGCAGACTCTCACTTGATCCATTTCGTTCTCCGGTCCGCTGATGGATTCCGAGCGCTCAGCGGACCTATAGAGAAATATTCGTAGATGTAGCTATTGCGCAATGCAATTACCGTGCGGGATTACCCTCCGAGCTCAACGTGCACTTGCGACATGGTTATGCACCGGTGATGGGGTTTGTTCGTATGTGCCTGCATGTGTGTTTCGCTAGATATCTACGGTCGCTTAGGGCCACCACCAAAATCACATCAGGCCGGAGGGACTGTGCGCGCCTGTACCAATGCGATTCCTGAACCTCCTCAGAGAGCCGACTCACTCGTATGTGTCATACATATATATATATATATATATATATATATATATGTAGCCAGAAACATACACGTATACATGTAAACAGTCACTTCCAAAGGATAAACGCGACGCCTACGAATTCCACGATCGCGGTCCGAAGATTGAAGCCATCCCTGAGCCAACCCCATAGCAGGCTATGGTGGAGGTTCTCTCTGTACTCTGCCAATACGCCGATCCTATGAGCCCCGGAGAGTCCAGGACTGCTGCGGCTCTCGTGGAATTTACCGGGCGATTGTCAGCTCTGCCCTGTCGTTCTCCGACTCCAAACTCCACCAATATGTCCTTCGTTGCCTTATACGCCGGTATTCTCTCATGCACTTCCATCCATGCGACGACTGTACAATGTACAGTGATTGTAATCGCGACTGGTTGCGCGTTTCTCCAATTAATTTGAACCGCCGTATAATATGACGTCAGCGTGGAACAGGATGTCCGAATTATGGAGGATACAACGTGTGGGACGGTGGGTCCTCGTGTGTATGGTTTATCGCGCGGTGGCGCGCACCGCGATATTGATTAATTCGGTTTAGCTCGATGACCGAGCTCGGGTAGCGCATACACGAATCATTCGCTCGAATGCCGCACATCCGGCAATGCGTTTCTCGGAGGTGAAGTCATGGCTGCTACGATCGGAAAGACTGAACGGAACATTCGTCTTGGGAGGTGACTGAAACGTCGCATACTAGCTACAATACATCATATTTGTATACATGTGGCATTGCATGCACAGGGTGGCCAAACCCATGTGGTCTCGGCATTGAATCAAGTCGTTTTCTCACTTTCTGAAGAAATGCCATTAAGTCAACGCTACATGCCAAAATTCCAATACCATTGGTCTTTCGGTTTACCTAGTACCCGTGTGGAAATTGAGTTCAGGCTTTGATCGGGCCGATCTTAATTTTTCCTAACTTTATTGAGGCCCTAGTCCGGAAGCCTCGCATGGGCCATTAGTGGCCGGTCACACATTGCTACCGAGGGCCATTGAAGGCAAAATAACTAGGGCCTTTAAAATTGCCTCAACGGTGTCTCATAAAAATTATTGCAGCCATAGGCGTACCGTGCGTGTGTGCGCACTGTGAAAAAGAAATGTGTTATTTCAATACATTTGAGGCTTAGAATTCTGTCGCATATTTTAAAACGTTTTATTCCGCATTGTTCCAATGAACGAACTGCATGCGTGTTTGTACAAGGCATCACAGCTCGTCTACTAAACGCATAGTTTAATTATTATATTTTATCAATCTCGATAATTATTATCCCACAAATTCTTTAGTCAAGCAATTTATACTGATTTGCCCCTAGAATAGCAAAGTCTGGTAGTATTGGGGAAATCGCTACTGGGGAATCTACAACTACATCCCTTAAAGGCCCTTATTTGGTCTCCGTACTAAGATCATAGTTTTAGTCAAGCTACCTACCCTACCGTTTCCTAATAGGGGCCCGGTCCGGCTATTTTACGAAAAAACCTACTATGTAATCCACAAACAATCCATTGAAGGCCCCGAATTGTATTAGGGATGCCTTGCCAATTTTCCACACGGGTAGGTTACTCAGTCTGCGATAGATCAAAGAATAAAAAGATCAATTATTGATCTTGTCATCTTGTTCCGAGAAATGCTAGTTGCCTAGGGAATGACAAGATCTCCAACATTATAAAAAAACGAACGGACTGGAACGATGCTAATACTTGGTAACTTTGGTCTCCCACTTGTCATCCTTTTGAAGGAACACGCGAAGCTAAAGGTCACCCTGTAAATTCGGGTAGCCATACATACATATGGATGTGTGTCTACATGTGTAACGTGGGAGTAAGACCCGTAGCTCTTGCGTCTTTGGCAGACTCTCCGTTAATTCTGATTTAGAGTCTCTGACGATGCAACGGTTATGGAAAGCACCGGGAGCGCTATCACGGGACGATCGTCCCAGAAACCTCATCCCTCTATCCCTCCCTCTCTCTTGGTACACGATTATCCGCTATCGAGACACCGCATGGACGACGCCGTGATTTGTGGACGTCAATACTGTAGGGGAGGTTTATATGCGTGACGTATCTCACCGATCATAATTACATCCCGACGGTTATACCAGGAAAATCCCGGCTCTCACGTAGGTCGTGAGGGCGTATATAACTTTGCTTGCTCTCCAACGTTGCTCATCTTCCACGCATTTGGCTGTTCGGGGTTTGGGTGTCCTCCGATGAGGGATGCACGTCACGTAGCCTTCCGGCGAAAAATAGGATCGCCATTGAAGATGATATTCGAGGAATAATTGAGACAATCTTTTTTCCAGTCTGGTGTCCGATCTTGGCAGGGTTTTTTTTCACAATCTCTCAGTAAGTCCTCTGCCCTCTTCTACTCAATTTAATTTCCACCAAGTCTAGACCTACTTCCAATTTAGATTCAGCGAAAAAAAATGCTTCGCCTCGAGATACCTCTTTAGTGTTTTACCAGCTGACTTAATTTCGATTGGTTATGACAATTCGGACTTTCCGTCTAATCGATAGATTGCCGATTTAGCTGTGGACGGTCCCAAAGATAAGTACGCATCACGGAGTGCTTGTTCTGATTTACCGCAGTTCGGGTGACCGTTGACCGGCAAAACTCCCGGGGCTCTGCCATCCTAGCGACAAAATACACAAGCAATGTATACATATCAGGGTATATAGATGCATGTATCAAATTGTATATATATATGTCGATATATGTCCGTGTATTGTTCGTTTCTCGATGAGAGTTACTAGGGTCTGTGGCGATCGAGAGAGCAGCCCTTAATGCGTTTGGTGTTTGTTCTTCTCTTCGGGAGAAGATCCATCTTCGCATGGCCGAGTCTCACTCAGTCACGAGGAGGAGAGATGCACGCTCGGCAAGTTTCACTCGGGCGGAAGTAATTTTCTTTGACGAAGGGTCGAGTGAAAGAAAAAAAAAAGAAATAGAAAGGACAACGCGCTTGTACGAAGGGATGGAAAATAATCGTTGGAAGGAAGGAAATAATGGTCGGGGCATGTTGGTCACTACTGTATTATGTACATACGCGTGAACGATTTGAGGATAATAATGCAGTTCTTTCTCTCTGCACTAGTCTTTCTTCTGGTATTGTCTTTTTTCCCGTTTTTTTGTTGGGCGCGAGGTTTCCGACGTTTCCGCGAGTCCACGCTATTAAATCAAAGAAGGGTTGATGTGTATGAGAAGCAAGAGGGAATAAAAGCGTGTGTCTATTAGTATAAATACGGTTATAATATGTATGCACGCTTCGTAAAGCGGATAAACAGCTAGTAAATCAAGACCTCTAACCCTCGTAACCCTCTGGGACCATCCGAACCCGGTGTAAAGCCGAATCTTGACTGCATCTACTAACGCATTGGTCTTCGGTCGCCAGAAGGGCCTAACTCAGATCAGGCAGCGTGGTGATTTACGAGAAGCCAGCCTTTTTGCTCAAAGACTGTCGATATCCGGCAAACAGTAACCCAACCCTTGCGAAGGGCCAGACGCATTCCCTCGTTCGTTCCGAGTCTTAGCCCTGTCTGCCATGTCGTGCGCCGTGCTCCACAAGGCTAGATCCAGACAGCCGGTGCAACTTCTTAATACTAAACGACAATTTGCTCTTCGTTCACACCCATACACCGCTGGTTAGGCAAGTTTGGGATTTATGTTGCGACCGGGTGCAACGAAGGGTTGACTCCGAGCAAGGGCTGAAGCGAAATTTTTCGGCGGGTCGGATGAAGGCGCCCTGCAAAGTGACCAGCTTTTTTCCGAAATGCTTATCTGATATAAATGATAGATTTGGAACGCTGAATCGATGGGACATTGATAAAAGTCGGATTTCCAGTCAGTCCTTGTGGTATCTTCAGCTTGATGACTTTTGTAGCAATTATAATGATTGCCATAGCGCTGTTCTGCAGAAATTCCCGGATCGATGAATTAGAAAGCTATTTTTTATGCACTTGTTGGCCAATCTCTGGGTTGACTTTATTGAGAATCATGATATTTGAAAAACAGGCTGTCTACCGACTTGAAAAGTCATGAAAAGTCTTAAATGTCATGAAATTACAATCGACCCTGAAAACGTCATGAAATGTCATGAAAAATTACCCAGTCTACCTGATTTTTTTAAGATCTTTGCAGCGCTCGTTATCATGGCCGATTTTTGTATTAATTTATACAAAATAATTTCAAATTTTCGTGGGCTTGCGACAATCTACGGTATTAAAAAAAAGGTAGTAGAAAAAAAATGATTCGTTATATCAACAAATTAGTTTTTCTTTTTATTCGTGTAAAGTGACTAGATGATATTACTCAAAGTTCCGAAATGCATGTAATATTTTTCCAGATGTTCCCAAAATATATTTTTTTACGGCAAACTTGAAATTATGTTTGTCTCACATTCTTTTACTACCCATGGTATTTTACAGTTTGGTGGCTTTTCGTTCATTTCGTATACTTTTTATTGGCATACAACACACATCTGTGTCAAAGAGTAGAATATAAATATAAACATTTATAAAATTAGTCGCACTAAAGAATTATAAAGTATACTTTGATACCAGAAAGTCATACTAAAAGTGATGAAAAAAAATCCCTATTCCTTGCTTTAAAAATCCTTAAATGTCATGAAATTTCGGTTCTGGTCAAAATTAGATAACCTGAAAAACCACGTGATTTCACGAATCTGCCTAATCAATGGGATGGAAAGCGAGTCGTAAGATATTTCTTGATGAATCTCCAAGTTGATGGCTTCCTTGACGTTCACGATATTCGCCATGGCACTGATCTCCGGAACTTGCCGAATAGATCTGAAATCGCTAGAAAGTGATTTTTCTGTCCCTTCTTATTGAATCTCCAGGTTGATGACTCTTGTGACAATAGCACTTCCTCTCTGCAACTCACCCAATCGATTACTTAGAAGATGATTTTCCAACTATATCTTGTCTGAATCTCCAGGTTGATGACTTTTGCGACACTCACGATAATTGGCAAAGCACTACACTCCTGAAATTGCACAGGATTTCCACAGATCAAATATTCCTTATACCACGTATCGCGCAGACGGCTTTTACCTGCTATCACAGGTATCAACCTGACCACATTTTGCAGGTATGATTCCCCGACGAAATAATTTAACGACCTGAGCAAAGCCGTAACGTGACGTGTACACCGGAGCTTCGGAGCACTGGAAAATGGGACTTTGGAAACTCGAAGCATATGTCGGTCGTTCATGCACGCGAGCCATGATACGTATGGTCTATTCCACGTCGATCAGACCACCCGATGAGTCTATGTTTATCTCCTGCAGTGGTTCACAGCTTCGAGAATTGTCCATGGATTGTTCTACAATCAACGATTGTTTGTCAATCAATGGTAGATGAAAAAAATAGCAACTTCGCGAAGTTTCTTGTTGCAATCGTGCTCGGAAAGAGATCTGGAGACAGATGGGTGGCCGAGTGGAAGGTCCCATGCGTGTGTGCGATCGAGCGAGTGAGAAAAAGACGAAACGGGTACGGGAGTATACTGAAAGCCAACCACACGTTACGGGGGTAGTTTCGAGTTTGCCCGTGGTGCCGAGGAATACCTCCCGTCCTTTTGCTCCTCCCTAAACATGAAAACGTTACCCAGAGATGAGAGGGAGAGAAGAGTGGAATAACCGGGCAGCGCGGTAGCCTCGTCGGATCACCGAATTAATCCGCCATTAATTCAATACCGTGCTGGCTTTTCCTCATCCATGTGCGCGGGTTTGAGTGGTCGGTCCGAGGGAGTTGGCCAAGTGTGTAAACCTCTTCGCTAAACAAGATAGGTAACGCGGGCTCTCATCGGACTTAATAAATGACCAGGAGGTTCGCTACGTCTATACCGAAATCTGCAGTCAAGGCGAAAGGGCGCGACACGCTAACCCTTTGCGCCTCGAATCACGTGTGTGGTGTCTTTTCGCTTGGCAGGTCTCCGCCATAGGTAGAACCCCATAACCATTACAACAGTTTCGAATCTTCTCTCGAATATTACCAGTCGTTGTCCATCTCTCTCTCTTCCCTCTCTTCCTCTCTGTGTCCATTTCTTCTCATCCTATGCCTCGCTCTTCGTAATGCTGCTCATGTATGCATATGCGGCGCAGTGATTAATGTCAGAGGAGGGTCAAAATCTCGTCGATTTATCAAATTAAGGGATGCTCGGAGCAAGATAAAACTCGCGGCTACGGGAAAGAGATGGCCTTCATGCACTACCAGCTCACAGTTCTATGATACTCTAAGCGGAATGTATACACGAGCATACATGACGTACGTTCAGGTATTGGCTGATGACAGTGAAAACGGCCTTGCTCGAATCCTTCCACACGATGATGACTGTTTCGTGTGTCTTTTTTTCTTTCTGTCGAGTGTCTTCACTCTTATCCTGTCTTTCTGTCCAGTCCGCAGAATTTTCGCATCAAATTTTTCACCGCTTAGGGTTGATCCCGCGATCTTTTTGAGAGATGATCAGGCACGTATACTGGGCGCTTATTTCTGGTTAGCTAGATTGCCTCGTAGCAACATCCAGTTGACCGTTGTCCAGTGGCTGGAAAAAAAGGTCGATCTCGCGGGCCTCCTGTCTTTTCAGGGTCGAGAGAGGTTTGGACAGGCTGATGAAAAATGAAAGAACATGACTTATCTGTATCGAAGGCTTGGTGGCCGTAACGGAGCCCGAAATGAGAGTCGGTACGACGAGGTGTAAGGAAGGAGGCGTGATCCTGTCATTTTGTCATATGACAAGAGACGCTCTGTGGGAAAGCAGCTCGAAAAAAAATCCTCCCATACGAGTAGCACGATTTTATAATCAGGCTGTTTCTTCATGATGTGAAAGAGAAAAATAAACGTTGAATGAAAAAAAAAACAGAAACATCGACGAGAACTATGGGAGAGAGAGCAAGAGGGTGAGGATAAATGTCGTTGAACCAGACACTTGTGCATGTACATTTTTTTCGCTTATAGCTGCTAACTCTGTCTCTCTTTCTCTCTTTATGCGACTCATTTTTGCAGTTCGCAAGTATAACGAGGTCGGAAATTCTGCAGCGAAATGGAGATTACTGTCTCGCAAGCTTTATTAAAATTACGATGCCGCAACACGCGTCTTTATTGAGAGGAGCGAGTAACACGCGGACGCGAACGTTACTACGAAGGGAGCAGGTCATAAATCTGCGAAAATTACGCATAACTATGATCGTTGAGCGATAATGATTCGAGCTGCAATAAAAGAATCAGGTTTCTTTTTTTACCTCAAGGACTCGGATGATCGGTTAAGTGTGTTTCGTTCTTCACAGCCATTATTCTACTCCTCATAGAGAATATATACATGTGCACACGTCTCCTGACGAGCTCGTATCTCGAAGGATCACGAGACCAAAGTACACGTCAGCCAAAAGTTCCCACATCAATTCTTACCATCCCTCCAATCCTTTCTCGAACTTTGAAAGTATGCGAATTGCGAATTACTTTTTGTTTATTCACGGGATTGGGGGAGCCTGCGATGACTTTGTGCATTGATTTGATCCAACAGACGTGCAGTCTTTGAATCAGAATTAGGGACATTATTACGATTGTTTTGACTAATTTAGGGTAAACATCAATGTATAGAATGTTGAAGTTTGCATCACTGACACGCAACGATTAATTTCTTTCTTCTCTCATTTTTCTCATTGTGCAAAGCCTTTTTTGGCAAATTAAGTTCGTTGATCGCTGATAAGAATACGTAAAAACTTTCGAGTAATTTTCATAGCCTTAAACGAGCAAAAAATGTTTGAGAAATTTAAAAAAATTGATATCCGCTGCAAACTTCAATGACGTCAATGCATAGACGTTTATATGGTCCAAGAAATGCCGATTTCTCTAGGAATAGCATGTCAAGTTCTATATACTTAATAAAAAAATAAAAAAATGAACACTGTTTCTTTATATTCTTAAATAAATACAGAGTATTAGTGTGGTAGTGCAGAAAACTAAAAAGGGCGCTGGAGGAGGTAATTTAAGATCGATTCGACCTACAGCAATATTATACGAAGTCTAAGGGTTTTTTTTTGTTAACTAAACTAGCTGTACATAAGTTGAGTTGAAAAGTCTGTTTATGAATAAACAGACTTTTTAACTGTGAAAGAAAATTCTTCCATTTTTTATGATTTCTAACTCTGATTTTTTGTTTGAGAGAAACTACACTAATTAGATAAGTTTTAAAGTCAAATTGAATGCCAGTTCAAATCAAGCTAGTTAAGCGGTCACCCCTCAGAGCGGTGACCAATACTTCTGAGATCTTGGTGTAGATACTTGAGTAAAAGGTCTGTGCACCAGAGAATCAGAAGAATATAGGGCCGTCTATACCGGTACGGGTTTTCCACAGTTTTCCCGTATCCTCGGCAAACGCGGTATAGTATAGCTTATAGCCTTAGGCCACTCTAGAGGCCAAAAAAGGGCATATTTTGTGATTTTTTTTTGAGCGAAACCATAAAATAAATCGGAATTACAAAATAAGGGTTTTATTATACATGTAATTGACTATAAAAAAATTCTTTTTTTTCACAGCGATACATGCCAAAATGGTGACTGTGCAGCATTTTTCCGATGACGCCTTCATTTCTGGAAGGTCAACGGCCGGACCAACTGATTTTTTTAATATCTTGTTTTTTTGTCAAAATGGCGCATTTCTAAAACAAAAAGTATAAAATGCCATGGGAAAATCGTCAGAAAATTGTTTATGAAAAAGGAACTATGCAATATAATTTTAAAATCCTACGTAGTGCCTCAGAAAATGTAATTCTAAATATACAGTTTAAATTTCAAGTGAATCGGTTGAAATTTGTTTGAGTTATGAGTCCGGCCGACTTAAAAAATGTAATTTTGAGATAGACGCGTTTACAGTTAGTCGAAAGTCACGACATGAATCAAGAGGGGTTGCGCTAGAATTTGAGAATCGAGTACTTAGAGATTTTTTACACCCATAATCTTTTGGAATATAATTTTATAGATACTGAGGTACATTTTTAACAAAAAAAAATCTATTTTTGGAAAATCCTAGAGTGGCCTAAGACCTTAAGAAAACTGTAGACGCAACGGAAGTTGGGTTAGAGTAGTCAAGTGTGGGTAGGGAGTGATAGGAAAGGGTTCTATTGGGGAGGGTACTACGTAAAAACCCGCAAGGGTAAACGTTGGAACAAGAAAAAATAAAATGTACGTATAAATATGAAATTTATAGTTACAGCAATATCCCGAAGTTATGTGATAGGTGGGACCGACGAAAATAGTTCAAGTCGTACAGCTTAAGGAGTACAACTTTACATATAAAAATATATCAATTTTGTTTAATCGGGACCAATGACTAGCAAAAACACCAGTTTACCAGGCGTCACTGTTGGCAAACAAAAAAATGCGTAACCGCGTAAGCCGAGGTAACGTAAGTCGATGTAACATAAGTCGGGTATTACTTTATATCTAATATTATGTACGGATTTATTCATATAAATAAATAAATAAATATAAATGTAGCGATAAATACAAATAAATATATACAAACAACGTTGGGGTGCATATATTTATTTATATAATATTATTTAATATTACGTACGTTTTATTAGTGAAAATAAATATTCATATAAATCGTACGTTTCATTCATATAAATAAATAAATACATATATACAAATATATCGGTGTGCATATATTTATTTATATAAATATATGCACATATAATTTCGTGTATATTATCGTAAAAATGGAAATAGCATATGGAAGCGAAGAGATACGTTTCAAACGGCTAAAATTGAGGGTTTTGTGGGAACCACATACTCACACGCATATATTTTCAGACACGTTAACAGGAGTGCTTCTTTTTCGGAAGGGGGATGAGGGCGAGAGAGGGCAAACATATTCGCAAACACGCAAATTTCAAAAGGCACACTCGACTATCTGATGTCACGCGGCGGGCCGCATAACGACAGTGAAACGTACACATACGAGTCGAAGTAGTCAGGGCACAGGATTCGCCACCACCACCACCACCACCACCACCACCACCGCGCCGAGTAGGCCCGGGAGCCCTTTGACGACGTATGCAAATATAGATCGGCGATGATAAATTGCTCTTGTCAAGACAGCCGGCATTTCGCACGAGCCCATTGAAACCCGTTTTCCATAGAGATTCAAACACCGAGAGGACGCACCGGGGGCCCTTTTACCCATCTCTCCTCTACTCATGCTCACTTATCTTCCGTCCTCTCGCTTCACACATTACGCACCGTACGTGCAGATATACGCGCCGCGTCTATATAATTTCGCCAGCAGTTGACGCACGGAAATTCCTCTCTCGCGTTATCTCCGTCACACGCATGCCCGAATATCGAAGCGTTTGACAAGATGTTAACGCGTTCCTCTTTTAGCAACGATCGTTGCCTGGGTTCGTTGATTTGTAAGAATTCGAAAAAAGGACGCTTTTGGGTGCTCAAACTGTGAGCGTTGCGTAACGAGGCTTTTGGAACGAGGTCAAATTGGACGGAAACGGGAGAGATTGATTGATTGATGGTTGATTATGTGCCTTGGTACCCTTAAGCAACAAGATACATATAAAGAAGAACAAAAAAATAAAAATAAGCAATAACCAAATTGAATAAATAAAAAAAGTGAAAACGAAGCATAGAGAAAGAAGCTGTATGAATGAAAAATACATACAGAAAGCAAAAATAAAAGTATAAGAAAAAGCAATAATTAAATTAAAGTAAATGAGAAAGGACAAGAATGCATAGAGAAAGAATCTATATAAATTTAAAAAAAAAATGCCATAACAACTTTTGACCGCAATGACTTTTGACGGGTCATCAGAGAAACGTGTGGTCTAGCCTTGTTCCGGTGGAACATTACGCTATTTCTGTTCGTTAATTCGGACCGCTTCTGATCAATTGCTCGCTTAAATTTGGCCAGTTGTGAGCAGTTCTTGGTCGAATCAATCGTTTTGTTGAGTGGCAGCAGCTCACAATAGACGATTTCCTTTCCAATCCAACCAGATGCAAAGCATGACTTTCTTCGGATGCAATCCAGCCTTTGCGACCGTCTGAGCAGCCTCATGTGCTCGCACATCCTGACGCATGTACGAGCGGAGGAACAACTGCGAACGACATGTGCCGGAATTTTGCTATGGAATTATGCATAGACCGAATATATAATTATATATAAAAAATGACGGCAAAACATAAGCAGAAAAGCAATATAAATAAAAATTAAAAAGCTAAGTAGCGATTAAAGACTCAGTGAGAGAGAGAGAGAAAGAGAGAGTAGAAAGAGTAGAGAGAGTAGAGGGGGCGAAAAAAAACGCACGGCAGGTGCCTTTGCCCGAGTTGGAGTTGGTGGTACCCTACTGTCCTTGAGGGATCATTACAGTGTAACGGGTCGAAAAATAGCTCATTTTCGCGATGTTTTTCCGATGGTTAAAATACGCTAATCAGTGTAATTTTATTTTGTCAAATCAAAGCACTCATGAAGAACAGAAAGTGAATTTTTAAACGTTTATTCTTTTTTTTTTAACGGTTGAAAATGTCTTCGAAAAAAAGTAGTCCTCACGGTGTATACGGTTGTGGCCGTAAATATTATTTGAAACTAAATTTGTAAAAAGATTATTAAACAGTATGAAAGCCGCTATCTTGCTATGGAGGTTTTTAATCCAAATTAACAAAATGGTGGCGGTTCGAAAAAAAAGTATCGAATTCAGCCTATTTTTTCGATAGTTTTTCGTTAAAAATATGAAGATTAAAAAAAAGCTTTCATAGCGAGATAAAGAATGGCGTAATGTTGTGTCAAAATTTGAGACGGATTGCTTGAAAACTCTTTCTTTGAGAGTATTGACACTGTTTTGAAAAACGAAATTTCGAGCAAAACGCGTTTAAAGTTTCAAGTGCAGAATTTTCATATAAATTGTCTGCTTACGATCAATCGTCGATGCCAGGGTTATAACCGTCTGTAGTGTCGGATAATGCGAAAAAAACGATTTTTTGAAAATTTTACACTGTTATGATCCCTTAAGGGTCGTGTGTCTTCACGCGCACACACACACACACACACATATATATATATATATATATATGTATGTATGTATGTATGTATAGTAGTATATAGAGAATGCGTAGTTCTGTCGCTCTGTCGACTGTGCCATTACCGTTATTAGTTCGTTACCGCGGTAATTAGGCTGCGCGCTACTCTACCAAGAGAGAGAGAGAGAGAGAGAGAGGCAGAGACAGAGATGGAGAAGAGAGATAGAGAGTCTCTCTATATATGATAATATGATTCACTTCCAGTATTTCGGCACCTTCTTGTAGTCGCACGTTTCAGCAAGATCTTAATCTTCAGCAAGAGGTTTCTCCGTTCAGACCAAGTTTTCCGTCAAAATATAATAAAGCTTGCCGCAAATTGTAAGAGCTTTCCCCCGAGAATTATTATCAAGGACGTTTATACCCATGCGCATGCTCAATATATATATTGAATAAAATTGTAAAATTGTGAATAAAATTTCATGTAAAAATAAACTATTATTGGGAAATTTCCAAATAATATTGTTGTAAAATATAAATATTCAGATATATTATATTTATAAAATATAAATATAAATATAAATTAAATATAAATATTCAGATACAGCCTGATCAGGGTACCCCTTCTTCCTCCCGTGCAACGGTTCCTCTGATCCGGTGGACATATGGTAGGTAGGGGCATGTTGAGCAGTTGGATAAGTTGGGCAATCGAAATATCTGGAAAACTAAGGAATTCTACCTAAACAGAAACTAAAAGTCTCTTCGATATTTCATCTTCGATCAGACGATCCAATACCTGTCGTTTTAGCCCAGAATCTTTTTGCTCCAAAACGAGAAGCCTTGACGTTTCCTCAGTTGAATTGATCGTCGCTCCTCGGAGAGCGACGGATCCGTGGTGGAGACCGTAACACGATTGTCTTGAATTTACCAGGAGTTGTGGCTACATTGACGCGTGTCTGTGCGAGGCAATATATAATCTCTCTCTTGGGTCTCGCGAGATCTCGTTTGTGCGACGATCGCGCGGGCATATTAGAGGAAGGCCCGATCGGGTAATGAGCTAATAATGGTAGCAACGAACCAATAACCGTAATGGACGATAGAGAGATAGGAAGGCGGAAGCTCGATGGCACACTATATATCTAACGATGCGGTAGAGTAAGCTAGAGAGAGAGAGAGAGAGATACCTATTTTCAAAGAGCCTTCATCGATGCCTCTCTCCCGAACATCTCGATCATTCCTACCTCTCTGAGCACAACATACGCCCATTTTACATCCACGTGCATCCTAGTGTGCTCCGGTTCGAGAGAGGATGACAAGCCCGCAGCCACCGAAAATTCACGCTTTGGCATAATATTGTCGCGGATGCTCGCTGCGTCTCGCGTACATATAACTTAATCACATTAGCCTGTGAGGGCGAAAGACGAACGGATAGATAGGGCGGCGAGGAAGAGAGAAGAGAGGCACTTGTGCGCGGCAAGGTCTGTACCTGAAAGGCTTCTCGATTAATGGCAAGATCCAAGAGAATACTGGAGGAACGCCGTCTCGCATTGATGTTACTCAGCGACAGACTGAGCTCGTCGGCACTCTATTGAAATTATTATTGTAAAAAAGACTGTAATTATCTGATAGACGATACACTAGATCCTGGAACATCAATTATTGCATTCATCTATACTTTCGTTATTCGTAATATTATTCTTTTTCTAAATTCTCGTATATTCTTACATTACAATTGCTTAAGGTATATGAATATTGTAAATATTATTATATTATTATATTTGTCTATATTCTTATCATTTCTATTGTTTATATTGTACAAGGTATACAAAGTTGACAGCTATCAGGCTACGGTCCGGATACCGTAGTAAGGCACACCTGATCTGTGCCGTAGGATAGGGAGGGGCATGTTGAGCAAGTTTGAAATTATCATCCTGTAATTCCTTAACAGTCTGCCGTTAATAAAAAATGAATACTTTGGTCAATAGGAAATTTATCTGGGAAAAAAGTCTGTAGACGAAATTCCTATTATCCTTATTGTTTCACAGATAATCGTTCTTAAATGACTAAGGCCATGTTTGCTCAACTTGCCCCGATAGTAGGGTAAGTTGAGCATGAGCATGAGGTAAGCTGGGCAAAGTAAGAATTGCATAAAAAAATCAGACGTATGCAACATGATTTGGTACAATGCAGTAATGAACCAACAGTTGCTTGTTAATTAGCTAGATTTTAAAACATTAGCATTAATTGCAATGAACTTTGAAATATTTTTTCTCACACAATGGTATAGGAAAATCTTTCAATCACGTCTTTTTTACTTTTGTGTGCAAAAATAATGAAACGTCCCGTGTTACTGTCTCGTGCGCCGCATGGAAACGGGCGATGGCATGATGCGTTCCCCTCCCCCATACCTCTTTTTCCGCCATTTGATGCACTCGCGTGCGGTGCGTAGTTTTCCAAATATTTCGATTGCACAACTTACCCGACTGCTCAACATGGCCCTCCCTACCCTATGCCTCTTGCAGATTTGAAGTTCCCTTGAGGAAGTCTACTAGAGAATATTCAATTTGTCTGAAATTGTGCCTCTCATTCCTCAATCTAGGCGGATGTCTTATAGCTCTAGGGTACTAGGGAAAAATTAGACTTTCGTACTTTGACATTGAGGACCAGCAACCCAAATCCGTTTGTTTCTGATAATTCCTTGGTTCACCTTGTATTTCTCACCGATCCATCCCGACACGTGGTCGAGCCCCTCATAATGAATTGGCTGAGCGGAAGTACCAGTCGTCCCTCCATGAAGATCATAACCATGCACATAAAATATCGGTAAAAGTGCAAGACCAGTTTTCGTTGAAGTTTCAACCACTCGTCGCGATGCAAACACGGCAAGACTGGTGAAAGCTGAACGGTAGCTCGATAATGAGACGATTTAGCAACGCGAAATCGACGATAAAAGTGTCTCTAGCATCCAGCCGAGAGAGCATAATAAAAGCAGTAGAGGATGCGGGAGATTCGCAGCGTAAAACGAATGGGCAGACTGTCCGTATGGTCGTGTAATATATCGGACCATAATATCACGAGCCCACCGTCTCTCATCTCGTCTTCAAACAAACTGGAGTACCTTGCTCGGTCAAAGTATCCGCGAGGGAACGCGAGAGGGTAACGACTGACTGGTCATTTTTGCACGTCGTTTGCAACGGTCAAACGTCAAAACGCAAGAGGCGTGACACGATCCGCAGCATCTTTCAAAGCGAGCACGTCACTTTCAAAGCTTCTCTCTTCAAACGGAGCAATTTATTTCTCACGACTAAACGATAAATGGGGAAAAAAGCCTTGGGATAATATACAGTACACGGGAACGATGGATGAAATGAAAAGAAATATTACATTGCAACCCTTCAGCGTTAAGCTCCAACGTCATCACTTTTACTTGGTTAAATTTCTATTTTGATTTATTTCACGTGGAGTGAGAAAAAATCTACTCGGAGACGAAGTTACGGATTTTTTAACCAATCTTGGCCCAACACTTGGATGGGCGACAGCTCACAGCACAGATACGAGAACATTAGGCAGGCTTTCTGTGGGCAATACTTCGAGGAGATCTCTGAGGAGCTGAGAAAAGTGACGTGCCCAAGTGTATGCTAAAAGTGATGTCATCTCAAAAGTCTGCAAAGGCATACGAGGGAACATCGAAAAATTTTAATAACAATTTCGAAACACACGTTATTTTCAATTTGAAAAAAAAATAAACATTCAAGTCGCCAGATTTTTACAATTTCGTCGCAATGAGGCTGACTGTATTTGGTACACAACTAGTCGTACATGCTGCATGAATTCCACCCCCGCAATGGCATAGTGCCCCTCTGAGCTTCTTTCTCTTCGCTGCAAACACTCCGAAAGAGCACTCTCGAGCGAATGTATTCTCTCTGTCTCTCTTTTTTTTCTCACATGCCCTCTTTTGGTGCGAAACGCTCCAGGGGTGCAAAGCCCACACGAGGAGTGCATTCAACCCATGTATTGGCACCCACACAACCACGTATTCACGTATCACACACCCTTGCCATAACCGTACATCCGATACATACGGGATTGCACATAGTTGCATACAGGGCGATCGAAAACTGAGCCAACCAAAGACAAACGATCCGGCATGAAAATCTGTGCAGCAATGGGCACGCAGGTATTTTTTCTTTCTTTCTGAATAAAAAAAAAAAGATTTCTCTAAAATGTTCTTTTGTCGTACAGTTTGCATCAATGCAATGCAAAAAGGATTTTTTTTTATTTGTTGATTCTTTATTTTTTATTTGTCACTTAAAATCTTTTATTGTAGATTGGCCAAAAAAGTGTTTGGGTGATAAAAAAATGAATCATTATTGCATTCGTAATTCATCCGAAAATAATTAATTTTCATTGCATTTATAAATTCGCCAGAGAAAATAATTTTCAATGTATTCTTAAATTATTTAAAATGATTTTTTTTTCTATTGCATTTAAACAATCGCACAAAAAAATCAATACCTTCCTCAACACCCCAAAAATAATTCCTTTTTATTGCATTCTCTAAATTCTCTAGAATGAATTGATTTATATAGCGTTTATGAATTCCCCAAAAATAATTTATTTTCATTGCATTTCCAAATTCTCTACGAAGAATACATTTCGAAATTCTCCCAAAATAATTAATTCTTATTGCACTCCTGAATTCCCCCAAAACAATTCATTTTCATTGCATTCGAAAATCCCTTCAAAATAATTCATTTCCACTGCATCCCTAAATTCCTCCAAAATAATTCATCTTCATCCCATTCCCTAAATAATTAGATTCCATTTCATAAAAAAACCCCCCAATCCATCATCATCCCTACTCGATGCTTCTCGTATCATTATTTGCCAACAAATGTTGGCAATTCAGAGCCATCGACGATTCGTACGATAAAAAATAGTGATTTTGTATTCTCCAGCTCCTTGTTTCCTCCAGAATTACTGGAACAGCTGTAGTCAAAGATGACTGAAAATTCCAGATGCGTTTTCCTCCACCTCGACACAATCATTTTTTTAATCAGCCTGTACATATGTGCGCGCAACATCTAAAGGATTGCGCAGCTTCCCTGATGCTGCGTGCTGTGTATGACACGCGATGACGAGAGCGCGCACGGATTCACAGGACGTTGACCTGACCTGGTGAAACACATATGGGAATCCTGTGCCTGATTCTTTGCATTGCAGAAATCGCACGATGATCTTGTATCTGCACACACACACACACACACAAAGCGTTCTTTGAATATATGGAGAAAATATCTAAAGCTCAAGGGGTACGGACGTCAAAAGGGCAGAGGGGGGGAGGGCGGGGCTGCACGAATGCACGAGAGAATTTCACGTAGGGTGGCTGCACGCTTAGCTGATCTCCGAGAGTGCAAAGCATCTCTGTGTGAGCACGAGTCGTCGGGGTGGGAACGAATGGCGAGCGGGACAGGGGTGAGGAAAAGAGGGGTGGACGCGGTATGAAAGAGCAGTGCAGTTTCAAGCGAGTAGAAGAAAAAGGTCTTTTTAAATATAAATTTATATGTACGCCTTGAAACCTAGTGAAAATAAACGAGAACCAAGAGAATGATACGTGTGCGCGGAGATGGGGATGAAAGTCAGAGAGGGTTATTTATTGTTACAATTTTAATATTTATTTTATTGCTATTATATTATACTCGTAAATTATCATTTATTATTATTACTACTGTTATTGTACTATTACTATTATTTAACAATAATGGTAAAAGTAGTAGGGGTAATAACAATAATAATAGTAGCAGTAATAATAATGAAGAATAACAGTATAAATAATAGTGAGTATGTGAGGCAATGGCTCTATTAGAATTAATAAAATTTATTAAATTAAATGATTAGGTGCCATTTAAATTAATAAATTTAAATGATAATTTATAATAATTTAAGTGTCATTATTATTATTATCATTAATAACATGATTATGACTGTTGTTGTTACAACATTTTCGTTCACTTGTGAATAAAAATAATAATTATTATTGTTACTCGGACATTGAAAAATGTCCCCCATATTGTTGAAAGATAAATTCTCAATCGAGACGCTCGTAGCGGAGAAAAAGACCGCACAATTGCTGGCTGGTTTGACCGGGCAAATACTTAATAATGATTCGAAAGAAGAGGCCATTTTTCGAAGATAGACCCTCCTCGGTTGGCTCATCAACCTGGTAGATGACGAGAATGCAATGAGTACTACGCCAAGTGCAGCCTTAGAGAAAAGCTGCGGCAGCAGAGGGCTGTAATGGCCTGAAGGGAAACGCAGAGCGAAAGGAGAGTGGTTGCGAGAGAGACGGGAGGGGGGGGGGGCACGCAGGCACCCATAGAAAGGACAGCCATCAGCGTTACCAGATAACTATATGTATATAGAGATGAAAAGGGGAAGGAATGACGGTGCGGCCGATGACGACGACGACGACGATGATGGCGGTTACAGGGGTTGGTTGATGCGACAATTAAGGTTGGAGAACGGTTCACCAGTGCCTGATACACGAAGACGAAAGTGCACTCACACGTGGAGCGAATGAAAGCTCGATCACACCTACGAGCATGGTACTTGTGGCGAAAAAGCATATGCATTATGAATATGCGCAAGCTTTAGTTATTCAGTCCTATATCGTGGGTGGGCGGAACGCACCGCGTCAAGCTACAAACGCTTATTACTCACTTCTCATAGGGCTGACGCCGCGCTTCGGGCTTTCTTTACAGCGTCATGGCGATATACGCGTAGGCTCGAACACCTCGACCTGGAAGGAGCCTCTTCAACGCGAGGGCCATTAAGCTTCGTTTTCCACGAATGGGATACGCAGTTTTCTCTTGCATCAATGATGACGCGACTAAGATACAAGACACAGATGATTTTTGGACATAACTTCTTGCCGTTTGTTGAGAGGATTTGTTCTTGTTGTGCAGTAACGAAACTTCTAAACTAGGATTAAATTGTTCACAGGGGTTTGTGGTTTATCCTGTGCGGAACATTGGCAGGGCATTCCTAAAACGATTCGGGTCTTTCAATGGATTGTTTGTGGATTCCATAGCAGGGTTTTCCGTAAAGGAGCCGGACCGGGCCCCTATTAGGGAATGGCAGGGTACGTAGGTTGACTAAAACTATGGTTTAAGTACGGATATCAAGTAAGGGCCTTTAAGGAGTGTAGTTGTAGATTCCCTAGTAGCGATTTCCCTAATACTACCAGACTTTGCTATTATAGAGGAAAATCAGTATAAATTGCTTGACTAAAGAATTTGTGGCATAATAATTATCGAGATCGATTAAATATAATAATGAAATTATGGGTTTAGTAGACGAGCTGTGATGCCTTGAACCAACACACGTGCAGTTCGTTCATTCGAACAACGCGGGATCAAACGTGTCAAAATATGCGACAGAATTCTAAGCCTCAAATGTATTGAAATAACACATTTCTTTTTCACAGTGCACACACACACGCACGTATGCATATGGCTGTAATAATATTTATGGCGCACCGTTGAGGCAATTTTAAAGGCCCTGGTTATTTTGCCTCCAATGGCCTTCGGTAGCGAAGTGTGACCGCCCACTGATTGCCCATGTGAGGCTTTCAGACTAGGGCCTTAATAAAGTTAGGCAAAATTAAGATGGGCCCGATCAAAGCCCGAACTCAATTTCCGCACGGGTTTATGGTCATTTGGGTGAATGAATGGTGGGTGGGTTATATACAGAATGGTAGTAATCTTGGCATGTCCTCGGGACGGCTGGAAAATAACTGTTATCTTACCGATATAAAATTGTAATGTCCGTTACTAGATTCGATCTTTTCAGGATGAAATTGAACCGGTAGGGTCAGGATACGATAATTTCAGTTTTGGAAATTTTTGTTGAAGCAAGAATAGCCTGAAAACAAATTACGCTTTCTTCTGAACCTTCGGTATGTGGAAGTAAACGCTTCTAGAAGTTCTCCACACTCTGTTTTATCTTGATCCATCAAGTAGAACGGAAGAAAATTCTTCTTTTAGGTTTTCCTCTTACAATTAGAAGGATTCTGGCGAGCGATATCCTTCAGCATTTATGAGAAAGCTGTTCAATTGATATGTGTATTGACCTATATATTATACGTGCAAATCCACCTATTACCGAAAGATGGACAAAAGTAGTGACTAGCTATGAATTATGTTTCGAATGATCAATTTTGAACCACTTTGTCACAATAAAGCCGTATTTTCACCAAAAAAAATACCTTGAAATTAATGCATACTCCTAATAGAAAGCGCGTTCTTTCAATCCATCAAAAACATATTTTTCATAATAATCTTGGCAAATAATCCTTAAGTTCGGGAACTAGTTAGTCATTTCATAAAATGCAGTGATAGTTTCCGTTTTTGCTACTTGTATTAATGCCGTTGGATGATTGCTTCTAATTCATTGTGCCCTTTACGTCCACGTACGACAGCCAAGCTGCTGAAAAACGCGAATGTCTCTAGCAACGAGATCGAGGTTTCCGCTGATCCCTAAACGGATTATAATTGCGAAGAGGTCTATTATTTACAATAGGATGTAATAGAGCAATAAGGATAGATATACATATGACAGCAGTTGCCATACGGGTTTAATTCACGTAGCTTGCTACCCCACCACGACCGAATTACACGGTGCGCGATACTTCGACTTGAATTTCAATCCTAGATGAGAGGGGTCGTGGATTGCATTCACAGTGGGACGGTGCAAGATTGCGCGGTAGGGTTGATGACCTCGCCTACCTTTAGAGACAGAAAGGAAGAGGTGGAGGGAGAACAAAAGGGCATCGGTAGTACTACTTACAATTAGTACCAGGTTCGCTGGCGACGTTGAGTATGTGTTATACACACACGTGATGCTATAATTGAGATGTCATTCAGATGAGAGTTCAAGGGTCTCTTATTTCCTCGTAGAAACAGCCCTTTGCTCCTCAGTTGCTTGTCCAACACTCACTGAAGAATATTCTCTCTCCTTTCCCTCTTTCTCTCTCTCTCTCTCTCTCTCTCGCTCTCTCTCTCTCTCTCTCTCTCTCTCTCTCTCTCTCTCTCTCTCTCTCTCGCTCTCTCTTCTCGACAGATGCGGTTGGTACAAATACAGTTGAAGAAACACGTATGAGAAATTCTGCGTTTGACGTCCATACATGAAAATGTGGAAAGCGCCGATGTGGAGAGCTGGAGAGGAATAGAGGCAAGGATTAACAACCGGATAATGAAGTCGGTGTTTCATGCTCTGTGAAATTGCTCCCACTCTACGACTCTGTGACCAATCCTTCGCGCCCCTCCTCTTCCACTATAGTTCGAATCTCACCCTCCTCTTGCAACTCGTCATCCTCTCGGTCGCCATTCGATTGCCAACCTGATATTTTTCGGAAAAGCCGCAACAACGACGTCCAATCGCAAATCCCTTTTTTTACCAACAGCTGTGTAATCTTCTTGGGTTGTTGGCTTGGTACGGAATTTATCGTTGTCCAGTAATGGGGAGATTTTGCAAAAACTGATGACGATTTCTGGGTTTGGATTCGTGCTGCGTGGATCGCCGATAAACCACTCTTATGCAGCCTCGTTTCTAAATGATAATGTATGTCTTTTGGAACGTTGATAACATGCGTTTGTGGCAAATGACAAAGGACGTCAGAAATGTGGAAACTCGTCATAACAATTGAATACAGCCATCCTTCAAGATTGTTAAGTACTGATCAATTGATGAGTCAATTCGATACGATGAACATTGATGTTCAATCATCGAACCGCTTGCCAAGCAATGTGCCGTACATTTTTTTTAAAATTAAATTGCACCAACTGTTCTCCGTTGTACCCAATCGTTCAATCTCTGTCACGAAAGCGAAATAATGCCAGAACATTTTCCATCGGTATCGCGCTACATGCATAATTAAGGCTCTGCCATAAAGTGGCGCGCATGCAGATGGATATTTGGGCAACAGTAGAGAAACGGCTAGTGAAGGAGAAAGAGGGATAGTGAAAAAAGAGCGAGAGAGAGACGGGATGTGCAATCACGAGTAGCCAAAGCTGTTGAGGGTTCCGAGCTATCGAAATCATCCCTCTCACCCCTTCCCTCATCGTGAGTTCTCTCTCGCGACCGTTCGCTTACCGAGTACCCTTCATCGTTAGGCTTTCCACCCTGGTGTCGAACGCGAGAACTGCGGCAGAGCGATAAAGAAGGAGAGAGAGAGAGAGAGAGAGAGAGAGAGAGAGAGAGAGAGAGGTCGTTTAACGATGATGACTGCGCGAGCTCTCCGAGGGTTGACGATGATTTCGCCAGCGCGAACTGTGGTGTCCTCCTAGTCCGTTCGGAGCCAGGACTAATACGCTCGAGTATATATCACGAGGCTTCTCCCATTCTGAAAACAACCACCCATCCCCATGGGCACCTATATTACAAGCGTGTACGTGTACGGGCTATTCCTTGTGGAGCTGCCACCTCATTGATCTAGCAACTTTTAGGGTTAAATATTTAGTCAATTAATATTTTACCCTATACCGCAAGACCTATCAGGCCTTTTGACGGATTCTAGATCTCCTAAGCCAGCTTGCTAACTTCTAATGCATCCTAGACTTTATCTCTTTGCCTTCTTACACATGATCAGACTGATCATACAGTACGCGCTGTTCTTGTTTGTAAAATAGTTTCCTGGGGGGTGCTGGGTTTTAGAACTACAGGCGTTTCTTCGTTGTTCAATAAACAAGACAATGCCACCATAGATAGTCACTCTCTCTGAAGTTTAGCCCACGATAAGCCCTTTTACAGATCGCAGAGGTGACAGACAATCAGGAAATAACAGTTTCCAAAGTTTGCCTGGGTTGGAATTGCGGCTCGGTTAGGGTAGAGAGGGGCAAGTTGAGCAGTCGGGTAAGTTGGGCAATCGAAATATCTGGAAAACTAAGCACCGGACGCGGGTGCATGAAATAGCGGAAAGAGAGGTATTGGGGAGGGGAATACATCACGCCATCGCCCATTGCCATGCAGCGCACGAGACGGTAGCACGGGACGTTTCATGAATGGCGTTTTGGTTTGGCTGTATCTGTCCAGGTTTGTTTGGATTTGTTGGGATCCCTTGATAAAAAAAAAGATGAGATCGAATAATTCATTGTCTTTAACAGACTGTTGGATCAAAAATCAAATCGTGGCTTAGAAAATTGTGCTACCTTTCTAATTCCATCTTCGAACATTTTCTGGTAACTGAAAACTTTATGGGGAATGACCCATACTTGTATGCAGATGCATTTATACTTGGTGATTTACGAAGCTACCCTATGAATACTGTACAGGAATTTCTGATACCTGTATCGCCGCGGTGAGTAGACAGAAGGTCCTATCACGTATACATAATTCAGCTGGCTGAATAATGTTATGGACACGCTCCCGTTCGACTTTCGGCAGTCGATACACCCACGTGTCAGCGATCAGTTACATCCGTGCAAACCTCAGATCTGAAATTGCATGTGTTCCAGGCGTGCGTGTTCGTATGAGGGAGAACATCGGGCGTTCTCTTGGCTTTTCGATGCGCACACTGTACACAGGCTCGGCAATATTGGAATGATGAAGTGCGTGGATTGAAAGCGATCACGGGTGTTAACGGCGTTATAACGGGTCAGGGGCTCGACACCTATATTGCCCTGTTAGGGATTCATGATATTTCGCGCGGGAGTTAACCCGTACACGAATCAAACCCTTCGGTCCAGCGCCCTTCCGCCATGGATGTGCAACCTTTCAGCCGCAAAATTCCTCAGCCGAGACATTTTTTCCAGTAGGAAATTCCCGAACATTGACATTTTCGTGGTTACCCATCGTTGATTCTTCTCGAAGAAAACTCGCTCTACGAAGAAGTCCCTAATCTGCACTAACTTTTATTTTAAGACGAATATTGAAAGAAAATTATGATTCCTTGTTGAAAATCTGCTTTTGCTAACTATTCACAAAGAAACTTGTAAATATTTACAAATGAATGCAATTCTCATCTTCTTATTGAGGCAGTATTGTTGTCTAGAAATTAGAAAAATCGATTTTTCGATTATATTTTATTATTCTACAGACCTGTGAAAATACATTAATACGCCTGTGAAAACCGTTCAATTTTCGTTTAATTTTGACATAACTCGTAGAATGGTCAGAAAAATAGGAAAAATTGATAATCAAAGTTTAGCATGCTGACGTTTGGTAATTTTTTTTTTTGCTGATTCTGATACCAAATTTCACACATTCATACGATTAAGAATAGGTTTGGATTTCCTTTTTCACATTCATACAACGTACACAAGACCGGTCGTCAATTGGGGGCGTTTTCCGCGCACCGTACATGACAATAAAAAAAAACATTTATTTGTATACATTCTTGAAGTATCAATAAGCATGAGTAAAAAAAAATCAGAAAGAAAACGGGAAGAGTTTAACAGTTATTCCATCCTAAAAATCACCTCCAATACAATGCTCTAGACAACTGCCTTAGAGATTCGCTAAGTGCTTTTTTTTCCTATATGCGTTTGATCAATTTCCGGAATACAGATTTTAAGCTTTTCGAATTTTTCATTAAAAGTATCGTGTTCGCTCGAAAGCGCGTGAGAGCTCGTTTAAACAGGATTTATGGGAAATCGATCGAGAATATTTTAGTCACGTAACGTTGTAACCTATTTGGTGGAGAATGAGTCGCGGGGGTATAAAAATATACGGCACTAAATTAAATTCACTTGTAATAGGGTTCGAAAATCATTCTCGGTGAGGTGGACTCGATCGTACGGAGTCGAAAGGGCGTATGGTACATGGAAGTGTGCAAATTTGAAGCCTTTTGGGCTATCCACTTTTTTTAACCCAAACACATATACATATATACATATATTTATATATATCGCGTTCAATTACGAGACCACCACGCGGGATGTAATCTCATCGAGTCAGTGCAACGCAACTTTGTCGAGCATTACAGCTCCATAAGCTTTCGAAATAGGAGGCATAAATATATATTTCGTTTCGTGTCCATGAAAGCAAATACTACCACCATCATAATTTTTATTCGTCGAAGAATTAAAAGCCACCCAATATTTCGATGAAACGCCGAGTTGATTGTTTACCAATTAAAAATGCACTCGCGTCCATTGCACATTCATTTGCCTATCGGTTTTTTGTTTTCTCGACGGGAACAAAAAGCTGTTGGTAGAATGGGAATAATGGGAAAATTTTATCGTAAGGCCACGAATTTCATAACCCCGTACACTGATAATCCCGTCGCCGTAGGATTATTAATAATTCTATGTATGAAAAAAAAAAATCTATCAGGTATCGCGATGACTCGTTAATACAAAATGCATTTTAATCAATGCTCGATGAATATTTCACTCGAAATAATGTCGAAAGAGCAGATTATTCGTGGAATCAAAGCTATGCAGCGGTGTATGGCGCCAACAATTTTCCATGTAATTGCTAATTCATCAAAATAATGAAAGCAAGAGAGAGAGAGAGAGAGATATGCACAATGTTAGTAAGGATGAAATTCGTCGCTGCGAAAATTCGCCATCCACGGAAATGGGCGAAATATTGGTGATACGTATAGTAATGCACGTTGCCAATTACATTTTCGGGATAATGTGAAACGTGGTTTCACGCTGGACGGAGGTTGGGGTAATGCGCGGGAACCACGAGTAACACGTCATTACACACTGTGTAACGAAACCAATGTAAATTTACGTAGCAAGTGGAGCGTGTCTTTTGGCAAGAGACGTACGATAATTTTACCTGTCGGCTGTTCCCGATGTCCATTAATTCGTCCGGGCGTCATTAATCATTATTTACACGTCCATCGTCCATAGTCAACACACGGGAATCCTGTGGGCGTTTGTGTAACCAAAATTTTCGCGCATGCAAGTACTTACGTGTGTGCGTGTGGGGTCTTCCGTGCGAAATTGGGTGATCGATATATATATATACATCTTTTTTTTCAATATTTCGCTACTACCCGTGCGGAAAATTGGTAGGCCATCCATAATACAATTCGGGGCCTTCAAGGGATTATTTGTGGATTCCATAGTAGGGTTTTCTGTAAAAGAGCCGGACCAGGCCCCTATTAGGGAATGTTAGGATAGGTAGGTTGACTAAAGAATTGGTGGCATAATAATTATCGAGATCGATTAAATATAATAATCAAACTATGCGTTTAATTCGTTCATTGGAACAACGTGGGATCAAACGTGTCAAAATATGCGACAGAATTCTAAGCCTCAAATGTATTGAAATAACACTTTTTTCACAGTGCACACTCACGCACGTACGCATACGGCTGCAATAATTTGTTATGAGGCACCGTTGAGGCAATTTTAAAGGGCCTGGTTATTTTGCCTTCAATGGCTCTCCGTAGCAAAGTGTGACCGGCTACGGATGGCACATGTGAGGCTTCCAAACTAGGGCATTAAGGCCTGAGGCCACTCTAGGATTTTCCAAAAATATAATTTTTCGTTTGTTACCTATAAAATTATATTCCAAAAGATTATGGGTGTGAGAAATCTCTAACTACTCTGTTTTCGAATTCTAGCGCAACCCCTCTTGATTCATGTCGTGACTTTCTACTAACTTTAAACGCGTTTATCTCAAAACTACATTTTTTCAAGTCGGCCGGACTCATAACCCAAACAAATTTCAACCGATTCACTTGAAATTTTAACTGTATATTTAGAATTACATTTTCTGAGGTACTACGTAGGATTTTTGTATTATATTGCATAGTTCCTTTTTTATAAACAATTTTCTGACGATTTTCTCATGGCATTTTATACTTTTTGTTTTAGAAAAGCGCCATTTTGACAAAAAATATTATATCAAAAAAATCCTACGTACTTCTATAGCTATTCTTATATATAATCGAGAAAAACTTTAGTGTCTCATCATAACTCAAAAATGATAGGAGCTGTTGGTCCGGCCGTGGACCTTCCAGAAATAAAGGCGTCATCGGAAAAATGCTGCACAGTCGCCATTTTGACATGTATCACTGTGAAAAAATAACTTTGTATAGTCAATTACGTGTATAATTAAACCCCTATTTTGTAATTCCGATTTATTTTATGGTCTTGCTGAAAAAAAATCACAAAATATGCCTTTTTTGGCCTCTAGAGTGGCCTAAGGAATGAATAATGTTAGGGAAAATTAAAATGGGATATTTTCACTGAGCTGTTGCGTTCACCGTCGGGATCGAAAAAATTGTCGCAAGCCATTGCGTAGCTGAGCGGTCACCCATCCAAGTACTAGCCCAGACCATGCTCGACACGGGAGATTGCACATCGAGCACACGTTCTTATTCGACAAGGAATATCATGTACCAATGGATGTAAACGTGACAATAATGGTGGCGCACATTTGAATGGACCATGCATTCGGGTGTATGATAAAATGGCAAACTCGCGTCCAAGTTCATTGAGGGATTTGAAAGCCTCCGGGTGGGAAACGATGGGCGGACGATTGAAATTTACTTCGATGCGTTATATAGCGCGGCGGCGATTTCAAGCGACGATAATTAAACGCACGATGGTTCATCTCGTATCTATGAATAAGTGCGTATACGCGCCATTATTTTCTGTCATGCGCAAAATACTCGCGGTGGCATAACAGCGGCTCGATTAATCACAACATATTCTATACGTGTGTTATTTATCTTTGATGAAGGCTTTACAGCTCCATTTACAAATAACAAATATTGCGATTGCTTGATTTGGTTGATTAGGGCATCGAGAGGGAGAAGAGTAGAGAGGTTGATGACGGGGAGAAAGAAATATTTAATATGAAACGAAAAATAAAGAGAAATTGAAGAAACAAGGATTGACAATTGCTAATTTCCCTTGGTACGTCAATAACAAAAATGATATACAACGATCAAAAAGAGACATTTATAAAAAAATAAGTTATCCGCGAATTTAGCAAAAATTACGTGGAAAGGCTCAGGATTCATCCCAACAAACTAGCTCATGGATTACTATATCGCTGTGGTGAAATAAAAAAACTTCAAAAGTGTTAAACTTCTTGACCTCACCAACCGTGGAAATCTCTAACGAACGCTAGGTGAAATGTCACTGGACATTCTATCTACAATGGGCAAAACATCCTTATAAGTGACAATCAAACTATTAAATGCCCCCTCACGGGGCAGATTGTAGTTACAAACCCAAGCTCGAAAAAAAAAGAAATAAGGATTCGATATGAAAAGAAAAATTAAACAAATAAGGATTTGATATAACATAAAAATAAACAGATGTTAAAGAAATGAATATTCGATATAAAACGAAAAATAACCCGAAGTTAAAGAAATAAGGATTCGATAGGAAAACAAAAATAAAGAGTAATTAAAGAAATAAGGTTTCGAGATAAAAACAAAAATAAACAGCAATTAAATAAATAAATAAGCTTTCGATATAAAAACAAAGATAAACAATATAAGACGCGACAAGATAGAAAATAAAATGTTTTTTTTTTTGAGAGAGAGAGAGAGAGAGAGAGAGAGAGAGAGAGAGAGAGAGAGAGAGAAAGGAAAAATAAATTTCCTCTCTTTCGTTTAAGGTATTACTGGATGGATAGTAAAAGATCAACAAAATTCTTGAAAATTTGAGCAATGGTAGTTCTTGATAGAATAATACACGAATTATTTCAGAATTTTTAACTAAATAATTTAGTAGTTATAAACATATGAATTTAACACAGTCGCTTAGGGGAAAACAGCTTCTGCAGACGTTAATGGTTGCAAAACGAATATAACTAAATCGCCGTAAATTCTGAAAATATATCATCAAGATTTAGGATCAAGCGTTTGATTATGCTAAGTTTCAAATAAATCGACTGAGTAATTGTCGAGAAATTATCTAAAGTAATGAGGAGTATTACTTTAACGATGAATTTATAGCAATCATTGGTAAACTCAATATATATTGAGTTTTTAGGTAATTATTGACAATAATAAGACGATCTGAACATATTAATTAAATTTAAAAATTGAGATTTTTTTTTGACAGTTGAAACAGATGTACAGTCACTGACAAAACCTCAGTCAAGCACACGCCACTATCGTCGAATTTGACTTCAATTATTATTAAAAGTGGAAAATTAACATTTCTAAGTGTCAATTTATTATTAAATGAGCCATTTGTAAGGTTAAGCATATACGACATGATCTAGATTTGTAAATCCACGATTTGTCCATTTTGGACTAACTTTTTGACCGACGGTCCATCCAGTAATACCTTAAAATTAAATAAAAAAATGTCCCTCTCGTTTGAATGCAATTATCCGCCTCTTTTTCGGGTTAATTTCCAATGCGTCCCGTCTCTTCAATTAAAAAAAAACCATAAATTGCGTTACTTGAAGACAAACAATCCAACGATGTCCACAGTGGCCCCCCGTAAATTTATGGAAATTTATTGATGACATTACAATCGTTCATTATTCATTACAGTACCGTTGTGACGGAAGGTTTACGCCTGTGGCGAAAAAAAAAATCGGACACAGAGCAATATAACGCAAGTAGTAATAGCACAGGGGAGGAACGTTTTGTGTAAAAGCGTATACGGAGTATCGTTACATCTCGTTAACGTCCCTTTGAAACGCGTTCGTTCGCATTGAACGAGCTTTCAGAGTCCTGGTCGTTTAATCGATTCTCGGACACGCACGTTATTAATCGAAGACAATCAATACGCGTATACACCGAAGGCAAGAGTGAGAGAACGAGGTGGATAAAGATAGAGAGATACGATTGACAGTGCATGATGCGAATGCATTTGGAGTTATACCGAGAATTTCCATTTTATTTTATTTTTCCAAAAATACCCGTCAAATTGGGGGACTCGAACCGGCGCCACTCGTTTTGTCAACGTATTTAGTCTTTCTATTTTTTTTCCTCCCACACACTCTCTCTCCTTGTCCTCCTCACCCTCTCTCACGCTTGCCATTTCACTCTTCGTCTCTCGTTGCATATCGGCAATGCAGATGAATCGGTAATAAAAGCTTGACGTTCGCTCGTGCTGTGCTGTATCGCGAAATTGCATCGCTATTCGCTCTGCTCGCGATCCTCCCTCTGGATGTTCCACCTATCGTGCGATAGATATTAATGGCTTAAAATCAAAAGGACGTGTCGAGGCTTTGCACGAGCGAGGCTTTCGTGCCCTTCTGGTGATACGACTTATATACATATATTTATAGTATACAGATGCAGAAACATCCCTCTTTGGAAATATCGCGGGGTGGCTGGAAGGATTGGAGGCGAAACGTGTCTCGATGACTAATGATGATACATTGCTTCGCTTTGTGTATAAATATTTTTACTTACGCATACTGACAATTATATATATATATATATATATATATATACACTGCCGGCCAAAAGTTTGGATACACTAGTCGAAATTTCTTACCGCACTAAAAGTTAGATAGCGGACTCAAAAATAAAGATAATTGAATTTTCCAAGTGGCGTTTTAAAGAGAACAAATTTACCTATATTTTTCTTTTTTTAGAAAATTCTTTACGATTGTTTTTCGCCCCGGTACGCACTTTTGACCGTGGTCATTTTTCGGCTATTCTTGGCCGTCGAAAATTAACTGCAAAGTATATGGAAAAAAATTTCCATGATTTTTTTCCATAATCAACTTAAAAATGATATCGAAACCTTTTTATTTTTTAGAAAGTTTCATACGATTTCTTTTCGCCCCAGTATTGCACTTTTAGCTAAAAAAATACATGTTTTAGAAAAAACAAAAAGTTTCATAGGTTCACACTGGAGTGGCTAGACTTTTTACAGAAATTTTTTTTGGACATTTGAATTTTATTTTATTAAGCAAGGAAATTTGTTTACATTTTTATTTCTAATTAAATATAATTGTTTTAGATTTTTTTTAAATTTATTTTCATTTTTTTATTTTCATTTTTAAAAATGAAAAAGAAATCTAAAAAAAATTGTAGTTTTTCTACAATTTGGAATACGAATAGATTTTAGAATACAACTTATACCGATTCATAAAACATAGTTTTGAGAAAAATACAAAAAAAGCGATTCGACCCTTGACAGAAATCGTCACAACTCGTTCAATATTTTGAGTTTTTACAAAATCTTTTATGCTAATTGAAGATAAGACTCTACGCTATAAAACCATGCAATAAAGAAACGTATGTTTCAAATTTTAAGTGTATACCGACCCCTTAACAAAACGTATGCTTGTTACATCCCTTTCTCTCTCTCTCTCTCTCTCTCTCTCTCCCTTGCAGTTTTTTATCATCGCATAGCAGCTTCATTCACATCGCATTCGCCTCGTTTGACGAACTATATTTACGATTCCCAGGTGCATATATACGCCGCGTATGAGCTCAGTCCCGGTATTATGTACCATCGTTCATTAGTATCATGAATGCAAAAGGATATGAAACTCTTCCGTGCCGGGGGGCGCGAGAAATTAAAAACAATAACATCAGAAAAATGCTCCTCGTATTTTTCTCGTTTCGCTTTCGTTGCTTTTTTTTTTAACCTCCTCTTCTCTGCGTCCTGCTGACGCAGTCCCTCCCTCGCATCATTCTAACCGCATATACGTGCGTATTGTACACAAACGTACACGTCCACGCACGCACGCGCGCCTATTTGCGACAGTTTTATTGCGAATTAAGCGTATAAAATTCAGCGAGCGAGAAAGAAACGTCCGAAAGTCATAAATGCAGATCCGCGTGTCGTCATATAAAATAATGCGCATTCGAGATTTTCGCATAATACTGGGAATACCGCACGGGAGAGCGCCTCTTCGCTCGTACGGCACTACACGAATTCTCACCCCTTGCCTCGCGAACCCTTTCTCCGTCCTTTTTTTCTGTGTGCTGACCATAGAACAATGGCCATAATTATACGTGGACAAAAACGGAAACGCATGTGTATATACATATGTATATGTAATAGTTAAAACTATAAGTACAACCCTTACGGGTTTTTACGTAGGAGAAACCGGGGCATTGCGGGCTTCCGGGGCAAAAGTGGCATCCCCTCTCCCCCGTCGAATTATATTCCGACACGTTCGGCACTAGTTGTATCGCGTGTAAACCGGTCCTGCGAAAGCGAGACAGTGATTAAGTGTGAAGTAGCTTCGCGATTCTCGCCGACAGACAAAAAATACGTAAGTTATTGCATTTGATATTATTTTACAATTTTTATTTTGCCTTCTGTTTAATTCGTGTTAGGGTTAAATGCTGAATTATTCAACTGGTGACTACGACGACCCATCATGTCACTAAATAACTAACAATACAGTTTTATTAATTACCGAATATTCTTTCTATTTGAGCATGGTAAAATGGGCATTGCAGGTACAATTATGGTTCGGCACAACAAACGAAAGACAGCACGTGGCAAATGGGATATAGAGAAGATGTCAGCAGCCGTGAAGGATGTAACAAGCGGAAAACTAAGCTGTTAACGAGCCTCTGTGGAGTATAATGTGCCACGCTCAACATTGCAACGAAAAGCGGCGGAATACAAAGAGAAACAAAAGTTAACACCGAAAAGGGTTCACCGTTGCTCAAGAAGAAGAGTTTGTTTGGGTTTGGGCACAAAGGTCCATTGTCCTCTATACCCGGGGCATAACGAGCATTTTCTTATTTTTTTTTTAGTTCCTTTTGCACCAAAGACTGGTAAACTAAGACGATTGAGTTTTGAGTTAAATTTAAAGATTATTAATGAGACTTATAAATGGCTGTGGATGGATTTTATTAGCTGTTTCTATAAAGGATTTGTTCAAGTTTTCTCTTTGGAGGCCCGCGCTGCCCCGGTCTCCTCTATTACCCTTCCCAATTGAACCCTTTTCCGTCACTCCCCATACCCGCACTTCACCAATCTTACCTAACTTCCGTTGCGTCCACAGCCGTCATAAGCTACACTACGCGGCATTTGTCAGTCACCCCTCCAAGTATTGGTCATTCACAATTCTGCTTAATTGGAAGGACTGCCGTAGCGAGCCTCGGGGTTCGGCTCCGACCGACTATCCATCAATGTAAATTATAGATATATAAATTGTAGATTATTCGGGCTTTCAATATTACTATTATGTTTATATTTAAAAACCTAAAACTATATATTTTTAGGTTATTTTCTAGCTCATTGTATATATATATACGTATGTGATTTCAATGATACGAGAACGTCAGTCTTTAGTGCGAGTATTATCGGAAAGGGTGTTTGACCGCATCGCGGATACGAGGCAGTGCAAGCAATATTCGAATGGACGAAGACACACACACACACGCAAATGTATATATTTCATTAACTGGACCGTGTGTTTGCAATGTACGGATTTCTGCATATCCATATATGTATTTGGGTACCGTGGGGTGCAGGTATCATGTGTGTTGCATCGTCGCTCCGTTGCATCACCAGGTCTGCGATATCGATACAGCCGATCGATCGTTAAGATACCGGAAGTGACGTCGTTACCCTGATAATCCGATCTGTTCGACCAGATATTTGAATCGTGAAATTTCGATGGCATTCTGCAACCCCTGGATACATGCGAATCCTTGTGATTCCACGAGTGTATATATATATATATATATATATATATATATATATATACACGTATGTGTGTGTGTGTGTAACTGACTATATTAGAAATTAACTTTTGTTTTGACTTTTATTGAAATGCAACGGGTTTCAAGTGTATGCCCCAAAGTGCTTGCTAGTGAGATACTAAAAAAGCAAATTGCCCTCGTTTCATCGGCCTTTTCGTCATCAGCTGGATGATAACCTCGCGAATTTGCATTAGATCAAATTATAGAGTTGAGTCTGTAATTTGGAGATTATGAAAAGATGCCTTTCCCTACCGATATACATATATATAAATATAAAAGTACATTTTGAACCTGCTATATCTATCTCACCTAGGCTATCACATCTGCTTGTTTTGGGATCTTCGAATTCTTTTTCAAACGAATGCTCGATTTTGCGCACAGAGTCAATTCTTGACGCTTGCAAGGATCTTCACATAAATATGTTCACATTCATTCAAAACTGATGATGAAAACACTGGGATTTACATCATGTTGAGTATGGGGACAATGGACCATTATAAGGACGGTCCTTGGAGTTGAATGTCATCAAAATCACCACCATATATTTCCCCATATATATATATATATATATTTCCATTAATAAATATATAGATACACTGCATTTTAGGTTTTACTATCGAAACGTGATCGGGTGAGAGGGTAGACGATTTCGTACGATCGTACTACAGCCACGGTTGTCAGCAACCAAGGATGCACCGATCGTTGGGCAAACGATGTCGACGACGCCATAGTAGTACCATATCAAGCAATACAGGATTCTCTCGACAAGCGGATGACCACTGGTTTCAGTATTATATATATATATATATATATATATATATAACATTAAAGCTCCCTCAATGAAGCTTCACTATACACATGCATGTGTATGAAACCCAACATGCCCGAGAGATAGGAAGTTGGTGTGCTCTCTTTACGAGCAATATCTAATGGATTGCGCTTCAGTGTGGCTGGTAGCAAAGCGCTACGTTAAATTTGACGTTCACGATTATTGCACGATGCTCTCCCGGTTCGCTGATGTGTTTCTCTCGTCTCTGTTGCTCCCGTTGTGTTTATACATATATATATATATATATATATATATATATATATATATATATATATAGTTGTCCTCTCGGTTAATTCCCGTGGGTTGTTTGTCTCGGCGTTTGTTGCTCCAGTGGCGAGGCCGCCTTTCCGTGTGCCCTGGCCAACAATTTTGCCCCGGGCATGCATAGGATTATACACGAAACGTTGCGAGAGTGGAAATTCGAGGCTTGCAGGGGGGCTGAAGGGAGCTGGAGAACGTTAATTTTATAATCCGGTATCCCGCAGCCAGAAGGAAGGAAAAAAGCGAGAGAAAGCAAGAGAGGGGGGTGGAGGAAAAAAGGAAGTTACGACTCGACGACGCCGTCGTTTCGCTCTTGGTCACATTTTCAGCCAGATGCCCGAGCAAATTACCCTCTCCCCCGGGATATAAAACGCACGAAAGGGTTGTCTCTGTACGCTTCAATTTTCCCCGCCCCTCTCTCTCTCTCTCTCTATCTTCGGCGCAGCAGTTTTCTCTTGAGCGCCCTTTAGACTTCCTTTCCACTCTTTCGCGCTTCATCCTTACTTTCTGTTACTTCGTTTCGTTTTCCTCTTTCGAGCCACAATCACTCCCACGCTCTCTCTCTCTCTCTCTCTCTCTCTCTCTCTCTCTCTCTTTCCCTTTCTCTCTCTTATACGCTTGTGCTTTTTCTCGTCATTAATGGCAAGGAAAAACTCACGGAATGGGCAGCCCATAAACAAGCTTTGCTGCCTTTACACCTACGACTGTAAAGTTAACAAAGTCATGTTTTACGAAGCGTGTTTTAACTCTTCATCGCTGTAATACGTACATGAGCAAATACATATGAACATGTACACAGAGACACATTGAGATGGATGCTTGAATAGATTGTAGATATAATATAGATGGACCGAGATGGAAGTCGCCGTAGTGCTGCTGCAGAGTCTTGTGACAGGACGCAGATTCGAGAGGGTTGAAGAGAGAGAGAGAGAGAGAGGGAAAGAGGCGACCTCGTAAAATTCTCGGAGTATATTATACCACCTAGAGGCAACAATGTGAATAGTACAGAAAGAGGCAACAGCCCGAGCAACAACACTGAATTTATTTAACAGTTTTGAATTTATTCCATGCCTTCTCTCTCTCTCTCTCTCTCTCTCTCTCTCTCTCTCTCTCTCTCCCTCTTTCTCTCTTTCTGTCTATCTCGCTCTTTCGTTCTCTCTTTTTCTATTTCTCTGTCTCTCTCTCATACGCGTCTCTCGTCTCTTTTGCTCAGAGGCACCCACCATATTGCCGCCTAATGATTATTCAGCAGTAATATACATGACGCAAGCGAAGCCATTTCGCAATTCTTCCTTCTCTATTTTAATAACGCTTGAATAATTAATATCCTTTGATAATTGAAAACGAAATATACGTGCGCGTTAAGACTGCGAAGCAATAACAACGCGAGAAAAGAGCTAGCAACGACTCCCGGGGATTTGGCCGTGAATAATTGAAGAGAATTTTATGTTTCGTAAAGGCAAAAGTTATTACGTGAGATATTCCGTGTCAGATATGAGTCAGGTGTGCGATGACCTACCGTGCCCTCGCAATCGGGTCAGCACTTGGATGGGTGACTGCCCGTATACGAACACACGTTATTTATTTAACGCAAAAGCAACGACGATAAATCAAGTTGACAGGGGATTATTTTTCATGCATCGAGATTTGAATATTGATACACGAATAAATTTGTTGTGGCAGGCGAGAACCGCTCGCGGATGCACGGAATGACAGCGTTTCGAGACATTACGGAAACTCTCGTCGCGTGAAAACGAATATTCGTATATGGTGTGCGGGATTTAATACCTTGATCAACGGAAGCGGAAGAGGATCACGCACGTCTCGGGGCTCTCCAGGAAGCTCTCTCCCGCTCGTTCGATCCCCGTGTGTTCTGTATACCTATCGAACTGTACTGTGTACTGGCTGTGAGAACCGCGGGATCTTGCGGCAAACGTTTGCCTGCGATCCTCGTGCGAAAACCCGCAACCTGCGCATCTCTCTTTTTTGCCCAATTATTGACACAGCTTTGACGAGCTTTAAATTTATAGGTTAGTTCAATTCGGACCAAATCCGTACTAGTACCGAGACCGAGAACAATTAAAGAACAGACAGCTGTGTGTTCCTTGGATGCCAATGAGGACTTCCTATGCCCGGGTCCCTAACAAATCCCTATAGAGATGTAAGTGCATCTTGGGACTCCCGAACAAATTTGTGAACGGGATCATGAAAGGATATTTTTTTTAGGAAGAGCCAATAACTTACGATTGAGAATTTCAAGTAAAAATTCTCAAACGACTTGAATCGAGATATAACCACGGCATCCACTTGGATTCCAATGTTGACTCCCTAAGTGCGGCGTCCCAGTTAAATCCCTATAGGGATGTGGTAGGATCTAGGGACTTTCCAACAAATTTCTGCACGGATTGGCCGAGGCCAATGCTGCTAGACAAATCTGAAAAAATCGTCGAAATTTTTTCGCAATAATAATCCATCATACTTTTCGCTCACAGAATACACGCGATGGGAAAAAAAATATATAAACATCGAAGGCTGATTAACAGCAGGGCGAGCGCTCATATCATCCTCATTATTCGTTACCAAGCGAATACTAATTATTCGAGTAATGACAAAAGCTCTCTCCATACACACGAGCATGCAGGAGATATGGAACTTTTCAATGCGGAAACTATACGCGTTTTCCATCGATTATATATATATATATATATATATATATATATATATATATATATATATATATGACGTACGTAAAAGAGAAGCCGTCATTCTGGAGTGGATGTTCGTACGCGAATGAATATAGGTATATGTTCGTAAACATCCATGCGCCCCTACACACACCTACGTATAGGTCCAAAAGAAGCAACAAGAAATGATTGCAGTATATGAGAAGAAGTAGAACGAGAGGTTGGTGCCTAATAGAAAAAGTTGCGTATCTCTGAGAACATCCTGGGGGACAATGAGGACGCTCATCCTGTACGTCGCGCAGTAGATTTGTCGACGTAGACATGACGACGACGGTGCAGTTGCGAGAGCGACGGCGATGTAGCGCATAATAAAGGGGTGATGATAGTCTTTGACAAAAGCGCATCTATCCCGTGCGTACGTAATAATTCGTTGGAGTAATCATCCCGTGCATCTTCGAGCATGTATATATATATACATACAGGGTGAAAGTTATAAGGGGGTGATTAATCCTTTTTTTTATTTTTGCTTACTTTTATAGCCTAGAGGTTTTAATTTAATTAAATTTAACAGCAAAGATTTTCTCAAAATTCCAACCATCGACCAAGTTACGATTTTTGTGAAGGCTCAGATTTATCTTTTTTTTTTGCATTTTTGAAACTATATTTTATTAAACGGCATAAAACGTATCTCAAAATCTGTTCGTCCGATTCACTTCAAATTCGGACAGAGCATACTTTATAACATTTTCTAGCAACTCAATCTCAACATTTTATCAATAATTACTAATAATTCTACTCAAGTGTCAACAATAATAAGAAATAAAAAATACACTTACGTCGATTTATAAATAAAAATAAAAATACCAATATGAACAAATGAAAAAAGCATATAAATTACAAAACAAAAATGTATAAAAATATAAAATACTGATAACAATGTTGAAGAATGTTTTCATCGGAAAAAAAGACTTCCTGAGTCTTCGATGAGTTCCAGTTTTAAATAAACTTTCTTTTCATTTTATTAAAAGTGTCATCAATAAACGGGTAAAAAACGCTTTTTTATTATTGGTTATTAAACGAAAATAAGAATGAAAATATTTACGGGCAAGGGGGCATGTATATTCATTTTTTTTCCCCGAGGGGAAAGCCAGCGTTTGCGGGAACAGTGCTGAGGAACTTTGATACGGAGAGTAGCTAGTGTCGATCTCTTGTCTTATTGGCAACGTCATGTATATATATATATCTACACATGAATTCTAAACATCGGTGCATCATTATGCTTCCATGGCTTATTCCCGAACCCTCCTTCGCCTTTCTCACTCTTCATCCCCCTTGTGGCATCCTCGAGGCACATCCTCGCGTATTCTTGTGCTCTCTTCCTATACTCCCACTTTCACTTTCACTCTCCGTTTTTCACTGCAGATATAGAAAACGTGCAAGTTGATGCCCGGTACACCCCGCACCTCAGAACCTACCCTTTGGCTTTATCCTCTTTTTCTTTTGCTTCCCTATCTCACTCACTCCCTCTCTCTCTCTCTCTCTCACACACACACACACACACACACACACACACACACACATGGGGATTTTTCCTCCTTGAAGCTTTTTCCCCGGCGTTGAACACACCGGAGTGAGCGAAGATGACGCCGTGATTTTAATTACACGGGATGAAAGTGCGTGAGTGCTTATATATATGTAATGCGGTGCGCAATACTGTGCGGTATATAGGCCTGCTGTGCGTAAGCACGTGATGGGAAGTGTGAGAGAAGCAAAAAAATATACACATGAGGGGAATGATGACTTTAAAGCCTTCGAGGATCGTCCTCAAATTATCCAGCTGGGCTGATAGTCAACATCACATAGATATAACGGGTCCGTAATGTCCTATCCCCATACGTATACAGGGTGGCTCAGATAAAGTTTTACGATCTTATATCTCGGAAAATACGGATTATAATTTTTAATGTTTCAGATAGAAGTTGTTCCGTTTCAAGAGGGGAAAAAAATGGCGATGGCAACTTGATACTGGGTATAAACGTCAAGATCATATGAAGGTCAACCTCGAAGTTTATTATTAGAACCCTCAATTTTATTGCACTTTCTTATAGCTTACCTCGAGAACTCTAAAAAAAAACTTTTTTTGTGCATTCTGTCATAGAGAAAAACAAATGATCAAGGATGTATTTTGACATGGATGAAGATAATTTAATTTCATTGTAAAAAGTTTTTTTTTCCCGGAATGTTTCGTGTTCGGCATTTTTATCTTTATTCTGCTGAAATTAAAAAGGAATTTTAATTTTTTTTTCAGAATACTCAATTCTTACTCAAAGTTCCTAAATGTATGTAATATTTTTCCAGATGTTCCCAAAATATATTTCTTTACAGCAAACTTGAAATTATGTTTGTCTCACATTTTGTACTACACATGGAATTGTATAGTTTGCTGACTTTTCATTTATTTCGTATACTTTTTATTGGCATACAACACAAATCTGTTTCAAAGAGCAGAATATAAATATAAAAATTTAGAACATTAGTTGTCACTAAAGAATTATAAAATATACTTTTATACCAGAAAGTCATACTAAAAGTCATGAATAAATTCCTATTCCTTGCCGTAAAAAGTCTTTAAACGTCATGAAATTTCAGTTCTGGTCAAAATTAGACACCCTGTGCATGCGAAGAGCGATACAGAATGTCGAACGAAAAAGGAGTGCGCGTAAGAGAAAAGCTGCTTTTCTCTTTGCTCGTTCTTCCGCGCCTGCTCTTGTATACAACGCCTCTATGCTCGCCTGCTCGCTTATGTATGACATGAAAGGTGTGCCCGCGGTACGTGTGCCACAGCGTTGGTGTTGAGCGCGAAAAGCTTCGCGTCCTTTTCGTGTGTATCGTAACTATAAAATCCGCGACATATGCATATCGGCGACACGCGAAGCACTGACTTCGAAATCTTGAAAGATGTATTCGGCAAATTCACCACAACTGTTCCGATTAATCGAAATTTCGTGCAGAACGAGAGAAAAAAAAAAAGGAAAGAAACAAGTGTGTCCTACCTGGTGGTTGGAAATATCGTGTATCGCGTACGTAACTCCCACGTATATTCGATATCTCGCAACTCAGTGTGACGTTTAGTCCTACAGTTGTACATGCTCGAGATCGCCGCGCGTTTACCCTCCGTATATGGTCCCCAACCCCGGACACACACTCCCTCGTTCCTTCGCTCTCTGCGAGCTCTTGCTCGCCTCGTATCGGCAGTGCAATGACCTTTTACTATGATTCATTCTGCATATACGATTCCCTGTGTAGGTATACGCAAAGGGTGCATTCTTCAGCGTGCAATCACGAAGAACTTTGGATTTTCGTACGGGGCCAGCGATCTCTCGGACTTTTCGGAATATATGAGTTAACAGTTAAGGTAGTTGGCTCGCCAAGGCATTTTTCTATAGATTTTTTATTTTTGTTTTGAGGACTCATTCAGGACACTGTCAAATGATTACCGTGGAGTGGGGTTACTTTGATACAAACTTTGTCTTATTTTTTAATTCAAATGACGAAGTTCCTGAAGGCAAGCGAAAGTTTTATTTTTTTACGGCTGGCAAGCCTGAATGTCACTTTATGTCACAACTTTATCTTCTACAACATATCATTTTCGTAACTTTCAAAATTTTCACAAAGTAGCCGGTCGTACGAAACTTTTATTATTGCAATAGAAGTACATGTTTTATTTAATTTTTTTGTTTAATTAACGAATTATTTATTGTTCTAATTAGATTACATATACATAGTTCGAGATCAATGCCCGTAGGGTCTCTATACACTTATAGGATAGAAATTGTTTGTTTATATTCATTTGTTTCGATTATTATTTTTGTCTTCCGACTGCGTTGCTGATTTTTGTTTTTCAGCCTCTTTTTGTTACTTAATGTCATTTTTTATTTGCCAACTCAAATCGCCCCAGTTGTCAGAACCACCGAGACATCGATTGGTCATGCAGCATCGGCGCCACTTCATTCAAATTACAACAACTCCACTGTTAATGAATATTTTTCACTACAAAAAAAAATCTCAAACTTAACAAGACTTTGTATCAATTGTCTGTAAAACCTCGACCGCTTCATTCTAACACACTCATCAAAGAAAAATATTAAAAATCGACTCTTCTTTTGGGCCCCAAGCTCATGCACACCCGTTGAGCCGTAATAATTGATCAGAGGTGAATGACTCCGACACGTTGACGCCGCGGCAGATCCGCGCGATCGTTCGACTTTAAGGGTGCAGGACGTTGGCCCTGATGCATCGTTGGAGCAAGACTGGTTTCATACCACTGGCACAGATGCACATAAATTCGCATTATATATATATATATATATATATACTCACACACACACACACAGACTCAAAGACCGATCCATGTGCATGCACACGTATTAAAACCAAGAGAAATCACGCTACCGTACGTTTTCTTCTGCATCCGCGAAACGTGCACTCCTTTATGCCTTTTACCTTTGACAATATATATATATATATGTTGGATATACGTGAGTGCACGTAAATATACATACAAGTACAGACCGCGGCAGGGGGGAGTGGAAACGAGTGGGTTATAACACGCAAATAAATATGCCACGAAGGGGATGAGAGGCTGGTGAGGATGTGTACGTGTACCAAGAGATGGGGTGTGAGAGAGAGGGAGCGAGAGAGAGAGAGAGAGGGAGGGAGAGAGAAGGATGCTTCTGCAGGGTGCAACAATAGGCCCTCCTGCAGGTTCCCATGGCAACCCCATCAATCCAGCTTGGCAACAGCTTGAGATCTTAAAGGAGAGAGGACTCGCAAACTAGATGCATGCATACACACAGACATTCACATACATATGTGGGAAACAAACGTTTTGACCTGAAACGTGATGTTGGCTATCAGAAAATCTGGCTTCTTTAAAGTTGATTCTTGAATTTTGTGAAAGGCATCGTTGATTTTGAGTACATGACGGTCTTGATATGAATGTTTTTTTTATGTTATTTTGAAGACATTGGGCATTGAGTAGTATTGAGTACGGGGACAATCGAAATCACGATCTCTCTGGATACGAAGTTATGAAATATAGTTCAGTGACTGGTAGCAGCAGTGCGCCGGTAGCATGCACACATTTATGGGGGTGCATATCCTAGCCTGGTGCAAAGAGGGTGACTCTCTCTCTCTCTCTCTTTCTCTCTCCATAACTCTTTTGTGCCTCCCGCTCTCACCCGAGGTTCATCACTTTGGAGTGCGCGAGAGGATTTATCTCCTCTCCAGTACTGCGTGTATCAAATGTAGGTGAATCGTTCATCTCTCGCGGTGTATAAATATAACATGCCGCAACGAGCGCGGGGTAAGACAATGAAGAGGCTCTTTGATGATTCAATGTTTGATAAAGTGCGCGGAAGAGAGTCCACAGTATGCGGAGATACAGCTTATATAAAGGGAACAACGATTTATGATCTGTGGGGATATGAATATTCTATAAGTTTATGACTCCTTGAGTCGGAATTTATTTGACTCGTTTCCCGGTATTGTTCTTTAATGATCTCACTGGTTGCAAGATCATTAAAAAAAACATTTATTTGCATATCAGATCATTAAAAAAATATCAATTGCTCGCGCAGGGAGGGCCGGAGGGGGAAAGGAAAGAGAGAAAGAGAAGATGGTAAAGAGAAAGAGAAAGAAAGAGAGAGAGAGAGAGAGAGAGAGAGAGAGAGGAGGGGTGGAAAGGAAAGAGCTGAAATGTAGATAGCGAAAGGAAGAGCGATGGAGAAGAAAACGGGCAAGAGAGAGAGAGAGAGGGAGAGCTTGGGCGCTAAAACGTAGAGAAAGAGCGAAAGAGGGAGAGAGCTAAAATGTAGAGAGCGAGAGAAAGAGAGACATTGAGAAAAAAAACTACGTCGTACAGCAGACTTGAAACTTCAAATTGTAATTAACGCTATCGCGGTTCACAGGTGACGAAGAAATTATAGAAGCGTCATAGCCATCAACCAAAGCCTGTCGTGTCGTTATTATATGAAAATATATACATAATTATGACTTTAAATATAGATATATACATGATATATATACATGATATATATACATATATATATATCATATAGTAGTCAGGTTTAAGCGCGTGCTGAAGTTGACACTCTTATTGTTCCACGCAGTGAGGGGGTAAGTTATTAAAACACTGTGCCCTTACCTGTTATTGAAGTGGCGAAGAAATTTTCCGCTCTCTCACTAACTCTTTAACCATCAATTATATGCATCTGTCGCACAATAGGCCAGTCGCGAGGAAAAAGTACATAATGCATACGGATGAGTGGGTGTGACGTGGTCGTGGAAAAAAAGTGAATTTGCGGAAGAAAGGAAATTATTTTTTCATCAAAGGGGAACGTCTGGACGTCGTTTATGTCTGCTATAGTTTTTTTTTCACTCGTTACCACTTCTCCTTGTCCTCTAGCGAGACTTTCCCACTTGTGGGAACTTCTTCGTGCTCAATAATTCGCTTCGAGTCCCGGGAATTATTTATTTATCACGCGAATATATATATATATATATATATATATATATATATATATGAGGCATTCCATGCCATTTCACCTAGCCTGTTCTATTTTTTTTCGAATTGATCATATTTTTTTTAGGAGATTTATATCATTTTAATCTGGAAATAATTTTCTCTCTTAGTAGTTCGAAATTAAAAAAGAAATTAAAGGAATTATTAAAACAGAAATTAATAATTTCTCTTTCAACAATTCGACAAAAAATAGAAGGAGAAATTGGCCCACGATGAGACTAGTCTTAAAAATCATAGAATGGGTCACTCTATTTTGAAGAATTTTTTGAAAAAAATGTCAATCATCTTTAAAAAAAATAGTTTCCATTCTCGAAGCAAAAAATACGTGGTCCAGTATAATTGATAATTCTATTAATATCTTCTCACATAAGTATGCTTTAAAATGAAAAAAATGTATGCATTGACATTTGTCGATATCTCAATTAGTTCAGGAGTTATCAGCGTTTCCAAAACTTCCGAAATCGACATTTTTTTTAAATTTATAACTCCTAAAGGAAAAAAGATAAAAATCCAAAACTTGGTATGGATATTCCTTTCATGGGGTACAATTTTACAAAAAAAAAATCAGGAAAATAAAAAATGGTCGGGGTCACGGGCTAGGTGAAATGGCGGGGAATGCCTCATATATATGTATGTATTTCTAAAATGTTTTCGGCTGATGCCGGTTCTCCATCAGATTATGGATGCTGAGGCAGAGAGTGAAAAATTCAGATGAACCGTCTAGTCGACGTGAAAAGATTATTGTATCAGAAAGAACAGCAGAAAGAAAGAGAGATAGAGGGAGAAAGGGAACAAATTCATCTCTCGAATCATAAACTCTAATTGATCGAAATTATTCACAGCTCCTCTGCCAGGCCATTGTGAGAGGCATTCCACTTTCGATCAGCTCACAATTGAACTCGACATTCAACCAACGAGAGAGCAGTTCGAATCGCCGAAATATCGATCGCTTCGCAACGTACCATCTTTTATTTTTCCAATTATAAGCAATAAATGATAGAATATTATGTGGTAACTAGTGGTATAATGAAAATTTCTAAATATTTCGAGGTTCATAGTTCATCGGTGATGAATAGCGCGGCATGAAACAAAGCCCCTGCACCTGTGGACAATAGAGCTCGGTATGGACGGCGTGACGTACTATATATGCATATCGGCAAATATAGATATATCTACGGTTGTAGAAATGCCAAAGGACGTAAATGATCGATTGTGCGATATCCAAGGCCGAGAACTAATTACCGTCACGTCGAAACGTCTGGCCATAGACTCTAAGCACGAAATGCATACATTTCATATACCAACATGACAAATATATATATATATATATATATATAAATTATATTGTATTTTTCAAGGTGCCGATTATAAGGGGGCCATGTGTTTTTAAATATAAGAAAAATATAATTTTGTATGGGTCTTCGAGTCCTCTGCGAAAAAAAATATAGCCTATTTTTGTGATGAGCCGTATTTGACAGAAAAAAATAAGCACTCTGAAAAAAACTCTAAATGGAATTTAATCTCATTTACAAGTTCCTTTCAGGTGTTTCGTATTCGGAAGTTAATTATCTCGATTCTGTTGAACTCAAAATGGAATTTTATTTTTTTTCCAGAGGGCTCGTTTTTTGTTACTAAATAATACTTATCACAAGAAAACATACGGCCACCTTATAATTGCCACCCTGTATATACCTCATGGCGCGCACACTGGATAGCCCTTATTGTTCGATGTATCCACCGCGACGGCGTTTTCTTGTATAGCGATCGAAAACGATCGATTTGCCACTTTTGGAATGAGTCTACGTATATATATGAACGCACGTACATGTGGTGTCATTGGCTCGCGAGTGTTTCGCTCTGCCAATATCCGGCAAGCACACACGGGGGTTTCCATCATCCAGAAGGATTTGGGCAGTGCATGGAGAACGTTACAATGGCGCATTGAGGACGTACCCACGTGGAGAGTGAGAGAGAGAGAGAGAGAGAGATAGAGAGAGAGAGAGAGAGAGAGAGAGAGACAAAGGAGGATGAAGTGTCCGGCAATGACGTCGAAAGAGGGAAAGGGAGGAAGAGGGATTGCGTTATTTGACCATCAACTTGACGAGTGAGAGAGTCCGGTAGACTTGGGAAATTGGCAGAATGTATCGGACGTGGAGACTCGCGTCGGTGTGTACATATGGGCTAGAGATGCATCGGGCATTGATTAATGGCACGCCTGTTGCAGTTCGCTTACAATGCAATTTGCTTTGCGTGCCCCGTGACCGTCCTCCGTCTCGTGTATTCCTACACGTATTAACAGCCATCCAAATGTGCTGGAAGACAAAAGCGGCTTTGCCGAACGCACGCGATTTTCGTTGTGGCGTTACGTGAGTTTGGTGGGTGTATGTATGTATGGGGAAAGGTGTTTGTGGAGACAGTCGACTGAGAAGGCCGTTCTGTTTCCAAAATTAACAATTCGCTTGGCGCGTTTATGAACCTTGAAATTTGAAAAATATTCTTCTTTCATTGTATAGTTTAATAGCCTAGGATCTCAACATTAATTAGCAACAAAGATTCTGTAAAAATTCCAAAAATGTATCGCTGCTAACCTGCAGCAATGCCATCGCTGCAGGTTAGCCCAGACAGCGTAGGCCGATCGAACAATGGTAAGTTGACTGCGTAGTTCAGTCCGGTGAATGTGATGCCATCACAATAAGGATAACAGGACTTTCGTCTACAGACTTTTTTTCCCAGATAAATTTCCTATCATCTCAAATCACCCTGCTTATCAGACCCACCTACAATGATTAGCCATGCAGGAACGGCGGTCCTTTGTTCAAATAACAATAACTCCATTGTTCATCAATATTTTTTATTTAAAAAAATTCAAGCTTGGCAAGCGTATGCATTAATTGTGTGTAAATTGTCATCCCAATACTCTCGTCAGAAAAAAAATTGAAAATCGACCTGTTTTATGGATCCCAAGCTCAGGCAGACCCGATAAAGATACATTTAAAAATCTCTTCTCAAACAGCCAGTTGTACCGATAGTTACCATTGAATAGATATGATGGGTTCAAAATCTCCTTTCCCCATATACATATAATATACTGCGACATAAGTAAATACAGAGGCTATGAGGGTTGGTTGTACAAGGGATGCATAGGGACGGTATAGCAAGACAAAGAGTGCGGGACTAGGCGTTACCGCATTCGCAGGAATTGACAAAGCCGTGGCCAGAGTGACACTGTGACGCGAAGCCCGCGACAACTAATTAATCATTTCGGAAAACGATGAGGCCGCACGGTGAGGAAGAAAGGGACGATTCATAGCGAAAGGGCGGGAGAACCCCGGTGTTCTCTATTCCCGATATTAATGCCGTTGCATCTATCCCAGTGAGTGGCCTGAAACCACGTTCTCCCGTTCACGTATACGTGTCCAGGTAGATTAACGATACGCAATGTGTTATGCTTTGTCAATTGCGACAATATCGGGAATATTTTGTTATTCACCATTTGTGGAAATTCGACGGCGAGGTTTGTACAATTATACAGGTGAATCCAAAAGTGATGTTGCTGGTATCACATGGTCATACAAAAACTGCCACAGCAAAATGGATCGACCAAAATAGCGATTATGTAGAAAAATAGATAAATGTTCGAGCTTTAAAATGATGTAAACATTATTGAAAATAAACGTTTCTTTGTATTTATAAAAACACTAAGAGGCCTTACTTTTGGGATTGCCGTCGTAGCTGTCTGGTATCGGCAAAGGTTTCCCAAAGTTTCCCTGTGCTCTCGTGCAAATGCCATAAGGTCTAGTGCATTGGGAGAGAATGGCTGTGGGCAATACTCTGACATATGTCTCAAAAACTAAGCATCATTTGGCTGTTTCAAGTGATTAGACTTTCTTTTGATCAGTCTGTACATCGCAGACACTGCACTTCTCTCTTTAGCATTTCAGACGCTTTGTTCCATACATCAGCCATCGTTATGTGCGCCTATTACGAGAGCTGGTTGTTAATTCCATTGAAAACAATCCTGGGGTTGCCGAGTAATTGTAACGTCGAAGCAAGTGTGTGCGCAAGATACAACTGCGTAATGGGACCACAAAATGAATCCATCCTATGGAACAAACGTATCAACGATGGCGGTGGTAGAGTTTAATCTAGGAGAGAGTAAAATCCAATTATAATATATGCAGATACGTTTAGGTGTCTACCAATAAATTGGAGAAAGAACAGATCAATATAACGAACCAGATAATTGGAGAATCATTTAACGATCGATCCAACGAACCAATAAATTGGAAAAAGATCTAACGATCAATCTTCGCGACGACTCTTGACGCCAGCTTTTTCCACTGCCTCTTATCAACCTCGAGCCTCCCTATAAATAGCATCGAATTACTTTTTCATGCTCAAATATATCTCGTTTTAATGTATACATACTAAATTAAACGATTGCGTGCATATCGGATCGTTTTTTTTTCAACGAGTACACGAAAGTTCATTAATAAATAAACCAACTCGATTCCCCTTGAATCTGATGGGGCACGATTAAGATAGATGTCTATGTGACCGGTGTAATTCTGGTAAACTATGAAGGAAGTTTATCGTTCCCCTGAGATGTTGGAGGAGGGGAACCACCACAGCATGGACGGGTCTATACAAATCGAGAAGTGTTGTTGGGACCTTCGACCTTTCGATACATATATAATCTACAGCCTGTGATACGTTGGATGCATATATATGAGAAAATGGAGTTTTAGAGACATTAGGCTTTGAATACCGTCCTGATAGTAGACTATCGTTTATACTAGAGTAAGTGAGTGAGAGAGAGAAAGAGAGAGAGAGAGAGAGAGAGAGAGAGAGAGAGAGAGAGAGAGAGAGAGAGAGAACGATCTCGAGTACATCTTGAAAGACGTTTTCCTTTGGCTCGGGCACTTTATTTCTACTCTTATTTTTCTTTCTCCCCGTCTCTCGGTACCATCTTCAACCCTCGTCTCGTTCGTGCGCCCCTTTTTTTTAGAACGTCTGCGCACGTGTTTTATTTTTCCGGCTGACTTGGCTCTCGTTGTCGTAGTTGTCGTCGCTCGTTACATTTACCCGGGGCATTAGAGCGAAGGGAGGAAGGGCACGAAGGGTCAGGGGGGGGGGCGAGTGAAAAGACACACCACCCAACACAGAAGCTCCGAATAAGCGATTATACCGTTCGCCCGCGAATGCAAAAGAGGATTTGCATAACACACGTATCCGCCTATATAGAGTTCTTCCTCCCGAGAACTGCGAGGTATTTACATTTTATTTTAATCGCGGTAATCGATCGAATCGCCTCACGGAATTAAAGCCGCTATCACTCGGTGTACACATTCCGACAAGGACGGCAGGATGCAGAGACAGAGAGAGAGAAGAAGGTGAAAGGCGCGGAGAGTTGGAAAAGCGCGATGCCCAGTGTGACATCGTTTCCCTCTCTCGGAATACGGCTTTTCCTCTCGTACGATGGGACATGTACTTTGAATAAAAATAAAGTGACAGAGACCACGTAGAAACGCTGCTCTCGGATATACCGGATACGCATTAGCGAATGGGGAAATTACGAAAGAGAGAGAGAGAGGGGGGGAGGACCGAGTTACTTTTAACGAGTTGGCGAAACTCTCGTATTTTCGACACCGTTCGAAATAGCCCGTCCATTATGCCACTTTTCTCGAGCTCTCTATTTCAATTACTCTCCTCTCATACACCCGGCAAACGCGAATTTTAATCGTACACTCTTTTCATCGAATCAATCAATCATCTCTCCCATTTCGAAATCGTCGAGCTTCCGCGGCGAAAGGGCGAAGGGGGGAGGGTTCGTTGAGCTCGTGTCGTAAATAGCTCTAGTTCGAAATCTTCGGTTAATACGTTTCGACAAGTGACACATGGTTCTTCGACTCTCGAAAATTTCACTAGCGAGCCCATCATTTCTTTCATCGCGATGATAAATGCAACAATTCTTCAAACTTAAGGGTTTACGCCACCTTGACGCTTGGAAAAATAGGTATAAAAATAAATAAAAATTGCGACGCAACTGTAAAATGTATAAAATAATTTTTATTTTCCGCAAATAAATTCTAGTTTTATGAATACATTGAAAAAAAAACGAATAAAAAAAATTAAAAAGTGGTGGAGATATAAGTGGTCTAAAGAATTATATTTCTAAGAATTTATAAGATTTTATTTTGAACCAGAAATAAAACCATCTTTCTTGATCAATAAGAATGGTATGATGGCAGGTACCAAAAAGAAAAAAAAAGTTAATAGATGATATTAAATAGATCTTGATTTAAATAAATAAATAGATTTAAAATGAATTACTTTAGTAATGAAATGCAATAGGAAAAATTTGATTTCACGAAGAATCTAATTAATTCAAATTTAAAAAATCAAATAAACGCATCTACTGAATATCAAAAAAAAATCCTGTCAGTAAAGCTGGTGCGGCTTCTCAACCCGGTCGTATTTAAATCGCTATAACTTTGTAAATATTGGGAATTGCGCCGTTTCCTTTTGAGTACACATTCTTGCAAGTCTATACTTTAAGAAAATAAAAAAATGGATTTATTCAAATTTTTCAACTAGAATAATGCCTCAAAATCGTTAAGTATGGGTCTATATGACTTTCTAATATTAGTAAAATGGTTAAATCTCTCTAGTCTTTCCCATTCGGGGCACCAGGAGGTCAAGGACCTTCCTCAAACCAGCCAGATGTGCCGATAGCTAACGTTACATAGATAGAACGCGCTCAAAATATCCTTTCCTCATATGTATACGCATAGGATGAAGAGGATTCGCCGCCGTTGGCCGGGTGTGCCTCTAATGGTGCGAGGTGTGCAATTCCCTCCCCGTTCGATTCCCATGGGATATCTCTTGGTCCTTCGGTTTCGCCGGCAATGCATCACCCTGTCCGCAGTCCCGTAACTCACCGCATACACACGCACACACACACATACACGCACACACCTGTATATATGCGTACTCGCGCCCACCTTGCACCGTAGCTGGGTGCCCATCGACCATCTCTCGGCGAGCCGTGCACGCGTGTCCGGTTAAGCGCGCGAGCCCGCCGCACACGTGGAACCGCAGAGTGGACACGTACTCCAACACGGGAGAACGGGAATGATCGGACAGGGATGGACGGTGCGAACGCCACCCCTCTATGTACCCTCAGACCTTGCAGACAAAAATATCTAAAGGGAGTGTAATAATTAAATTGATTGGAATGCCAGTGGGTTTGTTACGCGTAGGGTAAGGTGGTATAGGAGTACGCACCTAAGCTTCAAAGCGGTGAAAAAAAACAAATACATTTTACAATCAGTTTTTTTATTGAAAAAATATCTAGCATTTTAATTAAATTATGAGCGATAATATTATTTTTTTTAAATAACAAACTCAAAGCTACAAAAACGGATTTGCGAACTCTTATACATACGGACGTTTGAAAGTACGCACGAGGGTCGATAAGAGTACGAAAGCTTCAATTGACATATAAATCGCAAATAAAGTTGCCCACATTTGTATGAGAGTTGGGGAGCTGGAACTGGAGAACTGAGTCCGGCAGAGAGAACGAGAGAGAGAGAGAGAGAGAGAGAGAGAGAGAGAGCTCCAGTTTCTGGACGCGAACATACATCTTGCAGGGTTGAAGGTCTTTTCGAGGCATGTAACGCTGGGCGACAGACAGGGGGATCGCGCGGGTCAGCGAGAAGGTTTCTAGCCGCGAACGTGTCGAAAGGCCGGAAGCTGTGTACAGCTATATGTATACATATACATCCGCGTAGTTCATCTATGTGACCGCGCAGGGCCAAACACACGCGATGTCCGATCCATCCGATCCAACCCTTCTGGACAAGTTGGCCCACGCGACTATGTCCCCAATGGCGTTCCGGCTAGAAGCTCCGAGCTTAGTGAGCGGGGCAGGGGGGTGAGCTTTTGAAAAGGGTTTCGTTTGAGCGTTAACGGTCCACTTTCCGAAAGACAGGCGTGTACACCCACGTTTTCAGCCAGGGGTTGTTAGGTCGTCTGGAATGGTAGGTTATGCATGTACACATCTGTTATATAGGTATAGTTGTATAGCTGCATTGGAAGCTTACGAAAGGGCAAAACGAATGTGTATCGATATATGTATGGGGAAAGGACATTTCGAACTCGTTGCATCTATGAAATGTTGGGTATCAGCAAGGTCCTTAAGGGTTTTGCATAAGAGGCTCAACGCACAGGTTGATTTTCAATATGTTTTACTGATGAGAGTATTGCGTTGACGAGGTCGGAGTTCGACACACAATTGATACATAGGCTTGACGAATTTGAATTTTTCTCAATTGCAGAATATTGATTAACAATGAAGTTATTATTTAAACAAAGTACCGCCGTTGCTGCATGGCCAATCGGTGTTGGAGGAAACCAGGTTCCACCGGCTGAATTTCCCAAATTTTTTAATGAATTTTTTTTTTTATATTGTTGAAATGTTGCTCTTTTATGTGCTTAACATTTTAAATAAAATAGTTTATATATTATATTTTAAGAAAATACAGAACATATGTTTTTTTTAGCCTCGAAACCCACTCAACCCCTGAAAGGTTTTAAATCTTCTTTCAAATATTGACTACGGGGTTGAGGAGGAATGATCAGTATGAGGACAATTGTCTACTATGAAAACGGTCCTCGAACTCGAATGTCGTCAAAAGCAACATTTCCCATATATACGGTGTTAATACGCTGTGTTACACACTCCTCGAGTCTAGTGTAACACGAGCGAAAAGAATTTCCGGTAACGCCGCTGCCTCTCGCACACGAACACGATCCGTCACGCCAAGGACTTCATCGTGATTAATTATCCTACTCGTTTTGGCTCGCTATTAATACATTTACCGCGTGTACGAGTATGCCCCGCGTGTTCGAGTTGCGTACATGTGTAACACGCGCTTTCATGCTACGCTCCGATGTAGCTCAGCCCTTTGGGGATTACACTTCGACCATTCCTATTCGTTCATTTGCCCGGATGTGCGTATCCGATCACGCCCGCAAATGCGTGTCCGTGTGTGCGTATTAGGGAAATTGATTGTCGTCGAATGATACGCTTCTCTCCTCATTCTTCATTGTGTCATAGGTCCCTCAATTATATTCGTGACAATATTTATTGCATTTTATCTCGAGTCGATGATTATTTCGTGGTGCAGCTTATTATTGGGTCGACTCATCCTGGTGGCCAACGAAACAATCGCGAGAAACGAGGGCCCAATGATTTTTGGATGAAGAGAGAGATTTTTTTAGTTGTTGGGATTTATTTCAGTCGAATTTTCAGTCCTGGAGCTACTTTTCTACGTCTAGAGACTTTTTCAGAAAATACTTTTCATAAAAATCGTTACTTTGTTTCATTATACATTTTTTTTTATTGAAGTGGCACGACAATTGATGCGATCTTTATAAAATATATTGCATAAAGTAGAATTTAAATCCTTGTTTACTTATCTGAATTATTATGAATTAATGATTTTATTTATAGACTGCACAATTCAAAGTGAAGACAAAATTAATCATGAAATTAAACGACCTAATTACCCTATATTATAAATAATAATATCTTATGTATTTTAGCTAACTTGTTTTGGTATTATCATTATAACTATTGAAAAAAAAAAAAATCAAAACATTTTGTACATTTTGTGCATTTACTTCCTTTTTTATAGACTATTAATAATGTAACGATTAAACGAGAATAACGAGAAAAAAAAATTATATTCCTTCGGTGACTTCGGGATAAAATAGGTTAGAGTTATGGCAAAAAAGTTTCACTTGCAGTGTGGCATCGTAAAACCTCAAATAGGTTTTTAAATACTCAAGTATTTAGATAATGTATTGATGGTTTAATGGTTTTAAATGAAAGTTAGGACATTTTGATGTTTGAGAAGATTCTTGCTGATGGGATGCACCAGAAAGCTGGACCTAACATGATTGGAGTCAAGCGAGAGTATTACCTGAAAATTTCCCCCACGATAAAAGATCGAAAAAGATTTTAGAAATGGGACTCAGGATTATTCAGTTTTTTTTTGTAATTTTTATGTTATTTTTCAGACAGCATGTGTATTATTACATTTAAATAACCTTCTGTTGATAAAACGGTGTGCTACGCATAGCTTCCTCTTCTTCTAGGATAGTGCGAAATTAAAAACGCAAGACACAGAGGGGAACATGGTCCGATGAAGCTATGCATTACACAAGAAATGAAAAAGAAAAAAGCTGAATTAAAGGGAAAAAACACTATTCATCCATGTGCGCTTTGCTAGCCCGAATAAAGCTACTTCTTTAGGTGCAGTGTTATTGAGAAATAGTGTACCCCATTATGTCCTCCGGGGGAGGGGGGGGGGGGGGGGGTGTCTCATCTTGCCCGCCGTATGGGGCAAGATGGGGAGATCTCTCTTTTTTGTTTTTAATTTTTATTTGCTATAATGATTACTCGAATATTCCTAATTTGACCAAATCTTCTGAGACTGATTGAGTAGGTTGACTCAGAAATAAATACGATTGTGTGACTATAAGAACATGAATTTTATTGAGCTTCAAACCTAAAATACCGCGTCTTGCCCCCCTCACCCCTACTGACCTCCAGCCTCACGTGTTAAACCTGCTCTAGAATCTCCCGAAGCATCTCATACTGACAAAAGCATACGGACGAAGAAGCCGTTAAAAATTAACCCCATCCACCAAAGTCTTCACGCAAGTTGCTCAGTAGTCACGGCTGAGTAGTCGAGTAATCATCGCTCAGTTTGACAACACCAAAGGTGTGTGCCCCACATGGTGGCTTGCATCCTGCAAGCTTCAAACTGGTATCCATCATAAAGTTCCGATATTCGATCCAATCGATAAGCATTTTAACAAAGTGAAACTAAACAATGGCTCGTACTCCGAGGCAACGAACTGGATCAAATCGATTGTCCGTCTCTTCCAAGGGAACAAGCCCTTCTCGGGTTCTCCGACTGGTCACGTCGGATCAGCAGCTAAGAATCGGGGTCGCAATAATCCGACCGGTGGTTAACTCTGCGGGGTGCTTTTCCTCGTACCATTATCATCGACGGGGCGCAGGGTCGTCGAAAATTGAAGTGATAACCTCGTACGTGTTTTATTACGCGTATTCGGGCACATACGATCCTACAGAGGCGCAGCCATTTGTCGTTATAGCTTTGGGGATTAGGGCTTGAGTGTGATGCACCCCGTGTGTACGTGTGAATGGGGACACGAGAAACAGGCAATCGAAAATGTGGTAACGGAGCGAGAAGATGACAGAATGAAGATAACGCCCGCATAGCGTCATCTGTGCGCGCATCAAGGCGACGATTATGAGTCCTGGACACTTCACGTCAACGAACTCCTGCCCGCTGTGTGTATGTACACGCGTCCATTTAAATCTACATACATATCTACATGCATGAAAGAGTGTCCGTCACGCTGCGCGTGCTGCGATCTACAGATTTTCGAGATAAACATGGAGGCGCACACACACACACCTACACGCTGTAGGTCATAAATGAAAGGGAGAACATTCAAGCACGTGGACATATGCGGATGTTCGATGGTGTCCTTTTTGTCCTTCGCACCAAACATTTCCTCCTGGGTCTGCTTACATATGTACTTGACGATCGCGTGCGCAACAGTCAGTGGGAACGTTTTTTCTAGGTCGTACACGGCTCTTCCTGGTGAATGACAATCAGAAAATGAATCACCCAATGAGGCTGCGAACACACACGGTTGATGCTCGTTATTGGATTCGTACGTAACTTCTCTCAGCTGGCGATTCGCTGTTTCGCAATATCGCAACGACAAAACTGACCTAACCCAAAGGCTCACGAGGTTTGAAGGTCCTTGGGGCGAAATGTGTATTCAGTTTTATAGTCCTCTGTATCGTGTCTGGGTGAAGGACAGCTGAATGTACCGGTGTGGAGAAGAAATTTACCTGGTTTGACAATCTAGCGACTCCGTTGACCTATTGGATCATCTGATAGGACTGCGCGTCAAGGGAATCTACTGATTTGAATTAATTCATCACTGAGTGGTTTCCAGAAGTTTGGAGAAGTTCAGTTTCATGTCGTTGCGGAAACTTGGCATCTCCATTCTAAAAACACATAAGATTTTCTTCGATTCTCAATCTTATCCAAATGCTCAAAAGCCGGATAGAGGGTAGGGAGGGGCAGGTTGGGCAAGGCTGGAGTCATCGCTCTGTAATATTTTGTGATTTTTTTTCAGCTAAACCATAAAATAAATCGGAATTACAAAATAGGGGTTTTATTATACAAGTAATTGACTATACAAAATTATTTTTTCACAGCGATACATGTCAAAATGGCAACTGTGCAGCATTTTTCCGATGACGCTTTTATTTCTGGAAGGTCGACGGCCGGACCAACAGCTCCCACAATTTTTGAGTTATCATGAGACACCAAAGTTTTTTCGATTATATATAAGAATTGCTATAGAAGTACGTAGGATTTTTTTGATATATTTTTTTGTCCAAATGGCGCATTTCTAAAACAAAAAGTATAAAATGCCATGAGAAAATCGTCAGAAAATTGTTTATAAAAAAGAAACTATACAATATAATAAAAAAAATTCTGCGTAGTGCCTCAGAAATGTAATTCTAAATTTAAGTTAAAATTTCAAGTGAATCGGTTGAAATTTGTTTGAGTTATGAGTCCGGCCGACTTGAAAAATGTAGTTTTGAGATAAACGCGTTTAAAGTTAGTAGAAAGTTACGACATGAATCAAGAGGGGTTGCGCTAGAATTCGAAAATCGAGTACTTAGAGATTTTTCACACCCATAATCTTTTGGAACATAATTTTATAGGTACTAAGGTACATTTTTAACAAAAAAAATCGATTTTTGAAAAATCCTAGACTGGCCTAAGGCCTTAACAGTTTGCCGTATAACAATGAAACCTACATTGGTCAATAGGAAATTTATCTGGGGAAAAAAGTCTGTAGACGAAATTCCTGTTATCCTTATTGTTTCACAGATAATCGCTCTCAAATGACTAAGGCCATATTCGCTTAACCTGCCCCGATAGTGAGGTAAGTTGAGCATGATTATGAGGTAAGTTGGGCAAAGTAAGAATTGCATTAAAAAGTCAGACGTATGCAACATGATTTGGTACACTGCAGTAATAAACCAACAGTTGCTTGTTAATTAGTTACGTTTTGAAATATTAACATTAATTGCAATGAACTTTGAAATATTTTTTCTCATACAATGGTATAAGAAACTCTTTCAATCACGTTCTTTTTTAACTTTTGGGTGCAAAAATAATGAAACGTCCCGTGTTGCCGTCTCGGCAACGGGCGATGGCGTGATGTGTTCCCCTCCCCCATACTTCTGTTTCTGCCATTTGATGCACCCGCGTGCGGTACTTAGTTTTCCAGATATTTCGATTGCCCAACTTACCCGACTGCTCAACATGCCCCTCCCTGCCCTACCAAGACTGCAAATGAAGGCTGCTCTCTGGTAAAAAGGTTCTGGACAGTTTTCTAGTATAAAATATCCACTCCCCACGTTTTATTAGCCTACTGATTCCAATTGATCCATTACTGAGTGGTTTCCCAAAGTTTGGAGAAGTTCAGTTTTCTGTCGTTTGCGAAACCTTGGCATCCTCATTCTGCAAACACGTAAGATTTTATTCGATTATCGATCTCACCTAAATGCTCTACCTGAAAACTACAAACGAAGGCTACTCTTTGGTAGAAAGGCTCTGAACAGTTTTCTGGAAGGAAATATCTACTTTCCACGTTTTATTAGCCCTTCGATATGTACATAATATGTACATTACCTAATATAAGTAACGTGCTAAGGCCAACAGCGTAGAATCGAGGATTAGTCACACACCATTTTACCACCAGGCGTGACGTGCACGCTTTTTTGTGATCGTTAATTCGAGTCTTTCTGCATTCTCGTGGGGTGGGGGATGAATCTCCCCTCTTGTATGTCAGCCAACAACGTCCCAGTTTACTAAGTGCATGTATATATACATATATCTTTTTTTTGACTGCGATGAGACCCCTCTTATGGATCCCCTCTTCGTTTCACTTTCCCGCGTATTTTAAAAATCCAGTATGGCCGTCCTCATGCCCGCGCCACCCGAGTGAACCGGTCACGTGGCGTTATAGGGGTGCTCTGTCTTCGTAATGCATTCATCGTCACATATTCACTCGACCTTTTCCTTTCTATCTCTCTCTCTCTCTCTCTCTCTCTCTCTCTCTCTATCTCTCTCTCTCTCTCTCGCTCTCCTTTTCTTGAGCTTTCGTTCCCTATCTATTTATATTTCTTCCATGTGTGTGTGTGTGTGTGTGTGCACACAGAGGCAACTTTGGCCCTGTCACTTCTGCGATTCTCGTCAACGTTTGATTTCCTCGCGATCTTTTCATTAATACCCACTGAGTTTCGAACGAAAAATTAAAAAAAAATGAAAAATAAAGGAACTTCACGCCCCCGCGTCACTTTTATATTAATATTTCGGCAAAAATGGCGAATGTCACGGTCTCGGACTGCGCCCGGACTCCCTTGGATCAGCGACCCGATAATTAAAAAAGCTGCTGTCGCGCGTATATTGAATTGTAATGAATAGCGATAATGATAAGAATAATAATGATAACAACAATGTATCGCGTGGCTAGGTCGAGCTCGAGGGCACGTCGTTCGACATCAAAGTGACGTCCTCCCCCCCCCTCGCTTTCCTGGTTGTTCCCGACGGTGTATTCAGCCAAGCACAACTAATGAGATTCATTTTATATTTTACAGTTAACCCTCTGATGCTCCCTTGGCGCATCATCCATACGCTTCTCGTCCCTTTCCGGATCTCTCTCTCTCTCCCTCTCTCTTTCTCTCTCTCTCGCTTTGGTCGTCTGGTTCTGCCTCTCTTTCTCCATCTCTTTCTGCGTCTCGAGACTGACTTCCATTTTACCGCAGTACACATCTTTCTATAATTCGATAACTCCAAGGCTAATGGCGGTTCATCCTCTGTCTCGAGATATTGCATGCAGAGAATATTTTTTACAAATTCTTCACTGGATTTGGATAGGTATCGAATGCTCAAAAATTAGAGTATTTGTCATAGAAATTATTTTTACGACAATTTCCTTTAACTATGGGTTTAAAAAATTGCGATACTTTCAATTTTCGTTGCCCCTTATTTTTTTTCTTATTTTTTAAAATTATATTTTCTTTTTCGTTATTTAGCTTCTTCTTACATTATTTTGGGTTCATTTCTACTTACATATTTGCTCTTATTTATTTTTCTCGCACAACTCATGCCTGGACTACTTATTAAGAATATCAGTGTTCCAAAATTCTCTTCAAATATATTTAAAAATGTTTCTTTATGTACGTCTGTGTACATACCGAGGTCTCAAAAATTACAGTATGTCGAGGAAAATATTTTTCTCGAGAATTTCCTTCAGCTACGTAAAGAAAAATCGCAATCCTTTTAATTTTCGCTTTCCCATAATTTTTTTACATATTCATTTTATTATATTTTATTTTTCTTTATTTAGTTTCTCCTTACATTTATTTTTGGGTTATTTTTCCTTACATATTTTCTCGAATTTATTTTTCTCGCACAATTCGCCCCTTGACTACGCCTTAAGAATTTCAGTGTTAAAAAATTCTTTCCAAATAGACGAGCAATATTTCTCAAGCACCAATATATATATATATATATATATATTTTCATACGGGATGACAGTTTGATAAATATCGTTCTCCCGGGTCTCCCCAAACTCAGCGTCCATGTCACTCGTTAAAATTAATTTCGAAAAAAGTGTATCATTTCACACGTCGAACAAGGACGAGGTTACCCTAATTTCTCACACCAGTGGCTCGTGCATTGTGCCCATATATAACACGAAAAACGTCCGGATTTTAATCGGTGTGATACACATCCGCCATTAATGCCTCGTACAAGTACGTTATACGCGGAGCGTGCGAGTGGGAAATTTTCATGTAAGGGATGGTAATGAGAAAAATGATCCAGCCGTAAAATCGTGGGCGCGAATATGTCTTTGAAAGAGAGAGAGAGAGAGCGAGTGACCGAGAAGGGGAATGAGGTAGAAACGCGTCACACTGATTGCACATCCGTTTCCGTGCCGAGAAAACTTAAGTGTACTTATTTCATTGAATGCCATTGTAAAATCAACCCCCGCGTGTATATTCGTACGTATAACGACAACGAAGAGAGCGAAACATAATATTTATTGCCGACTTCCGTTCAATTAGGGGTTGACGGTTCATAGAGAGGGGTCGGTCGACGCCGCTTCTACACACACACGCGCACACATTTGTATTTATATATATATATATATAGATATATGTACGTGTGTGTGCATGTATATAAATCTCCCGTGCTTTCCTTGACTCTCTTCAACCGATTCAAAATTGTAGCTCTTTCGATCCTTTCGAAATACCCTGCCGCTGTTATCCGAGCTAAAATGGGGTGCGAGTAACCCCCGCACGCCTGGTGCACACATATGTGAACACCAGCGCGAAACTCCAGCGAATTCAATAATACCATCAGCGATGAAACTTCACCGCAGATTTCGAGGGTACAAAAATGTCAAGCTCGATAAAATAAATATATACGCGCACACACACTTATGTATATACATATGTATATCGTATTATAAATTAACATGAGCGGAAAAAAAATCAGAAAAGTTATCATGGAAATTCATTTTTGGCTCTTCTAAATTAACTGATCACTTACAAGGAATACGTAATTCATGTTCCTTCGAAATATGAATTATTTCAATTATATATATATACATATGAGGACTTCCACGCCATTTCACCTAGCCCGTGAACCCGACCATTTTTTGATTTCCTGATTTTTTTTTGTAAAATTGTACCCCATGAAACGATTATCCACACCAATTTTTAGATTTTTATCTCTTCTCTTTTAGGGCTATAATTTTCCAAAAAAATGTCGATTTCGGAACTTTTGCAAACGTTTAAACTCTGATAACTCCGGAACTATTTGAGATATCGACAAATATCTGTATATATTTATTTTTTTTTCATTTTAAAGCATTCTTTCATAAAAAAATATGAAAAAAATTATCATTTATATTTGACCACGTATTTTTTGCTTCGAATGTGGAAACTATTTTTTTTTAAAGATGATTGCCATCTTCTATTATTTCATACAAATCTTCTCTAAATAATATGATTAATACGCAAAAAAATAGAAGGAAAAATGGGCCCACGATGAGACTAGTCTTCAAAATCATAGAATGGGTCACTCTATTTTAGAGAATGTTTTGGAAAAAAAATGCCAATCATCTTTAAAAAAAAAATACTTTCCACTTTCGAAGCAAAAAATACGTGGTCCAGTATAATTGATAATTTTTTTCACATTTTTTTCACGAAAGTATGATTCAAAATGAAAAAAAAACATATACTGACATTTGTCGATATTTCAATTAGTTCAGAAGTTACAAGCGTTTAAACGTTTCCAAAACTTCCGAAATCAACATTTTTTGGAAAATTATAACTCCTAAAAGAGAAGAGATAAAAATCTTAAAATTTTTGTGGATATTCCTTTCATGCGGTACAATTTTATCAAAAAAAATCAGAACAATGAAAAATGGTAGGGTCACGGGCTAGGTGAATGGCACGGAATGCCTATATATATATATATATATATATATATATAATTAAAATAATTTATATTTAGAAGGAACGTGAATTACTTATTCCTCATAAGTGATCAGCCAATTTTGCAGAGCCGAAAATAAATTTCGATGACAACTTTTCCGCTTTTTTTTTATCATGTTAATTTATAATACGATTAGAATACGAATTATGTTTCAAAAAAGAAAAATTTGCAAACAAAACATTTTTAGGGCATTAAAATATTCGTAAAGTTGTATCAAAATTGCAATTTCGTCAAATAGTGTTTATAAATCTCTTCGAGCATCAAGGGTCCCATGGTGTAATGGTTAGCACTCTGGACTTTGAATCCAGCGATCCGAGTTCAAATCTCGGTGGGACCTTCGAAAAATTTGAATTTTTTTTTTTCTTGTATTTTCCCGTCTCTCGATGGGAAATGTCACAAATGTTTCCACAATCGATTTTTCTCGATCTATTTTCGAGCATTTTATACGTTTATCTTCCGGTCTTGTTCTTTCTTCCTATAGTGACGCTCACGGACGACCCGACACTCTTATCAAGCTCAATTTCGATGCGAGATTCAAACGATAGAGGATTACACGCTTTGTAATGTAATTACCCCTTCATTATTCACGTAACGGGGCATTCTGGCCGGTCCTCCCCTCGTGTCAGCCAGAAATGTTTATTCATGTATGGGTCGTTCCGTGCCGAATCGAAAAATTCTACCGTCAAAACAGTTTATACGAATGTACAAGTTTTTCGAATCTTTATTTTTTCGTATTTAACGTGATCGCACAGTTATTTTGCTATGGAAAAAATGTCGAAAATGGGAATTTTCAAATAAATATTTATTTGCAAAGCTATTTTTTTAAATGATTTTTTTCGCTTGTCCGTTGGGGATCATTCGTATTCTTGTTTTTTTTTGCCTGTCATGGAAATAATTGATTTTCGAATTTATTTTTAGAATATTATTTTTAACAATTTTGGGAGTAGCTTCTAGAAAAATATTTTTTAAATATTATTCCTTTTAATTTTCGATTCCAGAATATTATTTTTAATAACTTTGGCGTCACTTTCGAGAATAAAATTTCCGGAATATTATTTTTTAAGAATTTTGGAGGTCGTTTCCATAATAATATTTTCAGAATATTAATCTTAACAATTCAGTAGGCAAGATGTATAATAATAAATAATGTCCTTGAGCTATGTAAATTTAACCTTTTTATCAATTTGTACTAAATATAAATATATTTATAAAAAATAAAGAGGTATATTCATTCAATTAAAAATAACATTAAAAAATATATATTTCTTTCATTGTGTAAAAAAAAATTGAGCCTAGCGTTTTTATCCTCCCGATATGTTCACCTTAAAAGGCCCATACGCACGTGCGTATGAGGCTTATGCATATATATATATATATATGCCTATGTATATTTCGTGTATAGTCTTCTTTTTCCTTATCTCTCGTTTTAGCCGACAGAGTGATTGGATGCACTCGCTTCGTGAGCCTTTCTGACAGGTCTTATCTTCGATCAGAAAAACCACTCGACGTTTGCCGAGACTTTTATTGCTCGGAATTGCACAAACTCCCTCTTGCTCTCTTTCCCTCTCTGTCTCGCTCATTTCGAGCACACACCCCAATCGTCGTTCGTTATTTGTCGACGTGTTATTATTCTTATTTGTGCGTGATAATATTGGGGCTCCGTGGTAAACCGTACACACACACACACGCGCACACACACACACACACACACATATCCGGCAGTAACGCGAAGGAAGCGGAAAGGGGGTGATCGCTGGAACGTAAATTCGCCCCAATGTACAAAACGTTGTAGTAGTTATAAAATAAATTTGTTCCCATTATAATAGGATACACGATGATACACGGGATTCGAAATAGGTGTGGGATCACTTCCGGTCTCGATTGCGCTAAACATCGAACATGCAATTGGAGCGTTACGTTCTATCGATATGTAATTGCCGATTCTAAGTTAGCTCATTTATATTTCCGAATTTTTAGACCGCGGAAGATTTAAATTTTATTAATTTAAATTAATTAAAGATTTGATTTTATTAATTTAAATTATTAAATAAATTAATAACCGATTTTTTTTTTAATTCAATCGAGGGAGATTTAAAGATAAAAGTATAGTTGACATTTTTTGGAAATATCAATTTATGGTTTTCGATGGATTCTTAAAATGTTACATTTCCAAAATATTCTCTGAAAAAGGTTCGCGAAACGGCAAACTTAAAACGCGGTTTTAAGAATCCAAACAAATTTTACAAGCTTTTTCTACATATCAAAAAAGAGTGCTTGAACGAAGGAATTTTTTTCTTCGATGCATAGTTTTCTTTTTATCAACGACAATAGACCGTTTTTTTTTTTACACAAAATCAATAATTTCACTTTGGACGGCGGCCATTTCTTTGAAAATCAATATTTCATTAAATTCATCGCTCAAACACTACATAATTTCATGCAAAAACAAAAAGCGTTCAATTTTTTTTTTCAGATGATGAGCAGCGGTTGTCACCGCGAAGGACGTTTTGCAAACACGTGTTTGAACAAACCACTCTATCTACCACATTTATAAATATTTTTTTGCAATACAAAAATTGAGTTAAGGAGTTGGACCACTCTCCAAATTTGGAGAACTCGAAAAAATAATGTTCGGCTTAGAAAGTGCATAAACGTCTTAAAAATGATATACCAATATATTATGGGTGGTCGAAATCTTGGGGTACTTAGACCCCAAACATCTATAATCTGTGCATGAAGGGGGACGCGCAGTGCATCAAATTTTCCGAGCAATAGCTGCCTGAAACTGCAAAAGAGAAAGAACTCAGAAAAAAAGAAAAAAAGACAGAGAAGCAGGGCATCAATGTGGGAGGCCAAGTGTGTGGTGCAAGCATTTCAGACCCGAGATATGTAAAAATTTCCTATGATTTGATTTTTACGTTTTCCTCAAAGCCGTTTTTCTCAAAAGCAGGTTTTTCGAACTGGGCGGAAACATAACTCGAAGAAATCTTCACCAATCGATTGGAAAATTTAACTGTACATTTAAAACTAGATTCTCTACAGAGGAACGTAGGATTTTCGTTATATTGCATCGTTTCCAGTTATAAAAAATTATGTAATTATTTTTTTTCCTAAAATTTATAATAATTTCTTCTGAAATGCGGCATTTTGGCAAAAAGTTAATACGTCAAAAAAAAATCTACGTCCTTCTGTAACTGTTCTTATATATGATCGAAAAAATTGGTTTTTTCTTCGAGGTACAAATGGCATGAGCTACGGTTCCGCCCGTGGACCCTTACAAAAAAAGGCATCTACGGAGAAATGCTGTGCAGCAGTCACTTTGTTATTAATCAATTCGAAAAAATGATTTTGTATAGTTCAATAGTACTATTACAAAGACGTGTGCACGGAATTTCGAGTAATTTTATTATTTCGCTAAAAAAAAATCCCAAAGCATGCCTATTTTTTTTCTTGTTCTAGAGTGGTCCAACTCCTTAACATGAAGGAGCGTGCAGAAGTCCGTGCACACACGTAACCGCAACGTATGCATAACGTATGCATAACGTAAACCACCGACTGGCGGCTTAAGATCCCTCCATCAGTCCTCTCGGAATATCTCATATTCATTGAGACATGAAATTAACGTAATTAACCATTTCTGCCTGCGGCCAATCCTCCATTCACGAAAGACATCTCTCCACCGGCCGCCCTCTCTGCCTCTCGCTCTCTCTTTATCTCCGTCTCTCTATCGAAGGAGAACGATCTCGGGAGAGGGTCAAAGTGGGAAAAGCTTTTCCAGGTTGAAACGAGCGTTATACCGCCAGACTACGACATTCCACCTCAGATCGTTACCGGAAGTTCATCAAGATGTGACAACGCCACCGTGAAACTGGCTCTCTCGTAGTCCACCCTCCCCCTCCGCCGTCGCCTCCTCCACCGCCTCTCACTTCTTGTCCTCGTTCTCGAACGGATACCCGAGGCTCTCGTAAAATACTTTCTCAATTTAAATTTGAGTCGATCCGCCGTATAGCGGCACACGCTCCGAGGTTTAACTCGGTAAAGCGCGCGGCCATAGACGAGACGAGATGCGCGCGGGAGCTTAACGAGCGTAACCATCCCCCGTATAACTCGGAGACCGGTGGAGCAACCACTCAACCCAGTGCCACCCCCCGGTCCTCCTCCCTCGAACCCAACCTCTCCCGGATCCCGTCAACTATAAAATATCGTATGAAATGGGAGGAAGCGGACACTCGTGAGTTTCGATCTTGGCGTAGATTCATGGGGGGTAGATATAGGAAACGTCTCTATCTTCGGCGAAGAGTAGATCGGTTTATGTACTTATATACATGGGGAATATTGGTGACATTGGCGTAGCCAGCATTTTTTCTGGCGGGAGGGTAGGAGGGGCTTGTCAAAAACTAGTGTTAATCACTTTCATCTTTTTTTTTTTAAATCAAATTAATATATTAGTTGGTAATCACGTTACATACATGAAATATGAAACTTGCTTTAATCACACGTTCATCTTAACATCAAGGCGGGCAACCACTTTAGATGCTTCAAAAAATCAATTTTTTTTTAAATTTTATAAATCGTTAGCAAATATCTTAAGATCTAATCTGAAAATTTCAAAACGATATTCGGATTCCTTCTAACGGTATGTATATAAATGCTAAAGACTCTCCGATCGACTCCCAAGCGCACTCCAGTATCCACGACCGCTCAGTTAGATAGTTTGTTTGGGTTTGTTTGGGTTTTCATAATCCAAACAAACCCAAACTCGACCGTTTGGCGATTAGCTCCAAAACATCTCCATTCTGGATACAAAATAATCGAGGTAGCGTCATTTCTTGCTGCTATATTATTCAATGAAGAACATGCAGCCCTACTCATGGTTATGAATGAACAACAAATCGTAGTTCGCAGGCAGAGCTACGAATATGCCGAGCAAATGGATCAGATGCGCGTAGCTCGGCAAAATAGAAAAAGTTTATTTGAGACAAAAGAAGCTCGAAAAGCTCGTAAAGAGGAAATGCAAGCTTCAAATGAGTTGCATGAGGAAGACGAAGGACTGCTGTATGGTGCTGGAATCGCTGATTAATCGGTAAGACACTTTATCATTTGATTAAACACATTTGACTTTGAGTTTTTCGTTTGTGAAACTTTAAACGTGTTTTTCTCGAAACGACATTTTTCAATTTGCGGGAATCATAACTCAAAAAACTAATCGATGGATCATCTTCAAATTTGGAACACGTTTACATAATATAATTTATTAAAACATGAACCTAAAGTTGGAAAGATTAGATTGTTTAAAACATATTTATTATTGCAAAATGCCGGGAAAAAATGCTAAACATCGATCATTTTTTTTCAAACACATTCCAACATTCAATTCTCGATTTTTTTTTCAAAATTTAGGTTCATATTCTTAAAAAATATCTCAAGAATTCATAAAAATTTGTTGGACTATTTCAGATGCGAATTGCGAGCTGCACAATTCCCGCAAATCAACAACGACGATGAGGACACGCCAAGGGACACAGCGGATTATACCTTAATTAATGCATAAAATAACTTGAAAAAATTACCAGAGATGTATAAAAATATGAATAAATTATTGTCAGAGTTGCGGAAATTTCCGTTTTTTTTCACAATCAAAAAATAAAAAAAATAATCTAATTTTCGGTCTCCTAAAGTGGTTGGCCGTCTTAACTCTTGCAATACTTTAAAAAATAAACAACTAGCTTTTCATAATTCTTTAATCCGGTTAGCAGTTTTCAAACTTCACTTTCAATAGGTACCCAATTAACCCTTCGTGGTCATCCTGGGTAGAATCGACTCGTCGATCGATTTTTTGTATAAATATAGAATAGTTCCCAGCTTCGAATGGAACTGTATATACCACCTTACCTGGAGTTTGAAATATCCTCATCCCATAAAATTTACCCTCTTCTCAAAATGACCATATCTAAGGAGTATCACGTCCAAATTTTAGGTAAAAATGTTGAAAATTCACGGAACTATAATTTATTCGGCGAAAAAGTGTATTTTTCGCGTTTTCACCTCTTTATGATTTTTTTTTAACATGTCGCTATTTTATTTCTCATAAATAAATTATTCGTACATCATCTAGAAAGTTCAAAGCATATTCCGTAATTTTTTGAACCACTTCGGACGGATAGTTTGGTCAAAATACATTTTTGAAAACTGACTGTGTAGAATCTTCCCAAGTGTGACCACCGCGATTGAATTTGTAAATGCGACCACGATGGGTTAAATGAGTCTTGGTTTACTATATTTCTGTGGAAAACGGCTGAACACTTTTGCAGCTGGAATTTTTTTTAACGTCATTCTCCATGTTCAGTAGTGACACACGAGAGAATCGTTTCTGAATCATTGTGCTTCTAAGCCACATTTTTATCCGCCTCGTGGCAGAAAAACTTCTCTCACAGCCGGCGGAGCTCACTGGGAGTACTTATTGCTGCTTGGAAAAGTTTATATAAGTTAGGGCAGTACTCTTTTTTAATATGCTTTCTTGAATTTTCCGCATTTATTTCATCATTTTTAAATTGAAGTATGTTTTTCATGACCATCGTTTCAGCTTTCGAGGCTGACGTACCAATTATTAAGATTTTCTATAATTATTGATGAATTCCTCTTCGTTCTTCATATACTATTGAAAAAAATGGATTAATTGCATGAGCTAACGGTAGATTCTTAAATCGGCGTGTTAGATTTACAGTGATATTATCTACAACTTGGTAGTAAATGTTGATCTTCCAGTACTTTTCTTGTTTTTTTTATCGGCCGGCAAATTGTATTGCTTTTAAATTGTATTGCAAAATTTGTATCGGCCGGCAAAATGTATTGCTTTTGCCCACAGTTGACTCAATTGTGAAAATTGAATATCTATTTAATTAACGCAATAAAATAGGTACTTGTTATAGAAATTACAACGAAGCTAATAGTTCAAGTTTCATTAAATTATTTATTTATGCCAGCTTGAGTGAAACTTAAATAAAATCAATCGATTATTTGACTTTAATTATTTTGGATCGATGTTTTTTCTGGGCGGAGCACCGGGCTTTGTGGAGGGGAGAGGGCGTGCGCGCCCCAGCCCCCCTACCTGGCTACGCCAATGATGAGGATAATACAACCTGGTGACTCAAACCCGGCATATCTGTGCGATGTTGGCTATCAGGACATCTGGCTACTTTGAGGACGGTCCTCGATGTCCAACGTCCTCAAAAACACCGTTATGTGGATATATATGTATATCTACGTAAGGAGATATATGTACAGAAGATATAACGAGGGTGGCGAGTGTTTGCGAATCGCTCGTTCTATGATCTCTCGAGGAGTTTGTTACGCTCTGCGTTATCAGATCGAGACGCGCTTTGCGAGCTCGTTCCAATCGATCCTCGAAACTTCCTTCGTCATCGACGAACCGGGAAACGTATATAGCGCGAATAAATAATTCAATCAGGCCCAAACCCTGAGAAATCGCGATTCGATAGACAGACGGATGTTTGGTGGGTTAATTCGAAGATTTTTTTAATTTCATCTCGGTATTGGTATTTGAAGGATCTGCATAAGCTTCGGGCACAAGTAACAGGATGATTTTTAATATTCTTTTCTAATGAGAGTATCGGTACGACGAATAATGTAGGAATAAATATGAAACGGAGCAATAAAAAGTAAAAAGGAAGAAAAAATATCGATAAACGATGAAGTTATTACAATTTAAACAACATTTTAGTATAATTATTTTTATCTTCTGTTGACATACTGGGTCATTTCGAAACGGACGAATTTTAAATGCTCGCCTTTTCGAAATTGCACATTTTTAACAATTTTTTAAAACAATTTAACTTGACATTCTTCGAATTTCAATTATGCAGACATATTAACAAGTATTGAAAGTGTAGTCCTGATTTTTGAAAATAAAAACTGACCCATGGCTTGTTAATGGCAGGCGGATTAAGTACCATGCGGGCCAAATTGAACCCGGTGTGTCAAAATCGTGGCAGGAGACAAGTGTGTCAACGGAAGCTTAATAAATAAAATATAAAATTAAAAAAAAATAAAACACGCATTAAAATAAATAAAAGTGAATAAAAAAAATTAATAAATAAAATATTTTAGTAAAATAATGAAACTTGTGTATGGCCGAATGCTTTTTTGAAATTTTAAAAGCTACAAAAATAGCAAGTGCGTTTGGTTTAGACAAAAAAACAACTTTAATCATTTGTTACAAACAAATGGTTAAACGTGTAACAAAACCATCCGGTATTACGAAAGAAAATGTTATAAACTGTGCTCTCTTCGAGTTTGTAGTGAATCGGACGAATATATTTTGAGATACGACTCACGCTGGTCGACAAAACATAGTTTTGAGAAAAAACGGTAAATGGCAGCGTCACAAAAATCGTCATAGCTCGCTTCATTTTTGGAATTTTTCGAAAATATTTGTTGCAAATGAAAGTTAAAGCCCTAAGTTATATAAAAAAACCAATAAAAAAATCGTATTTTCGAAATTTTAAGTTTACGCAGATGCCTCAACAGCCGCTTCTCAACAGTTCGAACGCACGATTCAAAACGTCTTTTTGCAATTTTGTTAAGCTCGCCTTTCTCGCCCTCCGCACATTAGCCGTTGCCAAAATATACACGGAGAGAATTAAAAAGTAATTTTTGTCGTGAATTTCACGGTAGAAATTACCGTGATATATTTCAATGTGGTGACAAGTGAGAAAAGCATAATAATTCGTATGCGACAAGTTTTTTTTTAACTCACGTTACAGAAAATTTCAAATTCGTAGCTAAAATGTTACTATACAAGAAGGGTAGCGCGCACGATAATTTTTACCGAGAGCACAATACATTTTCCTATAACATTCATTGAATTTTATAATAAATCTCAAAATAACTGTTATAAAGACGATACTTTTTTATAGACATTTTTTGAAAGGCATAAAATAATAAAATGTACAGTAAAATTTCGCTGATATTATATATTTTTTAAATTTAAGTTTTGCGTATTTTGTTACACATGAAAATTTACTCGAAAATCTGGTAAAATTTTCTATCTGAAGAAGAAATTTTATTTTATTTTCGTGAAAATCTGTGTTTTACTCAGTAATAATAAGCGAAGTTTCAGGGTTGTCATCTGGTTACCGTTACTGCACGGTAATTTTTAACATTTAATTCTCTCCGTGTATGTGGCAGAATTCGTTTTCTCTTCTCTTCTTCTTTTCGATGACCAAGAGAATCTATCCATCCGGGTGGTGATAGCATTGATAGCGCGGGAGTGTGATTCAAAAAATAATCCAAGCTGGCGCACGCGAAATGAAACCTTTTTTCTCATTTTACCGGCCAAGGAATGATAAAAAATCGCGATCCACTTTCGTGTCGCGAGTTTAAAAGTTCGAAATCGTCCGTACGTCGCGAAGATTTCGATAGCGTATCTTACGTGTATATATACATATATATAACTGTGAAAGAGTTTGAACTCTTTTGGGTCATAAAGCGACGCCATCGAGCTATCGTCTTATCCTCGCTGAAAGATATAATAACGCGCGCTTCTTTCAAACTCTCTCTCTCTCTCTCTCTCTCTCTCTCTCTCTCTCTCTCCTCTCTCTCTCTCTCTCTCTCTCTCTCTCTCTCTCTCTCTCTCTCTCTCTCTCTCTCTCTCTCTCTCTCTCTCTCTCTCTCTCCTCTCTCTCTCTCTCTCTCTCTCTCTCTCTCTCTCTCTCTCTATCTATCTATCTATCTCTCTCCCCTCCCTCTCTCTCTCTCTCTCTGACAAATTCAACGCTCGCTATAAATAACTGTGTGTATGTGTGTGTATGTGAATTCGCAAAAAGTTACAAGATACTGCTCCGGTATCAAACTTACCGCGCCCGATTGGATACCAAACATTTTATCGAGTTTAATTTTAAGAGTGAGCGCCTTCGGCATTAAATCCCTTAACAGCTTCCGTAGCAATAAATAATATTATGCAGGAGGCTCGACTCCTCAAACCCCTGCGCGACCTGAGCGCGCCATCTTCGCGTTCGTGAAAAAAAAAGCATCTCTCTCGTATTGCGATCCTCCCCTCCTGTGACTGGCGAACAATATCTCTGCCTTTTTCATATATATATAAGATTCGGCTCCGACGCGGGGTAGAAGGAGAGAGAGAGATAGAGAGAGAGAGAGAGCCTCCGGGCAATTAAATAAAATGTGATACGCCATAGCAGCCGAGTTATGACTGAGAATCTTTATAGTTTATGACCAACGGCGTATTCCTTAAATCCGCAAGCGCATAAAGCGACTCCAGCCGCCCCCCCCCCCCCTCCCCCGCGAGCCCCGACTTATTACACACCCTGAGCGAAAGAACCTCGATTTTTTTTTTATACGATACACAACACTCTTTCGCATCCCCACGATTGCGTTTACGTAAAGAAAGAAATAAAATAAAATACGCGTATGTGCGTATAAGAATACGTACATTACGGGCTACTGATTGTGAGTGAATGTTCAGAGAGTGCGGTACTTATTTCAGTTGGATATGGATAGATAAGCCGCAGATATAATTTTTTTTGTTTCAATTGCAATTACATTTGAATTGAGATACATGGGAGAATGTCATTTAGAAGAAGCAAAACGTTGAACAGGAATTCTAGGCAACATTGTCGATTTTTTGGAAATTTTGGTATACATTCTAGAATCCGCTGTGGAATCCTGGAGCCTTTGTGATTGCGAAGCTAGAACTAGATTCATCCCTCCAGGCAAAATACAATTTACTTCCAGTTTTAATTAAATATCACCGAAATTACTTTGGCCACGCTTACAAAATTTTGAGAATGGATTCTTGAATGGATTATATACACGTGGAAAAATGTACAACTCGTTCCTATGATTTTATCTGTATTTGAATTGTATAAATATCGGAGAAAGTGTTATTACAATACAAACTTTTGATGTTGTTGGTCAATCTTCTTTGAAATTTTGCACATGAACTCAGCTTGGATTTTTGAATGATATGTCAAATTTTTAACAGTTTATTATGATTTTCAGTTGTCGCCCATAGATCCTTAATATGGACAACATTTCGTATGGTTGACGCATAGTGCGGGTGGAGAAACGACTGCGAACGCCATGTGTCGGAATTCATAAATCCAAGACTATTTTCCAAAAAATATATTTCGATATATATTTTCGAAAATAGCTATCAAAGTATTATTAAATTATATCGTAATATTATATCATATTATTATTTTTATTATATTTTCGAATATTAATATATCAAAATAAAGTATGAATTCATAAAGTACATTCAGTATAGAAGTATTCATTTATTGATACATTAATTTAAAATGAAAAATACAACGCACATAAATGCATGAATCAATAATAAATAATGTTTATAAAATAGAACCTTATAATAATTAACGTTATTTGCGATTCTAGGTAGATTTTGAATGAACGCAAAATAATAGATCGGGGCTAAAAGGTCGTGCAGTGACAGTCAATTTTAATAACATAATTAACAAAATATTATATAATTGATAAAAAGGACAACGCATTGAACGACTTCCGAAAACCTAAAATCGTACGACCCTGAATATTCGAATTCTATTATAAAAGTTATTAGGTGTACAACTTTGCTGTCGCCGTTTTTTCCCAAAATTTGAGGCTTTATTCTTAAAAAGTGATTACCTATTGATGATTCAAAGTACTGTCCATCGCTAGTTACTATTTTTCTCCATCTTTTTGGCGATTGTCGGATACCATCGCGAAAAAAAGATTCCATCTCGAAAAACTCTTCCACCGCCATGTCGGTTCTCGACGTCAAAATCACCGCTCTTGAAGCGTTGAAACCACTCACGACATGTTCTTTCACTAAGAGCAGACTCACCGTAAGTACTTGAGAGCATTAGATGCGCCTCAACCGCAGTTTTCTTCAAATGGAAGCAGAAAATCAAAACTTCCCGCAAATGTCGAGAATTTGGCTCGAAAACTGACATCTTCGATCGAGAATAAATTTATGATGCAAACACAAATTCACTAATGTCGTGCTGTCGTTATGTTGACAGATGTCCAAGCTTACTGTGTGACATTTTTGATCTGCCTATTGCGACCAGCACTTACCGCTGCAGCCATCTATCGAAAAACGGCGGATGCAAAGTTGTACACCTAATAATTAGTTCACATTTAGCCAAATCGACAGCAGCGCCATTTTTTTTATTGCGAAAAAGCGTCATTTTGGCCCATCTTATTTGGGCGAAAAATGCGAAAATACAAGGAGGCAGGTTCATACGTGTTTCATAAAAATGAAGGCACGTTGACGTGTCGAATTTTGTGTCGAGAGCGATATACTTGGAGGACATACCCTTGCGTTTGTTGTCTACAGCCTTGCGAGGAAGCGTCTTGAGCCAATTTTCTCTCCGTCGCTCGTAAAAGTCCGCTGTTTAAGATTTACGCGCGTCACGGCAATTATAACGTGTTTTATAACAACAAAGAGGAACGAGGATTCCCCGGCGACCCCTTGTGCCTCGCCAAGTTGAATTTTCCCTCCCGCCCTTTTTTCTCTCGTTCTCTTTTTCAAGCGCGAAGACGCGCTTCTTGGGATGACGACCGGTATGCAACCACCCCTCGAACTTATATCGTAAAAACGTTATTAGACTGCCTGATGCGTCTCGACAAACTCCCTTAACCCCTGTATCTATACACGAAGCTATTGCCTCGACGTGCGCAAGGCGGACGATCCGAAGCCCACCTCCCCCGCAAGCGTTTAAATAAGACGAGACATTTTGTTTTTTTTTCATCCCCTTTAAGTGCCCAAGCTTTGCCGCATGAAGGGCCGACTGGGTGTTCGGAAAACGTTCGTAAAAAAAAAAGAATCCACGAATCAGCCCTTGGCGTTTTTTTTTCGTACACACGCGCTTGTACGTATGGGCTACTCCGTGTTCAAGGGAAAACATCTGAGAATAAAAAGAAAAATCTAACTTTATCGGTCAATACGAGATTTATATAGTGCTTATTTAGATTCTATTTATTCATTTAGCATTAGTCTTTATTTATTTGGTATTCATTATTTAGCCTTTATTTATTTAGTATTTATTATATGGTTTTTAATTAATTAAGTATTCATTATTTGGTATTTATTTGTTTAGTTTTTATTATTTAATATCTACTATTCATTTAACTAGTATTTATTAGTATTTAACGGTCGATAGGGCTGTGCTGTAAAACGTAATTTTTTTTATCGACATTTGTTTTTATTTCCATATATTATATATTTTTCATTTCTCTCATACGTTTTATATGGATAAAGTAAAGTTTAATGAACTATTATAAATCTAGGTATTTGTAATATACGCACGTATAAAATAACAACGAAATAAAAGTTGAATTGTTTATGATACAATCTTTTTTTATATATAAAATATAATTTTATAACGTAAATAAAATATCCGGAGTATCAATTTCTTAATAAATCGATTTCAAATAAAAAAAAGCAATGTGCATAAATCCATAAATCAATCCATAACGCTTATAAAATATAATTTTATATACATTTACATTTTTATGCGACCCTAGTTAAATTTCCAATGACGCAGAATGATAAATCGAGGCTAAGATCGTAGAGTTGGAATCAATCAGAAAGAAATTCCTCGTATATTGATAATACACTTATCAACCAGGACGTCTTTACCCCTAATTCATATGTGCGAGTGTATCTGTACATATATTTATCATATAAACTTTCTATAGATAGTGCGAGGGGGGGGGGGGGGGGGGGGATAGGGATATTACACTTGCACCATATTACAACGTTTCACATAACTGCCTGTAAAAATTGTTTGCCTAGCAAATTTTAGAGATCGTTTTATACATCGTGGCTGTACATATACACACATTTATGTACGTAAATATATATTTATGTCCTGAGGAGTCTTTTACTGCGGCTTCTTTATATTACGTACGCTTCAAGAAACCTCTCTGGTTATATAGATTTCTTCTGTCTTCCGGTTGGTCGGAAACGGTGAATGGATGGCCCGAAGGCTGTAATTCTCGTCTCTGGCTCTTTCGAAAAAATTCCAATATTTCGCTTCATATCAGCTATATAGCTAATTATAATTAAGCTATATATAACTAGGTATAAAATTATACTATGCATATAAAAAAAAATCTGTACCATAAACAATTCAATTTTTATTTCGTTTATGTATTCGTGTGTTCCAATTTTTAGATGAAAATGTGTGTAATGCTAAGAAAACTGAGTATTATTTTTCTTCTTTAAGGGGGACCACAGTATATTGACAGATATTTATACAAAATTTTGTCAATATACGACAATATTTATACTTTCGAATAAAACAAACTTGGATAAAATCGTATAAATAGCTTTTGAGATAATAATTCCCGAAATTCATCTATTTTTTTCGTGGTTTAGTAGGATGTGCCCCCTTAACAAGATCGCAAACAATTTATGCGCAATTCACACGCTTAAAATTTTCGATCATACTCGTTTTCTTGCACGCTCATCAATTAACCATTTAATTATCGTGGCTTAAAACAGTTTTTCTGCGAGCGTAAGACTTTATTCATCTTCGTGAATAATAATTAAGGTTTTTTCGGCTTGTCGAAGCGTATAAAAAACTCCTAGGACTTTCCTCAAAGGAGAAAGACTCTTCTTAAGGGTGCTGGACGCTCCTTAAGAGTGCTGGGCTCTCTTAAAGAGTCTACGACTCTCCTTAAGCGTGTACAACTCTCCTTAAGGGAATAAGGCTCTTCTTAAGAGAATAAAACTCTTCTCAACGATGTGGGTCCTCTCGACATAATTAATCTTGCTAAAAAGTAATCTATTTCTCGCTGTAATTCATCGAACCTAAGTCTTTTGACGATAACCTAAACCTAAGGATCGTCCTGATCCTTACGGATGTTTTCACGAAATGTACCACTGTCATAGATCCGACCTTCTTATACGGAGAAGCATAAAATGCTCGCTCGACTCGGCGACGATTCGATACTCGGATTACCCTCGACAACAGTCTGCGTAGTTTTAGTGACTTAATTATCGCGATAAGAGGTAATTACGGGGGAGTCGTCGCGAGAGCCGACCATTTTGTCTTGCACTTAAGTAAACCCGTAACGCGATACGGGGCATGCAAAAATTTCACCCTGTTTTGTCTTTACGACGTTAATCTTAATACCTATATACATATCTTACTATCTCCCTTGCACCCTTCTACTCACCCACCATCCGCGAAAGGTCTTCTCCCTTGAGTTTCCAGTTACGACTAAAACTTTATAGTTTTATGTAAACTTCATCGACGGGACTTCGCTTGAGGGGGTGCGTACGACGCCATTTTGATCTGCCGGATCCACCATGCTGGTTTTAATGGTGATTGGCGACGAATGCAACCCCCGTCCGCGAAGTTACACATACGTGCATATCTGTCTGCTGCGTACTCATACGTGTGTATGTGAATCGTAATTTTTTTAGGGATGAATTTCACCCCTCCTGGCTCCTCATAGCCTTGACGTGAATTCCCATAAAGTTCTTGTCGTCCAACTGACACGTAATTCTTGCCGTCGATAGAGTTATGCCATCCTAACCTACAAAATACTTCGTCTATGGAAATGACGACACATAGATAACTCATTTATTTGTGATTGAGTTGTCCTAGTGAGGAAAATCAACTAAAATTGACGCAAGTGCGATAACTTCCGCTTTCAAAAATTTTGCAATGGCTTTTCCGGACCAAAAAGTTGACGTAAAAATAGCAAAAAAATTAAAAACGATAAAACTTTAAAAAATATTAAAAATAGAATCGATGGAATATTTATTGAATTAATACAAAATGAAATTGATTTAAGTACATGAGAATTATTGCATGGAATTTGACACAAGTTCGTTCACTTCCGCTTTCGAAATGTTGCAATACGTTTGATCACCACAACATTTAAACAAAAATACAATGAACAGAATATTTATTAAATAAATATGTAATAAAATGTATAGAATTGGGAGTGAATTGTTGCGTCGAGAAAAAAATCAAAACTTTTCCATACAATATTATAAACATTTCGGATATATATATAAGTTTAATTTATTATTTTTTCTTTAACATCACGTGTTATGTGTTATAAAACATCAAAAAGGCACGTTTTTATTGTTCATTTTTAAAAACAACTTTCCATTCACCTTTGTCTTACTTATACCATTCGAGTACGAAATTCTGCCATAATATCTACAAGCCTTCGATAGCTCAGTTGGTAGAGCGGTGGACTGTAGTTGGTTGTCGAGAGCGGAAATCCATAGGTCGCTGGTTCAAATCCGGCTCGAAGGAAGTATTTTTTTTTCTAACATACTTTCGCTATTTTTCACCAAACTTGCAAACTTTTCATCCCAAATGCAATAAAAATTAAATTTAATGGTTTAAACGAGTAAAAATTTCATTATAACGTGGAAAAAAAATGTAATCGCTCGTCACGAGCAATGGGGGTAGAGGGTAGGTAAAAAGCAGGTTCCACCGAGATTTGAACTCGGATCGCTGGATTCAGAGTCCAGAGTGCTAACCATTACACCATGGAACCTCACGTACATCTTATCGCGATTAATCGTACCCGAAGTTCAAGGTGAACACGCCAACGCCTAATGTGTACATACACACACACACATATATAACAGTGGGTAAAACAAGTGTACACCGCGTGTTTTTTCAAATTGTCCGACGAAAAAAAATAAAATACTTTAGCATTTTATTTTTTTTCGAAAATTTTTGTCAGATATATTATTTTTCATCGAAAAAAATGCTAAAGTAATTAATTTTTTTTCGCAGGATAATTTGAAAAAACGCGATAATTTGAAAAAACACAAATACTTTTTTTACCCACTGTATATATGATGGAAAAGTCATTTTAAAGATAAAAATGATTTTCAAATATACATATAAATATATGTACAGACATGTGAGTAAAAAATAATTGAAGACATTCGACTTTGAGGACCATGCTCCCAGTAAAATATTGTCCCTACACTCAACGTTATGTACATCCCAATGTCTTCAAAATCACCTCCAGATAAATGTAAGCATATTTATATAAATAAAATATATAAATATATTTGAAAATTCGATGACCGTCCTCAAAACAACTTAATGTGCTGATAGTCAACATTGCATAGACATAACGGGTTCAAAATATTATTTCCTTTTATATATATATATATATATAGGTTAAAGGGTTTCTCTGCTCTGCAGGCTCTTCCTCGTCGATAAACCGAATGTCGTTACACGCGACGCGAATTCCAATTACAAACACCTGTAATACGGAATTACATCGAACACGCGTTTTCGGATTTCGATTGTCAATTTGACCCGTGTCGCCAGCAGTGCTTCCCGACAAAGCGGATACTTACGGTATATATATATATATATATACACATGCAATCGTCAAGGGAACAATCCACCTGTTATCAGGCACAGGACAGCGTTTGTCGCTGATGGTAGTTTCGATGTGATTAAAAAAAAACACCGATCATCAAATGGCTGTACTACGTATTGTTACTGCATCATACATGGGGTGATACGTATCTACGGTGCGTACTCATTTATCAGTATCTCCATCGAAGCTATACGTAATATCAGATTTATGAAAATCATCACTCACATTTCGACATGTCCTTTTTTAATGCCTCCGCTGCAATTCTATAGAATTGTTATAACAATCAAATACAAAGAAAAAAAAAATGCTCGGTTCAACGAAATTGTTCATTCGCGGATTTTTTCATTATTTCGCTTATCTTTATTCGGGTATTCCAATTTTTCGTTAATTCAATTGAATAAGTAATTTTGAGCTTAACCATTCTTAAAATTCTGCCTTAGAATGACTTAATATTCCATTATCTAATTAAATAATTCGTTGGCCTCCCCCAATGGAGGATTTACTCAGTCCGAGGCATTACTTTTTTCACTATATATTCTTACTTGTACGCGCGATGACGAGAGCCGAAGAATCAAGTATACGAGATAAGGCGAATCCTCATTGTATGGAAACGTCAGATCGGATTGATTAATTAATCGTGAAGTCAGCTTATTGTGTGCTTAATTCCTAAGCGCCCGTGTGCATTCGTGCGAGTGCATAATATATATATATATATATATATATATATATATATATATATATGTGTGTGTGTGTGTGTGCGTGTGTGTGTGTGTATGTATTGAGCGTTTACATACAATGGTATAGAATGCTACGCTGCGCACGTATATCTGAAATGCTGAATGTATACAGATCCGTTGCGATTGAGATCTCTCTCAAGAGACATCCCTAAGGGGTGTAGACGATGCAGTCACGGTGTCCAAGTAATTAATCAGAAGTCTATATATATATATATATATATATATATATACACTCACATGCATATATATAAAGGCAGAAGAGTGAGCGGTTTTTATGCTATATAGTATTTATTTACAGTATTATAAAAAACACAATGTATATGTATATATATATATATATAAAATGTGGTAATCACAAGGTGGCTATGTGTTTTTTAAGGTTGTAGCACGAGGATCTCGCGACCGGGAAAATATATTTTTCTCGATCGCGAGATTTTCAATTCCTCTTTGAAATAAAATGTATCGTGTTTTTGTGACGAGTAGGGGCCTCCCTTGCCTCACTCTTCCCTACTATTTGCCAGGAAAAATTGAGCAGTCTGGAAAAACATCGAAATTTCATTTGGGTTCAGCAGAATGAAGATAATGAAATTCCGAATACGAAACTCTCCTAAAAACTCGTTTTTCATTCAATGAAATGCCATCTAGCCTCTTTAAAATGTATTTTCGATCATTCTTTTCTCGATGGCGGCATGCGCAGGAAAAGTTTTTCAAAAATGTTTTGAATTCGAAATTTAATTACCTTCATTCTGCTACAATTGAAGTGGAATTTTTTTTTCGGAATGCTCATTTTTTTTCTGGTAAATATTACTACAAATTCCTCATCACAAAAGTACGATATATTTATTTTTTTAAATAATTTGAAAAGCTATTAAAAATTATATTTTTCTCAGTAGCAAATTCTCCGCGCATGACCGTTAAAAACTCATGCCCACCTTATAATAGTCATTCACAAGTAAATATTTATATGATAAAAAGGCAATTAACATTGTTTGAACATATCATTGTTTTTGGAACGGGCGTCTTTTAAATTGACTTTTCTATAAATATGCTTAATGCTGGATTGAAGTCCAAAGGTGACTTCGAAGACCTTGAAGTTTACATAATGTTGAGTACGGGGTCAATAAGCTACCAACAGGGTAGTCCTCGAAGTCGAATGACTTCAAATCAACGTTCCCCATTTATGTATTTATATACATGCACATATTGTGTGTTGTTATTGTACTTTTATACATGCACTGCTAACTATTTCGTGCCACCCCTCCCTCCTACGCCCCCACCCATACGGTCATCCTCGTGAAAACCACTCAAATTAATTTCAAGTCGAACAAGCATATTCTTCGATGTGACGGGACATACTCCGTCCGTAGCCTGACATCCAATTGGAGCATTTCACGGGCAAACCCCAAAAAATATAACGGGGGTTAAGAGTTGTAGCGACGAGCCAAGCGTCGGTGGAACAAAATGTGCGTGTGTGAGTATATACTCGAATACAAGGCGTTCCGTATCAGATCGGCTATCCATGTCGTTGATTAGCCATTCGGATTAGCATCTCATGATTTTTACAAAAAAAAAAATCATGAACTCGTATAGATCCAGTCTTCAAAGCACCCAGTTGGAACAATGACCCAATGGCCTAGTAAGTACTACAATATTTTAAAATTAAGTTTAAAGTTTCGATCTACGTGGCACATCGGTTTGACACTTCAGTTTAGTCTATGTTGACGTTTGTCTTTTTGGTAGTACGACTTTTACGGAGGTGACATCCCTAAGTCGATATAAGAATGGCCTCCGAGTATCAAACCTAAATACTTTTTCATTACAAAGATATTCATTATTTTATGTCAGGGTCTATATGACTGAATCATAATGTTCTGATATTCGTACAAACTAGTTACAATCTCGAAGTATTTAATAAAATATTGACTTTCGAAAAAAATGGCCACAGTCCAAAGTGAAAGTATCAATTTTCGGTGAAAAGAAAACGCTCTATTTTCGTTGATAAAAAAAGCCTATGGATCGAAGAAAAAATTCCTTCCTTCAAGCACTGCTTTTTGATATGTAAAAGAAGCTTGTAAAATTTGAAGTTTATCGGTGCAGTGATTTTTGAGTTATCGTCGTCACCGATTTTGAAAGTCATTTTGAGAAAAACGCGATTAAAGTTTGCCGGTTTGTAAAACTTAACTATAAACGCCCACAACTCCCTCAATTTTCAAAGGATCGAATTGACATTTTCAGAGAATACTTTTGAAGATTATATTTTGAAAATCCGTTGAAAACCAAAAATCGATATTTTTTTTAATATCAACTAAATGAGCTCTTTGAGAATGGGGAGAATTGAATTTTCGAGTTACTGACGGATAAATTATGTTTTACAAATTTTTAAATGGTGCAGATTTGGAGAGACTGTAGCCATGGGAAAGGATAAAATTAATAATTTCTGGTGTAGTAGATTTATTTATTACGGAAGATCTTAGATGGAATGCCCTCTACATAGGTATGGAGAGAAATGATTTCGATGGCGTGCTTCGTTTTTCGCAACCCCCGAAGAATACTGAAACCCTATTTCCTTCTATCTTCATTCTTCTCTCTCTTTCTCTCTCTCTCTCTAGATTTCATTTCCAATATAATTTCGACCACGTGTTACAATGCTCCTCTTCTTACGGTTGGTTAATTCGTGACTGACAGAATTGAGAGACTGAGAGGAAGAGAGAGAGAGAGAGAGAGAAAAGTGAGACACTTGCAGCCGTGCCTGGTATTTCGACCCCAGTGGACCATTGCGCACCCCCGCAATATCTTGCATTTATGGTTTGCGAAGACTGGGACCACCGAATCCCTCTATCCGGTGCGAATTTTGCACGGGAACGCACGCGTCAAACGGAACAGAAAACACCAGCGTGTCGCGTTACGCATCGTAGGTGGTGACTCTCGCGTCAAAAGCTACGTGACACTTGGGAAAGAGAGCGTGGCCTGGGTTGGGGGGGGGGGGGGGGGGGGTTGGTAGGAAAAAGGGAGCAAGTGGCATTGTTAAATCGTTTTAGATTCGATCACTTGGATGAATCACAGAGATTTGGCACGCTTGGACGATTTCATCAGTGAACCAGCCCTTTCCCCTCTTTCTCTCATTCCAACGTTCTTCGTCGGTCTCTCTTTGCGTCTGTCAATTTTTTTTTTTCGTACCAAACTCGTCACAATTTTTCTCCCCCGTTTTGTGACAGCTAGGTTTTTTTTTTCACGAACGATCAAATTCATTTGTCTTGTACTTTATTGTATGTAATTTACTTTCTTATTTTATTTGCATTTTCGTCAAATGATTTCGATTTTATATGTTTAGGGGTGGTATTATGATTGATGGATAAAAATAAACGTTTGAGGAGGTAATCGGAAAAGATTGTGCTGGGAAAATAACGAACGTTATTACGTCGCTTAAACCCAAACAAATGCATTGGTCTTGTACTTTCTCGTACGTAATTAACTTTGCGATGTAATATGCCTTTTGACAAATTGATTTCAATTTTATATTCTTCACTTTCTTGGACGTAATTAACTTTGTGATGTGATTTGCATTTTTATCAATTGATTTCGATTTTATATTGTTAGCGGATAAAATTAAATTGATAGAGATAAATAAAAGTTTAAAGAGGAGAGATATTGTGCTGGGTGAATGAAGACTGTATCGAAGCGCCGAGCTATTTACCGGCGAGAATAATGCTGCGAGATTTTCATCCCCTCGCTCTCTCCCTCACTCCTACTCTTCTCTATCTTTCTATTCCGCGTTCATTCTTCGGTTCTGTCCAATCTCCACAATCCTGGTAAACAATCGCAACTCCATTTTTCCTTTTCTCTCCTTGACGATGAATTTTAAGCTCCGGTGCAAAAGTTTTCTCGCGCGCTGTTCGAATTTTCCATCGCGGAGTGATGAAGAATCGAGAACAGACGTGCCAACTATACGCGCTCCATCGCAAGTGTGTATGTGTGTTCGTGGACGAAAATAACGTGTGTACTTGCGATTAGATCTTTATCGCTTTATAACAGCGCGAGCGCGCAAGAGCCGATATAAATCGAGAACTCCGTGTCAAAAGGGCGTATCAAATTGTGTAAGAGCTCGAATTCGAGGCTTTTCTCACGATAGGATGTCAAAGAGTATATATCGACTGTTTGTGTGTGTGTATTGAATGGAGAATGGGGATTTCATCTTTGCGAGCACCCCCTGCGGATCAAAAAAAGAAGCGGAAGAGACAAGCACAAGAGAGAGAGAGAGAGAGAGAGGGGGGAGGAGAAAAAGAGGTAGAAAGAGAGAGAGAGAGAGAGAGAGAGAGAGAGAGAGAGAGAGAGAGAGAGAGAGAGAGAGAGAGAGAATGTAAGAGGGAGAAAGAGAGAGAGGCAATGGAAGGCTCTTTTTTGCAGCTTAAACTTCAGTTTCGAGCATGGATACGTTGCTTAACCATCTCCCTGCTCGCTCACTCTCTCCTCTCTCTCTCTCTCTCTCTCTCTCTCTCTCTCTCTTTCCTTCCCTCTCCCTCTCCTTCACTCTGCCCCCTCTCCATCTCTCTCTCCTTCCCTTCCTCTTTCTCCCCTCTCCCTCTCTCTCACTCTTAGTTTTCCCATCTTTCATTTGTTTCCCTTTGGAGCTCGATTTTTCTGTCATCTCACGGGTAATCCGGAAAAACATTCGTGCATGCACTCATTTCATGCCTCGCGAAACATCAATTCATGAAATTGAATCGCTGTTGGTGCGTATATAAGAGCATAAATTTTGCAAATCTCACAGCGCGTCTCTCTCTCTCCCTCTCTCTCTCTTCCTTCACAGGTGAACCCCTCACCAATCTTTCACGAACAATTTTTTAAAAGAACTATCAATTTGTCGTATCACAGATCATTCGTTATTAAAAAAAACGCGACTAAGGGACTCTCGCAAGAAATGTCCTCCTCCGCTCACAACTCTGCTCGTTCGAACTCTTCATAGCGAGAGAAGAGCGCGTTGCGACGTCGCCTCGAAACGCGAATTAATGAGATAAGGGACCGGAGATTTTTTTCCCCCGTTGGGGGTTGAGGTTAAGGCTTTAAACCAACCGAAGCCTTGTCCTGTAATGAAACGCTTGGTATAAATACGAGCATTCTTATCTTTCTCTCTTCCCCTCTCTTCTGGCTATTCTTCTTTCGGGACCTCACCGACGTAAATACAAGATCTTTGGAGGAGGATGTACCGGTGTATATAAATCTCGTATCAGTCGACGGCAGACTTACACATATACATATATATATATATATATATATATGAGGGAGGAAAAAAGCTGAGGGTATAGGAACATGCAGTCCGAGCCTCTGGTAAGGCGTGTACGACGAGTTTCGCCGCGGGATCTCTGTTCGCCTCGGCTCCGCTGCAAGGAACTTAATTATCTAATTAATTAACTTCAATCAGAACGATGAGTAATTTCTCGCTTCGATGGAGCCTTTGCCGAACGTGCGGGGCAAGACTTTCTTGTCACACTGACTGCGGGGGGTGGAAGACTGAATTACGCTTGGCTTAACGGCAAATCGATTACGTTCCGATCCTGAGCTTGTATATACACACAGATATAAATTTATGTAGGTATGTACGCCTTATAGTCCTGCGGCTCTTGGCTCGTTTTCATCCCCCTCCGATCCCCTTCCGAATTTCTTCGCCGTCTCATCGCGTCACTCCATCATGGTGGATCGAGCCGCGAGACTCAAGTTATTATACTCCTTGGCTCCTCGATCACTCTCTTCAATGAACCCTTATCACTTATCAGTTTTCTCACTGCTTTCAACCGGGATTTTCTCTCCCGTTACAGCCTCCGCGATGCCGGAACACCCTGCTGGCCTATCCCTCTGCGTGGAAAAATGGATCTGGAGTTTGGTGGATGATAGTGAAATTGGAACAGTTGGAAAGTAGAATTGAAATCATAGGACAGTGAAACAATTGGATGTGGGAGAATACTTTTTTTTTGGAGTTCGCCGAATAATTGTGATGGATTTCTTGCGATGGAAATGCAATCAAATACAATTTGAATCGATGAGTACTGGCCCAGACTGTTCGATTTTTCGTGTCAAGCAGCCTCTCGTGCAGAAATTGTCGTAGGGATCTATTTGGATTCCCATACTTGTCTCTACTTTCTGATAGGGATCCAATGGGTCATCGTTTGGATCCCTACGCTCATGCTCGTACAAAGGGGTACTAATCAAGATTGCCCATTGAGGTCCAATGTACGAATGCAATTTTAATCCTATAGGATTCTCACATTATCGAACAGAATCTGATACGATTCTTGATGCATCCTATCGCATTCTGTCCGTTTAATTTTATAATCAAAGTATATAGATTCACAAAATGAGTGGATCTTGAAAGAGTATAAATTTTATTTAAAAAACAAATATAAATCGCTATAAACAGTATATTTGAAAAATAGATTTAAATCACATCACTGGCAATCCATCTTAATAATTGTTTGTTATTTATTTTAATGCATTTTGACATATCACCACACACGAACACGCTAACGAAGCGTCCAGTTTATGTTTCAACCCGCCGAGTTTTTTTCTGGTAACTTTTCACGATGTTTGATTCGGACGTGGTAAGAATTCTGAAAAAGCCTCGCGGAAAAGTCCAGAATTCAATTGGATCCTAATCAGGACTTCCTACGTGCGACGACCCTATCAAATCCCTATAAGAATGTAGTAGGATCTGGAAACTCCAAAACAAATTTATGCACGATCTGGGCCAGTACTCGGATGGGTGGTCACTTAGCCACGCCTCAAATCTCCTGGATATTTATTTTCATTTCGTATCGATGAATCTACCCCGTTTTGTTTTGTGATCTCAAGCGTTAATACGAATATTTTTCGAACAAAATTGACACGATCCAAAGTGTTTCGCTTCACGTCTCTTCATGGACGACTGGGTCTACATACGCGTACGTATATTTTATCAATTCCACGTGTCACATGAGGACTGCTAATGCTCAAGGAGCTCTGGCTCTCTCTCTCTCTTCCTCGCTCACTCTCTCTCTCCTTCGCAGCTGGGGGAATCCCATCCGAGTGTGTCTGTCCCGGTCTCTGTCAAAACGTGTTCTCCTATGTTGCTTTTCCCCAAACTTCTCGCCCACCCTCTCTTGCCTTAAGCATTCATTAACAAATGGCCTTGTCTAGTATATAAACCCGCAGCCACACTCGCGTATTCTCATCTTTTTTTTACCTTCTTTATTCCTGCGCATCTTCAACAAAAACACTTCACTGTGAATCGTTTGTATGAAAAGGGCGATAGAAGGGCGGGGACGCGCGAGGCGTGTTTCCATTCGAATGTGTAGCTGACGTTTTTGACGCGTCAAGTGGTTGCGCAAGCGAGCGAGAAACAGAAGAGAGATAGATGCACTGAGGGATGGCATAGAACAGTACAGAGGAAAAAGAGATGGAGAGAGAGCGAGAGGAAAAGATCACTCGCGGTACGAGGGTGAGATTTTAGACAGAGCGTTTTGCTACAGTGTCGAAGGATTCGATATATATATATATATATATATATATATGTATATATATATATGTGTGTATATTCATGTGCACCGGACACCCTCTCATCCCATATATATAGTTTTGACTGTTTTCCATAAACATCTCTCGAGAGCAATCCTAATCGTCGAATGCACATGGGTTCCCCGTCGACGTTGCACGGCTTTTGTATCGTGCAAGGGATAAGTTTGTTAAAAAAAACAACTAACTGCCATATACACAGATCCATAACAAGTGATTTTGTCAAATTGAAGAAAAACAAAACGCATATTATATATTGGGTGTTATCAAGTTTACGAAATCGTTCGATTTGTACATATTTACGTGTTCGTTTATATCGTGATGTATGATTATTTTCCGCACATTTATTTGTATATTTATATATATTTTTTTTACTATATCTATTAGCTGCCGTTAACTATTTCTATTAACTTTTCGAAATTGTTCGATTTATATTTATTTATGTGATTATTTGTAACTTGATATATATTTATTTTATGCACGTTTGAAATTTGGTAAATTTATATGTGCAGCATCAGATAGATGCTGCAATAATTTAGCTGTTAAGTCCTTAGACCACTCTAGAGGCCAAAAAGGGCATATTTAGTGATTTTTTTCAGCGAAACCATAAAATAAATCGGAATTACAAAATCGGGGTTTTATTATACACGTAATTGACTATACAAAATTATTTTTTCACAGCGATACATGTCAAAATGGCGACTGGGCAGCATTTTTCCAATGACGTCTTTATTTCTGGAAGGTCAACGGCCGGACGAACAGCTCCTATAATTTTTGAGTTATGATGCGACACTAAAGTTTTTTCGATTATATATAAGAATAGCTATAGAAGTACATAGGATTTTTTTATATATTGTTTCCTTTTCAAAATGGCGCATTTCTAAAACAAAAAGTATAAAATGTCATGAGAAAAGCGTCAGAAAATTGTTTATAAAAAAGGAACTATGCAATATAATTTAAAAAATCCTACGTAGTGCCTCAGAAAATGTAATTCTAAATATACAGTTAAAATTTCAAATGATTCGGTTGAAATTTGTTTGAGTTATTAGTCGGGCCGACTTGAAAAATGTAGTTTTGAGATAAACGCGTTTGAAGTTAGTAGGAAATGATGACATGAATCAAGAGGGGTTGCGCTAGAATTCGAAAATCTAGCACTTAGAGATTTTTCACACCCATAATCTTTTGGAATATAATTTTATAGGTACTAAGATACATTTTTAACAAAAAAAAATGATGTTTGGAAAATCCTAGAGTGGACTAAGGCCTTAATACGATTCGTCGTCTCTCATTTTTTATGAGAATATATATATATACATACATATATATATATATATATATATATATATATGAGGACAGGAGATTTTGAGACACGTTATATTTATATATTGGCTATCAATCGGCACGTCTGGCACTTTTGAGGGTGAGTTCATATTTTTCCAACTAAATGGTTGATTTTAGGGGTAGAGCGATTCTTGTTATGGTATTTATATAAATATGTTTATATTCATCTAAAGGCTGCTATGTATATATATAAATTATTATTATTATATATAAATTGTTTTGAAACCCTTCGAGCCATACATATGCACATAAAAAAATTAAAGTCTGCACACGTGCAGTAATTTTGTTGTCAATGTGATTCTCCGTTCCCAAATAATTCTCGGTGTTTAAAGTACAGGAATTGGCAACGGAGTTTTTCGATCCATTTATTCTGTTTGTACAGGGTAAATTTGCACTGAAAGCCCGGTGACAAACGTACCGGGTAACATTGTGTATGTGTAATCTGTAAGTCCCATGGGCTATTCTACGAGAAGTAAACGAGCTTAGGATATAAATTGTCCGGGCGAAAAACGAGATGAACGAAAAACGCATGTACATTCGTTGCAGGTGAATCAGTATTGCAGCGTAGGAGACGAGGAGACTTTTTCTTGGTGCGAGTGCCGAGTCGATATACCAGTGAAAAGTGAAAATCACTGAATTCGAGCCACGAGCAGGCCCACTTCCGGTAGAGTGTCCCGTGTATGGACGTAGGTAAATGACGCGTGTCTAAGCGACCGTACGAATCGGTATATACAAGTATAGCGAATTGACAAAAGTTTGCAGGCTTTAACCCTGGCCTCGGGTCTATTTGTCTAACTTTGTATTTGGTTAGTCAACTCTGGCCGCGAGGCGTCATGGGAAATGACAAGTGGCGAGAGTGAGAGTGAGATTCCAACGTACAGATATATATTATCACGAGCTTAGCGGAATCTGTATATAAGAGTGTATATATATATATATACATGTATAGACAGAGGGAGAGAGAGACATTTCTCGGTTCGCCTGATGCCCCTGTCTCTGGAGCTTATTATCGATCCGACAGAAGCCCTTTCATGTGCTAATCTCTGTTTATTCGATCGAATGCTAATAGTCCTGATAGAGGTGTGCCGGCGTCGAATCTCCTGTGTTCTCCCCCCCCCCCCATCGCCCAAAGGGTCTCTCTATATTTCTATGTATATATAGCCCTTCTCGATCCCTTCACATTGCCCTCTATACGTAATAGATTTGGTAATAAAATTATCGCGTTTTTAGCCACCGTGACGTATCTTCTTCTCGAGCATGATAAAAATATGACCATCTATTTCGTGATCGTACGAAATGATGAGCATGCATGGTCGATTAGGGAATAATGCTATTTGCAAATGTGTCATTAATTTTTCTAGTGAGGAAAATTGATATATATATTAGGTGGTTGCATATGAAACTGCCCATTTTTGAGCGAACGAAAAGAAAGCGATACGATAGCAAATAGACGAACTGGTCCATTTAAAGTATTGCTGATCGGTAGAGACAACCTTGGTCGAGCTTTATAACTTGCCGCAAATGTTACTTATTTGGAACAAAACTTGCCATTGTAAACACAATTAAAATAGATGGCTAAATATTAAATAAAATATTAAATATTAAATAGAATAAAAAATAGACAATTAAAATAAACGCGTCGCACAAATGGCACCTATGACGTTGTAGCTGGACTCCATCGACCTATCATCATGTGGATTGCCACGTTTTGATTCGCGAAAATAGTGTACCGAACGCACTCTATTACCAACGGGCGGATTCATATGCAACCATCTACTACATATATCGAACGAAATGTGCTTATGGCTCTTAGGAACTTCTTATAAACGTTTTCTCGAGAATTTCACGGATTAGCTCAACTCACGTAAAATTATAAACTTTCGCTACTACTTCTCTTAAGGAACGTATACGAGGCTCGTGATTAGAATTCTCGTCCCGGCGGCGTTCTCGACTGCAGCAGCAGCAGCTTCTTAACGTGGAAATTACTTTATGACATTCCAGTAATCTGCAGAACGTGAGGTGACTTTTTTGCCCCTTTGAGCAGACGAATTTTTATACTTATGCTGCGATCTCGTTGAGACGATAGACACTTTTTTATTCCAGAACTTATGCAGCATACTCATGCTTAATATATTTGTCCATATGTTTTTTGTTTCTTGTCACACAAGGAAGTCCGCATTTTCCATTCACGTATAAATATTCCAGCCGAATTTTTTTTATTCCCGATCTAATGAGTAGTTCTCCAAGTGGCTCGTGCTTGTACGGAACTTGTTGACTTCCGATAAAATCAGTCCTTCCACTTCCAATCAGAAACCTTCCACTAGTGAAGGGTCTAATTCCATTATTTGGCAAACGTGCTTGTACGTTTTTTGCCACGACTAAGAATACTGAGAATACTCCGACACTAGTAATAAAGATAATACGTGGGGTGAAATTGATCAATGATCGATGTTACCCCGTCGAAGCGATCAAAGACACTCCAACTTTAATAATCATCTGACAAGGTGATTTTTACCAAAAACATGTCATTGCAACACTCAACTTGTTATTTTTAAAGTTATTCGAACATAAAGAATAGTTTAAATATATTACTTACGTTTTTTTATATGTTTACGGTCACTTAAACCCGTTCGTTCGTGCTGCGTCTGAGTGATGACATAAAGAGACATTCAGGCTTGCCAACCGTAAAATAAAAAAGCTTTTGGTTACCTTCAGGAACTTCGCAATTTGAATTTAAAAATAAAACAATGTTTTTATCAAAGTAACCCCACGAATCAAAGTAACCCCAATCCACAGTACGGGAATCCAATTCGATGACTCATTGGATCCTCATTAGGAAGTAGGTACAAATATGGGAATCCAATTGATCCCGACGACAATTTCTACACGGGTTGTAGGTTAATCCCGGGGGAAGGGGGATTATTGATAGCCGCGAATAAATTTCACGATTCGTGATCGGTAAAATTGGCAATGAGCCACGTTCGAAAAATCTTGCCTCGTTTGTGTATTCTTGAGATTCTCTAGAAATATGGCAACACGTGAAAAAGGAAGAAACAAACGCATTGAGTACGTACATAGTGCAGGCAGAAGACGAGAAATTGTAGCTCGTCGTTAAGTATCTCTGAGAACGACGAGAAGATATATATATATAGGGAGAACAAGGGTTTTTACTATATACATCGTAAGAACGCTTATTGTAGGAAAAAAAGGAGGCACATAACGTTGCCAGCCGATTTGGCAACGGACGAAGAAGACATTAAGGCCCTTTCTCTACTTCGGATATTCCCGTCCGTTCGCAATCTTACGCCCGCTCTCTTGCTCCACCGAGGATTGATACTCGATAATAAAGGAAGACAAAGAATTTTTCGAGTGGGCTCAACGAGGCGTGAGTGTCTGGCGAGCGAACGAGCTATGCTTCCGATTGCAATTGAGACTGCGATTATACTTTCTAGCCCAATGTTTTTTCCCGACACTATCACCGGCAAACGTGTTGCGATATCATCTCGAACGGAAGATTTCCGAGAGGAAGTTTTGCAATTTTCCTCCGATTCTTCGGATCGTGAAAGATAATAAACGCTCGCGTATAGATTTTCAACCAGAACGAAGTGAACCAACGAACAAGAAAAAAACGGGCGGGTGACTGTCTTTTATTCGATTGTGACTTCTCGCTGGCACGAGGAATCAGAAAAATTTTGGTTAGTCCTTTTGCCGTAAATGGCTAATTGTTCGTTGTCTTTATTTTTTTTTATTAACATGCGCAGTAAGTCAATCGGTTGATTGAAGATTTAATTTTTTTTTTAATATGCGTGTCGAGAATTCCAGCACTCGGCATGTTCCACCAGAAGCAAAGTTTTTTCACCCAATTGACGAGAACGTATCCGGTGTTGAAACTCGTTGACATTTACGACCGTCAGGTGATCGCTGGTTTTTCTTCATTTGCAATATTTTAGCCAATTAAAAAATCATCGAATAATTCACGCGTAATATCGGGCACGGGGTTTTTCGTTTCGTAGTCGTTTGTACGCGAGTATGTCCTGGACAACGTGTACTTTTGCATCTTCGCGTACTTGCTGTTCTACGTTGCACTTTGGTACGCTAACAGGGTAATCAAAAAATTCATCTACCTCCTTTTTTAGCCTACCCTCGTCTCTAGGAAACATACTTTCTTCCAATTGTTCTCTCGTATGGTTTGGAAATATTTCAGGCGATCAAACGAATCGAGAAGACCAACGAGAAATTGATGAATACTGTAATTAGTAACAGAACGGTGAGTGTACGAATAAAATTATATAAAAAAATTCTTTCACGTTCCATACACACCATACTCGACTTATATAAATTTAGAAGCTTGACGACGTCATGGCGTTGAAGGACAAACGAGCGGAATACGAGGATATCGTCGTAAAAGCGGTGAGATAAAAGAAAATCGTCATACATCGATTTACAATAATAATCATAATAATAATAATAAACAGAGTTTCCTCTGAGCGGAAGCAAAATTGGAGAATGTGGTTCAGCTCACAATATTCACATTATTTACCCAGTTATTTTTTATTCGAAAATTCTTATTACAATTCATAACGCGAACAAACCCAAAAATATTTTATATTAGTCGGTTTCTTGGGTCTCAGAATACTGATTAAGCACGAAATAGTGTGGAAAAATGTTAAAAATGTTATGAAAAACTGTCAAATGACTTAGTACATTATGACAAATTCGTCATGAGTGCCATAATGTTAAATGCTCTATGTTAATAAGTGTTTCTCCAATTGTAAATTTTAGAGAAACGGTCGATTTAACATTTGAAAGGGACATTTAGTATATGACAAAGAATTTACTGTATCAATTTGATGTTTTTTTTAATGTGAATTGATTAAATTTTTCGTTCAATCAATTTTTTTCCTATTGCATTCCATTATTATAATTATTTATTTTAAATATATTTATTTATTCAAATCAAGATGTATTTAATATCGTCTAATAACTAAATACTTTATTTATTCATAATAAATTTGTGATTTGATTTAAAAAATCACATGGCTTTGTTTTCATTAGAAGACTGTTGTAACATTCTGTAGTTGAGGAAAAGGATTAGTGTTTCCATTTTGCAAGGAATCGTAACACCTGTTCGCAAATATCCGCGATAAATTTCAGCAAATTCTTAGCATTACACGATTAGCAAAATAACCTCCTTAACGTATAACTGAGAAAAAACGCACCTCGAAACAAACACTGGGAAAAAAAATTAATGACGTACAAGCGCGAAAAATGTATGAGTGAAAAACGTAAAAATGAAACTTTATTACATTCTTTATAGGCGGAGTCTGCCAGGTCCAAATAAATTTGACGTATAAATGATAAAAACGTAAAACGTATAAACGAGGTTTCACTGTAATTATAATTGAAAATAAAGTTCTGTCTATCTGAACATCTCTGACGAAGCACATGAATTCCAATTCGGTCGTTCATAAATACGAATTTAGATATACGTATGTTTTATATTTCTAGCGAGGTATCACAATAAATCGAATTTAATTTTTGTTGGATATCCGAGTTTAGAAGAGTGCCCAAAAAGTAACAGCGAGGCATCTGGACAACGAAGTGAGTTCAATAACGATCGTTGGTACGTAGCTAAATGAATTTCGTATTGTCATAATTGATCGAACTCGCGGATATAGATGAAGAGACTGAGTACGGAGCTCGTCGCGACTGGAAATAAAATGGCAGAATTGGAGAAGTTTCTAGGCAAAGTAATGAAAAAAAAATCGAGAATTCCCGTCGATGTTGGCTCGGTCGAACAGCACTGAGAATTTGTCCAGTATTCGTTGTTAAATCATAGATGCTTTGCAGCGTAAATTTGGGGGAAAAATCCGGGATCATGGCGAAGGAATCAATGGACGAAGGAAAGGAGAGGGAAACGAAGGGCCGGAGATTGTCGCGGACTCGCTCGAGAACGTCAAGGTGTGAGATAAAAAAAAATATATAATTCGATTTTTTCGACCAAAATCTTGATTAATAAAACAAAATAAAAAAACAAAACAAAACATGGTTACGTAAAGATCCTCGAACCGTCGTTTCCACCAACCTTGCCACCGGAACCACCGCCACGGAAGTACGGTATCTTTGTCACGCGACCACCGGGTCAACGTTCATCCGCGGTCCACGGAACTCCAGCGACGAAAATCGGATTCAAGTAATCGGGCATCAGCCGAAACGTCGTCCAACGATTCGCGTCTTATAAGTCTTTCAAGAGTCACCTCGAGGTGTCATTGGCACCTAGGAGGCGAGAACGGACGATGTCGATCGAAAAAACGCTCCAGAAGAATATTCGTAATGAAAAAAGCATCCTCGACCAACAAATTTGGAAAATCGGCTCTAGACACGGAAACGATTTTATCCGATAATTATTAAAAAAAAAAAAAACCAAAGTCATTGATACGTCACGAAGCCTCGTTTTATTATTCTTAGTCGTTTCATTCGCGATTTAATTAATGCCGAACGTTTACCTTGGCTCGTTGACCCGAGGTCGACGAAAAACACGTACATTCAAACGTGCAATATTTGTTTTACCTTTGATGCTTTCGATCTCCAATTGTATACATTCAGTTTTATGGTGATCGCAACGAGAAAAAAGGTGAATCGATCGTAATACCTAGGTGGAGTGGGGGGAGGGGGGGGGGGGATAAAGTAGGCTGGAAAGAAATCGATTATTTTTTTATGTCTTCGAAATGTCGACGTGCGAGAAAAAAAATCGGCAATCACGTGGCAGCTAAATAAATGATAAAACATTTTAAAGATCGTTCTGGTTTCAAAATCTTTTAGAATAAAAAAACTACAATTTACAGACGGAATATTTGTGAGGCGAGGCTTGAAAAAAAAAAGTGTACAACGAAATCGTTATCCAAGCCAGACTTTCGTGGAGGCTTCATTTAAATTTGAAATAACACGCGCTGTTGAACCGAAGCTATGTCACGACATTGTTCGATTGTTCAGTTGGAAAATTCTCTCATGTCTCGTGGGCGCCTCGGTCATGACGTATTCTTTGTTTCTTTTTCCTCTGAGACACTGTTACGTCATGGGGATTTGCGAATGCTTAGGTCGGACGAAAAATCGCTATTAAACACCTGTACACTTATACGCGAGGATATTTATTCGTAATGAGTTGGGCCAACGAACCGAGAGGTCTGAGAGCGCTGTCATTGCTCCGAGAAGTGTTTACTCTTTTTTTTTTCTATTTTGTATTAGAATTTTCAACACCTCGTGGCTACGTTGGATTTTCATTTCTATATTTTATCAACTTTTTTTTTTCGGCTGTTCCACGAACGAATCAAGGAAGTAATATAATGATTGGATCACAGGAGATTAATTCTTTTCGCGATGGCTGCACGTTTTCTCGGTACGTTATTCGAGAAAAATAATTCTCCATTGACCTCGGACCAATGTCTTCACGGTCTCAAGGCAAACTGGTTGGTTACTGCGGACGTCGTTATTATTAATTTACAACGAAGTATCGCACGGAACGATGCTCGATATAATTCAACTCACATCCTAGAAATCGTTGAATTACTCTACCAATTTATTATCTTACAATGAGCATTCTTCAGCACATAAATACAAGTAAAAGTTATGTCTAACTGTGCACGGTTGCTCGACCTTCTACTTTCAATGTACGAGTCCAACTGCGCGTGAAACGCTTTCACTTTATGGAGTTTTGTTTTTCAATTCTATTACTGTACGACAAAATTTGCATAGAGTGTAAAATAAATTGGAAATATTGTCCAGGTCTTGATCATCTTTGGTTATTGCTTAAAGTCATCACATCTATATGAGCTTCATTGTTTATGCTTAATATAATATTTTGTACAGGGCAGGGTAGAAAAATAATTTGTTATAGCTTTTTTTATTACATTACAATTAGTATGATATTATATATTTGCTGTATATCGAATTATAAAAAATAGTACATTATGCCACGAGGACAAAAACACTTTTTCTAACGAGTGTTGCAATCACACGAGGTTAGAAAAAGTTTTTTCGTCGAGTTTTATACGAAATTTTATTATACGTGCTGTGAAAATGGGGGTTTTTCATCTATTATCATAAACGTCCATTATCGTACCGAGAGGAATAAAATAAATAAATAAAATTATTGATTTTTAAAATATAATTTATCGAATTATTCATAAAAAATATATTTTTAAATCAAATCACTAATTAATTAATAATTTATAATTAGCTTTCCCTTGACACACTTATCTCTGTGCACGATCTTGACACATCAGATCAATTTGACCCGGATGGTACTTTATCCACCTGGCATAAACAACCCTTCGGCCCGCTTTTATTGTAAAAAAATACACTTTTAACACTTCCTAATATGTCTCCATAATCAAAATACAAAAACTATAAAGTTAAATAGTAAAAAATTATTGAAAATTTTTATTTTTAGAAAATTGAGCATTTTATTTAAAATTCGTCCCTGTCGAAATGACGCAGTGTGTCAACGGAAGGTTAATTATTAAATGATCGAATCATTTATAAAATAATGAACTTTTTATATAATTTATTGAATTATGAAAACAATTAACTATTATTTTTATAAATCGATAAATTATATGAAACATTAAACATTTTATAACTAATTTCATTATATAAATATCGAATTATTAAAAAAAATGGTATTTTTTTGTAGTTCGATAATTTTATGTGATTTCCAGTTGGTACCAAACAGCATAATAATTACTTTTAAAAAATTGAAATTCTTCCTGTTCCTGCAGGAAATAGGGTTAATTATTTGCCTCGCGTGAATGCAAATTGCACTTTCGTCCACGGTTCACGGACTTTCGCTCGAGTCTCTTTAATATTCAATCAACGTTTCACATAACGAAACTGTTGTTCATAACATTTTCGCGTCGCGTCTCGTTTCTCATTGCACATCTGAAGATCGAATTTCATTGGCACATCCGAGTCTTGGATTTTTCGATGAGATCGTTCTCCGGACCGAGAGAAAAAATTGTTCCAGGGGGTTGACAGTAAGAAGGGTGTACGATGCTCGAGTTGGAAAAGGGTATTGGGCCGTTTTGTGCGTGCGTGGAAATTTCCAAGCCCCGGACGATGCGGTAGTAGTTGCATGTATTTCTCACTGAGTCAGACGGACTTTCACTGACTACTGGCTTGGCGAGCGGTAGCCCGAGAACAGCCCGTACACGCCGCCTCGAATCATTCGCAGTCATTCCACGACTCGGACTACGGTAACAACACTCGGTGTTAGCGAGATTTCTTTTTATTTTAACGGCGTTAAACATGTTGTTTTCGTGGACAATGAAAGAAGGGAAGGGCCTTTGACGAGGTGGTGAATTTTTGTTGAAAAATCGGTTTATCAGTGACGGGGCGAAGGGAGGAAAATCGATAGTGTTAAAAGGAACGGACGGACTTCGAGATTTGTCGAAAAGTGCTTGTTCTTTAGCCGTTGCGCAGTTCAAAAAAAACCTCCCGGAGTGACAGTAGTGTCGATGGCAATCGAGTTGACAGTTCGAAGTTTCGATGTTTGTTAGTGCTGGCGATTTGCCAGAAAATCGCGAATCAATTGCTCAAAATTTTTACGATAAAAATTCATTGCCGATCGTCACTCGTCGGAGTGGTGTCTCACGAGGTTCTGTTTTTTTTTTATAGAAAATTTTGCACGAATCCTCGGATGTTAGCGGAGTCGCTGAATTGAAGCACGAAGACTACGGACGAAGGAAGAAAAAGTTTTTTTTTATTATCATGGTCGTGGACACGGGAACTATTCGCCTCGTTATATTTGTCGGTATGTTTCTCGTGTTCGCCACTGATTACAGTAGCTTTTTGCCGGAAATATTCGGCGGCGAGCGAGAAACCGCGGGCCAAAATTCTTCCGTAAAGAGGCCGGAAGGTCCGCCGAAGAATGGACCTCGTGACAGCTTGCCCATCGCGAACGACGAGGAGGAGGAAGTGGAAAATTGTAAGAGAAAATTAGAACAATTAGGAAGAAAATATTGCTTGGGTTTGATGCTTTCTTCTTTCATTGTTATCGTTGCAGACGCTAAGAGGAAAGCAAAAATGATGGCTACGATAAAAAATGCCTGTCTCCCTAAGCTCATATGCGAGCTGACATCGTCCCCGTATCGGGATCAACTCAGCGAGATGGAAAAATCCCTTCTCGATCTTATCAGGTATTTTTCAAATTATTCTTCCCGTATGAAACAAAAAGAATAGTTTTCTTTTTTTTTAAATATATTTTCGCTCGCCAATCGAACACGGTCTTGTTATATTTTTTTGATTTGATAACAAATTGAAATTCTATCGAAAAATTATCAAGAATGCTATTAATGTACACGTGTCTATATATTTTTAAATAATAACTATATGTTTTTAATAATATTTATAATCCTGATAATAATCTCAAAAGCAAAATAACTTACCTAGCATTTAATTCGTAAAAATACAAGAAATGCCTATCCTCATTTTTGTACAGTTTAGTTAAAATATATATATAAGTATATTTTTCACAATAATTATATGATTATGACAATACTTATAACCATAATAACAATCTCAAAAAGAATATAACTTACGTAATATTTAATTCGTAAAAAATACAAGAGGCTTCGATCCCTTTTTTTTTTAAGTTCGTTAAGTGTAAATCTGAAAAAATTGTACTGTTAATTTTCGATACAATTTGTATCCATAAATTTCCACAAATTCGTGACAAATTTAATAGCAAAAGTCGGGGCATGTGGGAAAATCCGTTGAATTTGCAAGTGGCTTGGCTCGGTGTAAACACGACTCTCACTTTCACTGCTTTGAGGAAATTAATCTCGAATGCCCGAGCGGGCGCTCTTGCGATCCCCAGAGGGTTCGCAGATCGAATACAGTGGTGTCTCTACAATGTGCTAGTATCGTCAATTTAAGCGGTAATGTGTCAAATCAAGCACGTGTTACCTAGCTCCATAGGCTATGCATGGTGTAACGTGCCAGTGGAATTTGCCTATTGGTCTGTGCCAACCGCATCCCACTACACACGTCAATATTCAACTCCACATGTCAATACTCGTAGTCACTTCCATCTATTCCGTGTGAGTTCTCTCTCCCTCCCTCTCTCTCTCTCTCTCTCTTGCACGGCCGATCTCATTGATATCAGGTATTTAAATATTCCTCCCTACTTCCATATATATAAGGAGTAAATATTGCCCCCTTACATCCCCGTGATGTTAGCTATTATTGGGCATCATGTTTTGACGGTGACCCTTACAATGTTTCACAGCTAATCGGTGATTTTGGGGACGGGACGATTATGGAAATTACCTTTTTTTTAGGTGTTTATTGTTTTGTATGTTTATACTTTTATTTTATATTTCTGTGTATATAAAAATAAAAATATAAAAACGCCTATAGATAAATGCTATTAAAAGATTAAGACCTTTCGGATTCACCTTCGGTTAAGCCGAAGGCCCATTCGGAATGTCTTCCTGCTGTCACGAAATCCATCATTTCTCGATCCACAAACATGTAGCAATATTTTTATCACTATCGCATTCCAGTCAACCGAACCTTTCACACTAAGATCTAAAAAAAATGGAACAAAATGGAAATCCGTACAAAAACAGCTGGTTATTCTCCTAAATTTAATTATCTACCTCAATGCGTGAAACCGTATTTCGAAATGATTACCCATTTGAACAGCGCGGAATACGTTCTTAATTCCATTCGCTATAACGTGAGGTATTTTGTTTTTCAGATTATTATCGTGATTATGAATATTATCGAAATCGTATAGCTATTATTTTTTTTTAATAAAAATATACAGTGGGTAAAAAAAGTATTTGTACACCGCGTGTTTTTCAAATTACCCTGCAAAGAAAACAAAATACTTTAGCATTTTTTTTTCGAAGAGAAATAAAATGTTCGACAAAAATTTCCAAAAAAAGAAAATAAAATGCTAAAGCATTTTATTTTTCTTCGTCGGACAATTTGAAAAACACGCGGTGTACAAATACTTTTTTTACCCACTGTATATATGTACATTAATAGCATTCTTGTGAATTTTCGATAGAACTTCGATTTCTTATCAAATAAAAAAACATAACAAGACCGTATTCAATTTACGAGCGAAAATATTTGAAAAAAAGGAAACTATTCATTTTTTATTTCACATTCGGAACAATCGAAATTTTCTCAATGCTCTTAAAAGAGGATTGAAAAAATATCGAGTAGATTGTCGTATCGATCAATTCAAGTAGATTATCGCAGATTGTCATTTCAAGTAGATCGTCATTGTTACGAATGTGAAAGTAATGCAAATTCAATTATAACAAAAGCAATGTAAATTGATAATGCAACATTTGTATCCGTGACCGTTCAATGATATCAAAATCGCCCTTCACCGTATCCACACTTTCACCGGATATCTCCGGTCACCGAATTTCTCTGATTATATTGCCCTCGGTGAAAATTTCACACCTGCGGCTCATCGACGACGAATTAATTGACGAAGTTCATTCCAAAATTCATCGTAAAAAAATCGTTTGTTTTTGTTCCGTTTTTTTTTTTAATAGTACATGTCGATATATTCAGGGACCTCGTGCGTGATGTGCCGGATTTGGGATCCGGTCGCCCGAATCACTTTGGAGTAGTACAATTTTCTCAACTTTCTGCACTCGCCCGGCTTACTCGCTCACACATGAATATGCTGGCGTAACAGCACTTTCGCGCGACTTTCATTCAACGGTCAGTCCACTCGCGATGGCGACCGTAACGGCCCTGGTGTTCCAACCATACATCTACGTACCTTACATTGTACGCATGAAACGCATGGATCATTTCAGGTCAAACAGCCTCGATCGTGCTCTCCAACTCTTTGAAATACATTCAAAATTAATTTAATTCTATGTTTCAACCCCCCCAACGGTGTGGCGTCGTTTCAATCTACGCTTTGATTTAGCAAAAAAAAAGTAAACCGATACGACAAGAGAAGAAAGTTTAAATTAGAGTCAGTCAACATTTACTTAGTTAATAATTTGTTGACGTGTCTCGTAGACTTCATTACCAAGAATCCAATCTCCCCTGGAGGCTGAAATATGTAACTTCAGTTGGACAAAAATGGAAATATGGTTTAGAAGGTTCAACATAACGAAAGCAACCAAAAAGTTGAGAGAAGTGACAGTTTATGTGTATGCAAAAATGCGGATCATTAAGTGTATATGTTAATATCGTCATTTTTTTTCAGTTTATAATTTATTTATAAAAGTACAAGATTATTAAATGATTATTAAGGTAGGTAAGGTAGGATAGGAAAGGATTCAATTGAGAAGGGTAATACGTAAAAACCCGCAAGGGAACAAGGTGGAATACAGGAAAATAAAAATAATACTTTATAAAAATAATGGAATATTATTCCTACATGATATATGGTAATAGGAACAAAAAAATATAGGAATAAAAAAATAGAGGAATGACGTGAAATGAGGAAATCGTGCGTAGACCGTAGAATTCGTGCGTTATCGCGTATGAAAGCGCGCCCTATCAAGGATAGTCGCGGCTATACGATCGTTTGTCGAAAATCGCGCTGGGGTTGAAATTTCGCTATACGCGCGAGATTCGAAAACGGATACACGCGCATTGACAACACGGATACATAATGCGAAGCCACGGTATATACGTAACGTTAACGTGAATTCGATAAAGCCGCGCCACTGCTGGGTATAACGAACGGTTTTCTCATCGAACTTGCCAATATCGGTCTGATACGACGAGCCGTATTTAATGACTATCGAGGGATTATTCACGATGATGATTTCCCCTTCGGCCACGCGCTCACGAAGGCAAATGTACACTAACGGACTTGATCGTGAGCTACGTAAAATTCTATCTGCCCAGTGGCACTCGTTTCTTCCTGTGTCAGTGTTCATGTGTGTGTGTGTGTGTGTGTGGAGCCCAATGCACCAACTTTTACCGTGTATGCGAACGCAACTATTCGCGATTTGCTTCCAATCGATTTGCATAAAAGTTAGCCTATCGCGACTGGGGCGCCTCCGTAGTTTTTCCCGCTTTTCCTCATTTTGGCGTTTTTTTTCGACCAAACTGAACCATTAAATTCGACGAATCCCAAGAACGAATTTTTTTTTTTACTGATTGGCTTTATCTCCGGGACGTGGGGATGTGTGTGCTGGTGGGAGGGATAGCATTGTACTCACGATATGCGGATATTATTTGGACGAGATACTACATTCAAATTTTTTATTGCAAATTCACAATGGTTCGATGATTAGGCTATTGGGTTGTGAATTTAACCCTTCGTGGCCACACTTCAAAATTAAATCGCGGTGGTCACACTTAGGTCGATTCTACTCAGTCAGTTTTCAAAAAACTATTGTGAACAAACTATTTGTCCGAAGTGGTTGAAAAAATTACGGAACATGCTTTGAACTTTCAAGATGATGTACGAAGAATTTATTTACAAGAAATAAAATGGCGACATGTTAAAAAAAATTCATAAAGAGTGATGGCGTGGTGGCGTGGTCTTCCAGGACGATTTTGGCGGCCGTTGTCCATTTGTGGTAAATCCAACGACTTCAATATTGATTTGAAAAATATGAGCCCAGAATTTTTGATATTTTAACATCTATGTGTTGTACTTAGACCTAAGAAGTATTTAAAAAGTAGAAAATTAAAAAAAAATGGTACACTACGGGAAAAAATTGAAATTTTAAACAACATTTTTGTACTTTTTTGCAATAGAAAAGTTCTTTTTGTAGTGATTCTCATAAACAAGTAGGTATAAGTCGACACGTTTTAAACCTTTGTGGTCATCCTGGGTAGAATCGACCCGTCGTTCAATTTTTGGCGTAAATGTATAATAGTTCCCGGCTTCGGATGGGACTATATTCACCATCTTACTTGGAGTTTGAAGTATCCTCATACCATAAAATTTACCCTCTTCACATGGCGTCATAAATACATTTTTCGAAACGCGCACTATGCTACTATTTTTTCCCGAAAGTAGCATATCTAAGGATTGGCACGTCCAAATTTTAGATAAAAATGTTGAAAATTCACGGAACTATGATTTTTTGAGCGAACAAGTGTCTTTTTTGCGTTTTCACCATTTTATGAATTTTTTTTTAACATGTCGCCATTTTATTTTTTATAATTAAATTTTTTGTACATCATCTAGAAAGTTCAAAGCATATTCCGTATTTTTTTTAACCACTTCGGATGGATAGTTTGGTCACAATAGTTTTTTGAAAACTGACTGGGTAAAATCGACCCAAGTGTGACCACCGCGATTGAATTTGGAAGTGTGACCACGAAGGGTTAAAGTTATTTTGCCCACAAACTTAAAAAATTTAGTTTTGAGAAAAACGTGTGTTTAAAGTTTCGAACTACGAAAACTCAATAATTTCAGTGACTTATCGAGTAATCATTTTACCACTGTATTCTTGAGATGTTTAACTAAAATTTTACGTAAAAGAAAACAAATTTTTCCACGTTTAAATTCGTGGAATTTCAATAGATGTAAAATTATTATTCAAATTTGTATTATTCTTATAAAATTATTTGTAAAAAAAAACACATATTTGTAAAGATTTATAAGTTTATTCATTTATACATTCTTTGTGTTATTTACCAACATTTATACATTTCGTCGTAAAATAATTTATAAAAAAATACGAATTATTTTTTACGACGTTTCGAAGATAAATTTAATACATGGATTGTCGATGTAAAACATGAACAGCCTGAGAATAACGCGCACAGCTCTGAAACCAACATATTGACCAGTTATCTTTTTAGAAAAAAAAACACCTATTTTTTTATACCATACAGATCTATCGTCATTTTTATTCTCAATGAACAAAGATTCCGAGAAAAATGGAATCGTTGCTATGCCCGATGTGAGTTCGTCGTAAAATGGATACGATGTGATAATCAAAAAGCTGCATAATAGCAAATCCTCGTATACGTGTGAAGCCAATCAATTTCACCTGGCCAGGTATATACGATCGTGAAAGTATTTACACAAAAATAGCTCGAGGTTGTATTATTACGAAGAGCGTCTCTTGCCCAAATGTAATGGCTGAGCACCTCGTGACGGTCCTCTCGTATTACGTGACATCTTCCCACCTATTTTTTCCTCCCATCTCTTATTTCCGTCGATCTCCTTCGTAACTTTCGTTCACTCGTGTAACATACAACATACACGAAGAACGTGCTCGCGCCCGAGGCTCGCGAGCACTTTCCTTTTCCTCTGAAAGCATTATCCAACAGCAGTGCGAACTTTCTCCCAGGAACGATCGCGAAGCGAGTCGCGATCGTGAAGAAAAACAAGCACGTATCTCGACTTCGTACCGCCCGGATATATGGAAAAAAAAGCAAATTTTATTCACGACCCGGATCAATTATTTGTCAAGACGGCGATTAATTATGGCAAAATATGTCGTTCGGGCAATCACAATGAAATAATGCCGATAGCCTATTATTCAACGACAAAATAATAGTAATTCAATTCACAAGAGACAAGTTCATAGGTGAGGTTTTTTTCGCGAGTATTTATTTTTTTTACTTTAACTTTTCAATTCATTCAAGAAAAAGTTTAAGTGCAATGATCGAGATAATGATATTTTAATCGGATTTAAAAATTTGTCATTTATCTGCTGAAATAGATGACGATGAAGTTTTCACTTTGGCAATATTGGCAATTTTTGATTGCCAATATCTCGAAAACGGAACAGTGAATTCTTTTGAAATTTTGCAGATAATGATTTGATAGTGTCCTGAATGAGTTGTCAATTTTTTTTTAATCTATAGAAAAACGCCTTGGCGCGACTACTACCTTAAGTTCACTTAAGAAACAACTTAACTTCGCGTAGGGATTTAAAAAAATGGTTGAGGAATTTTACTGGCCTGAAACAGTCTAAATAATTTGCGGTTTTAAAATCCGCAAAAAATTCTCTTGGCCAACAATAAAAATAAAAAAGAAATCGCTGCACTCCAACAACACAAGTCTTAACGCGAATGCACTACGATTTTTCAAAATCGGAGCAAATAACATCAATCCATTAATCGCTAAACGCGTTACATTTATTTATTTAACAATGAAATAAATCGTTATATTTTTGTCCGAATTCTCATTGAGGAAAACAATTCGAGGTAAAATATTGTTGATTATGTAAATTTATGCGTCGTCTTGTTTGCTCTATCTCCGTTCTTTCCGTTTTGGGAGCTTCTTCGCACGGATAAGACGGAATACGAGTTGAAATATATAAAGCCTGGCAAGCGAGAGAGAGAGAGAGAGAGGAAGAGAAAGGCTGAGTACAAGGTATCCTGAAAATGGTTACTCTCCTTACGGCCCGGGACTTAACGTTCCGGAAACATCCAGCATGCTTTATATTTACTTTTATGCGAGCGTAAACGCAAATGTGAAGCTCAAAGCGTATACACGTATAGGTATATAGATAGATACAATGCAGTACGTAGTTTAGTATGTAGTCATCGCGAGGCGGATTGTCGATTTTATTGGTCACGAAATCACATCGAGTTAAAGCGATCAAGATGGAGAAGCTAAAAAGCCGTTTTCGTTTATTCGTTATCCCTCCTCGTTTTACACGTACAGACATACAAGATGTATATGCACAGTTGGTATTATTTAGCCCCTGAGGCCACACGGGTTAGAACCGCCAGTTTCGATCGTAAAGGATTTTTCCCCTCGAGTCGTAAGGAGCCAAAGTATAAAGACCCTCTGCTCCGTGTGCTCTGTATCTGCCTCTCTCTCTCTCTCTCTCTCTCTCTCTGTCTTTCTGGATAAAGGGAACGCTAGTACCGATTATGCGTTGCCGATCTACCGATCTTATCTAGCCGATTGGAAAAACGAGCCACGTTTCGTACCGCAAAAGTTGCAAACGATTGCAAAAAATCTACAGATATTACACAAATTGCAACTATTTCATGGCATTGAAAATGTAATCAGTCTTTTCGGGTGATAAAAATGTACATGTAAATAATATGAGTCGCTCTCTCTCTCTTCTCACATTCCCACTCTCTCACTATCCATCCATCCATCAAACCCAAACAAACTTTAACCAAACTTAAACCCAAACAAACTTGAACAAACTTGAACCCAAACAAACCCATGCAAACCCACATTTAAACCTAATCTTCAACCCAAACAAACCCAAACATACTTAGACCCAAACAAGCCCAAACTTACTTAGGCCCAAACAAGCCCAAACATACTTAGGCCCAAACAAGCCCAAACAAACTTAAACCCAAACAGACTTAGACTCAAACGAGCCCAAACTTAAACCGAAACACAACTAAATCCAAACAAACCCAAACATACCCAAGCCCAAACAAACAATCCCAAACAGACCCAAACCCGCCAACATTGTAATGTACACACCAAAATTGAAACTTACAACTTGTAACCACAAATGACTGTACATGTAATGCAGCATTTTTCAACAAATCACAGGCATTTAGCATGTCTCAGCTCCCCCCACCCTGCTACAACACAACGGCAGTGGAGTGGGGGTAGCGTTAGTTTCGTGTGACATCTTGCTAAATTGGATCCCCTATATACATCTTTCAAAGCATTTTCAATGCTAAAATCGAGTTGCCTATTTTTCTTCCCACGTTCTCAATGCAAATTGGCCGTTAACTATGAGAAGCCCGTTTAATAATTTTCATGATCGCGGAACTTCTTTCGTGAAGAAGCGATTAACGATACTAATAACGACAATGATAATAAAAAATAATGTAAACATGAATAGCGTCAAAATGAATGAAGAAATATGAAACTCCGCTCATTACTTGGCTTATAATGAGACCGCATTCATGACTTTTACTCCGTGAACAAATGGACTTTTGACTGGCGACTCGCAGCTTAGTCTTTAATTTCGGGCTACTTTAATCGCAACGATTCTATTGTTGCGAATGTGAAATTCGAGTTCCTTTTTTGCAGTTCATTATAAACACGATTCACGGACAAGCAATCTTTCAATGTGTTATAAGATGCGAAGATAGCGTGTGTATGTGTGTGTAGACAAAACGTGTTTTGTTGGGGAACGAGTTTTGCAGGCCACGATCGACTTCGAAAGTAAAAGTCAGAGCAACTCGCCTTGTCCCTGTTCTCGAGGCTCGCGTATCACGTTTATGTATTACTGTACTTTTTATCGCGATTGAGTATCGCGGTAGGTGCGGTGCACGTTCATACGAGGAGCTATGCCAATAATACGAGCCTAGAAATATTGCAAAGAATCAATTTATTTTCTATCGATTATATTTCTTAGTTGTTCAGTTAAAAAGTTCGCATTGTGAACTCTGCATAAATTTAATAGTAACCTTTGGAATTAATTTATTCTTCAATACTGCACTATTATTATTGTTATTAATATTATTAAATTACTAGTATTTGTATATAATGAGCGCTGAATTAAGAAATGATTAATTACTGAACTTTTAATAACTAAATAAAACTATGAAGTGTAAACTAAACTAAATTACGCCTCTTGCCATTTTTATTATTAATTTATAATTATACTATTTATTCTATTATATAATAATAATAATAATTATTATTATTATTAATTTAATAGTATTTGCCCTTAGTATCGTATGACCATAGACAGAAATTAGCAAACATGTGCATTGGATTGATGAATTATTAATCACCAAACTAACATAATAGCATTATTATTTATATTATTATTCACTAATTCGGCTTTGAGGGTCATACAGCCAGAAACAGAAATTATCAGGCACATGATTAGCTTCGGCATTGAAGACAATTTTTTATTATGTTAATTCAGCCTCGAGATTCGTAGTTTCGAACTTTTCAAGGCTATTTTTACAATGAATTACATGCATTTCTTCTACTTTGCTTGTTATATAATATTTTGTTGGGGCGAGAGACTATTTGTCAATGATCATTTGTTTTACAGAGATACGAGCTTGACAACAATGGCGGAAGTAGCTTCGAGATATCATTTCGCTGCTCATATGGGTCAACTGATCGCCGGGGTCGAGGGCCAAGGATGCCACAATTTTTATCCCACGTGTCCTCTACCTCGTTCCAGCGTTCTGAATATGATGAAAAAAATCAGGCAACGTTAGAATCGATCTTGACACTCGTGACAACGTAACCGAGCTGTTAGAAAGTTCTAGAAAAACTAGAGAACATTAACTAGAAAAATCTAGTGGCATTGACTAGAGAAATCTAGTGAATGTTGAAAAAAGAAAAAGTTGACGAATTTGCTGAACAAAACAAAAATTGTTCGTCGTGAATCTAATCTCACCATTGAGTCGACAATTTATGTCAGCCGGCAAAATTTTTCCAACATGTGACAGAGAATTCATTGTCGTGGACACTTTTTTCCAACTTTTGCAATCGGATTCATTGGACGAATATTGTAAATACATTAAGAATACCGCGTAGCTTTTAATTGTAAATAATAATCATTAATAATAATCATTATTGAGGATATCATTTCATCGATTAATGTTCGCATCGTGCACATAACGAAAGTCCTCGTTAAATTCGAAAATATTCATTCCGCTCGTTCGTCATTCGTTGCAAAATACGTGTATAACATTTTCGCTCCGTGTACAGATTCGTCTCACTCCACCCTGTTAAATTGTAAAATTTATCGCCGCTGTAAACTCACAAGTCGATGTAACCGGGAAATCCAACGCATTCATATCCTTTTCGTGTATATTTATGCATATATTGTAAATAAATTAAATAGACAAATAGAAAAATGTGAGAATGCGTCTACTAATAGTTGCCATGGCAATGTTTTTTTTTTTCTATACCTGGTAATACGAAATAAATCCGACTGTAGTAACTAAATTTCTGTCGATGACTTCTTTATTGACTAATGATTCTAATTTTTTATTTTATTATAATAATTGAAATTTAAGATCTTGTGAAAATAACTTTAAAATAAAAATATAAATATACTGCAATAAAAAATAATCGTTATTTTTTATTGAATAATAATAATTTTAATTTATGATCCTGCAAAAATAACTTTTAAAATGAAAATATAAATATACTTAAACGAAAAATAATTTTTATTTCTCATTGAATAACAATTGAAATTTCGGATCCTGTAAAAATACCTTTTGGTCTGTTCGTCTATTCTTACCAATATTATGAAATTTTACCATCCGCCCGTACGTTCTTTTTTTTTCAGACTGCAATTAAGCCGGTAGAGTCAGGACACGATGCTGTGAGACGATATCTTTCTTTAGTGATTTTCTTTTTTTTTCAAGCAAAGCTGGCGGGGAAACGGCTGGAGTTTTTTGACTGAACGTTCGGTATCCGGAAATAAAGGCTTTTAGAATCTTCGTGCACTTTGTTTTATCTGGATCCATCAAGTAGATCCTAGGAAAATGCGATTTTTCTTTTCAAAGGATAGTGGTGCGGATTTCCCTTTAGCATTTATTAAGTAAATATTCAAACTAAAACATTTTTTTTTAACTTCAATTGTTATCCGCTTCAATTTTTTTCTGGTGACGTGAAAATGAAAGTATTTTAGACTAGGGAAAACGTTTTTTTAAAAATATATTCACATTGAAAAATATTTTAAACTTAACAAAATACATAGATAACTGAAAAAATATATGTATAGAAAACTATATAGAAAAAAAATAGAATCCTAAAAAAATCGTGTGTTTCATAATTACCTTAATACATTACCCTAAAATTCATTCCTGATAGGTGTACAAACCAAATTTACCACATGCACACGAAAGAAACCACGATCAAGAGCCACTTTTATAATACCAATCATCATCGTTGATCATCATAATTGATCACGTTTTCACGCATTTCAATTACGTCTGAAAAGTTTAACATTTTTACCGGGAATTAATATTGCAGCGAATTTACCGAAAGAGTTGGAAAGCTCCTAAATGAATGTAAACTCCACTAGAAATTCAACTTTTATCCAATTTAAGAAATGTTTCTTTTCCATCTACTCATTCGCATATGACATATTTTGATGATGAGGAGATGGACTCCTCGCAATGAATGGAAACTCGTCCATGGTTAGCTCCGGAGTAAATTGGTTTGCAGCGAAAAAATAGACCTACAGCGTTCATCGTTTTACATCCCTATAATTTTCTTTCTGCCGTTTACTTCCATTTTAAGAAGTAGAAGACAAAAATGCCAGAATCAGAAATCTCATTTCGTTACATCGAGAGCCAATGCCGAGTTGTCGCGAATCGTGATTGCCAGGGTGGCCACAAGTATACACGGATGCGCAATCACAATTGTCTCGGAATCACGAGAGGTTGTCCTCTCTATTAGTAGTTATGAATGTTACGAGCAACCGGCTCGTTTTCCTTTTGATCGTCGTGGATACCCGTCGTCACGTCGACGCTCGAGACACACACGGAGCGTATCAAACTGCAACTTCTGTATGTTCTACTGTCTATTCACTCGATCCAAGTATATGATACCCGAGACTGCAATTTCCTGGCTCGAAATAAGAACGAACGTTGCTTCCATCAGGCTTTATAGTTTATGTACGGGAGACGGGACAACGAGGCAGAGATGATGACAGTACATTTCGGGGCCAATTCTCGTAACGAGTTAACCGAGAAATTCGCCGTTGGTATCCCTTGTAATTGGGAAAGTTTGATGGAGAAGCTCCTCAAGAAGAATCTGATCCTCGTGACTTTTCCTGGAGAGACACTTCACGGATCACCAAGATGAAAAAAAATCCTCTCATGATGTTGGTAAGATCCATTTGGGAAAAAATCTTTTTCAAAATGGACACGATTCGAAACGTGCTAAAAATCCATTTCCAAATGGACAGAATTGGAAATGTCCTGAAAAATCCATTTTCAAATGGACAGGATTGGAAATGTCCTAAAAAATCCATTTTCAAATGGACAGAATTGGAAACGCCCTGAAAATTCTTTTTTAGAAATGAACACCATTAGACACGTCCTAAAGAATCCTCATCGGAATGGACATGATTGGAAACGTCTTAAAAATTTTATTTTCCACCGAACAGGATTGGAAACGTTCCAAAAAATCTTTCTCCAAATAGACAGGATTGGGAACCTCCTAAAGAATCCTTTTCGAAATGGACACCTTTGAAAACGTTCTAAAAAAATATTTTCCGGACACGAAATGGAAATGTCCCGTAATTCTAGACGTCTTGGGCTACAAATGTGCATCGATACACTAAAAACCAGAGTCCGATATTCGTCCATCATATCAACCATGATACTCATTGTACGTATCGAGTACCGCGTCAATTACGCGAAATGGTGTACGTGACGGCACGCCTCAAAAGTAAAAGTGCTCACAAACGATTGCGGAACGACTTGCATCTGCTCTACGGAGTATGTAAAATATTGAAAAAATATTATTCCAACACCAAATTAACTTTCGTTCATGGTGTAAGACGAAACGTAACCTTCGAGTAAATTATTCCTGGTGTGACTCAATGCCACGATTTCCAATTCACAGAATAGTTGGAGTTCCGTGGACACGATATTGAACTTGCGATCTATTGCTAACTATCTGTTTTTTTAGTTATCACTTCTTTTCGATTGAGGGGCATTTGAATTGAGCGAAAAATAAGTGTCAAGGAGCCAGTGAAACCTCTGTCTCGTTATCTTGGAATGTGGTAGCGAAGTTGAATATGCTCCATGTGCATTTGATTAGCAATTCCAAATGGTATTATATATATGCATGGCTGAATTCATATATATATATATATATATATATATATATGGCTTCGTGTTAAGTTTTATTTCTCTATGTCTATATGAGTGGGGCGCAGGTCTTGGCGAAGACTTTCTCTCCTCCCGGAACGTACAACGTGCTTTCCGGGGCTCTGAGGCCTCGATCAAACCCTAGCCACACATTCGACAACGAGTTTTTACCAAAGAAGCACAACACCGCGGTCAGTTCCTTCCTCTTTGAGTTTTCGTCTGGGGCTTGTGCTAAAACGTCGTGAAGTACGTACGCTCATTTTTCGTTCTATACCGTGGATGGATCAAGCTATTGCGTAAATCGTGCGTCTATTCGATCCTTAGGCCAATCATCGATAAAAATCAATATCCACGTGTCACGAAGCGATTGCTTGGACGAAGAAAATCTTATTTCTAATTGTTTGCCTCCATGGGAGCTTATTTTTCAATGATTTGTTGATTTGATTACGTCGACTTTCGATGCATTATCAATAAAAATCAATATCCAAGTAACATCATTCTCGATTTCGCGCGTTTAAAAATTCCTCAATCTGCGAATTGATCCCAAAGTGTGGTAGGCAGGGAAAAATGAGACTGTCGAGGATCTGGGGACTTCTGGTGTCCTGTCTTCTGGCACTTAGCTACGCTGCATCAGCGCCGAGTCCTCAAGAGCCGGCGTTCGAGCTACCCGTTCAATTGGTTGGATTTCCAGTCATCATTGCCGCCGTCAGGATAACGAATTTCATAAAGAAGCTCGCTTACTCGTTGAATCCGCGTGAGTAAACGTGTCCCGTTCAATCGGAACAACCGCTCCTCCATCACTTCCGCAATCGTAATCAAACGTGTATAATTAACGTAACGCCGATAGTGGAATATTCGTGATCCACGATCTAGATGTTTTTGTTGTTGTTTTATAACGCGATTCCGAAGTGTCCGAGAATTGCGTGTGCGTGTACTTAAGATTGTCGGTTTACCTGTTGCGCCTAACGGACCCCCCGTCCGTAGACTGAAACACGCGAGCAGGTAAGGCGAAAGCGAAAGTGTTCTCGAGATATCCGCCGGTACATCCGCTGATGGCTTCTTCCTTTCGTCCTCTACTCGTGAAATTTTACATCCTATCATGTAATAATTTTATTACTGATACGTAAACATATATATGAACATATTTATATTTATAGGTATGATTTTTTCATTCGCAGCCACAAGAAAAATGTAGATTGTGGTAAAAATAAAAATGTTTGTAAAAAGTATTAAAAGGTGGGGCAAGCTATTTTTTGTATAATTTTAATTTTGGTTTAAAATTATGGTATTTCGGATCTTAGATAAAAAAAATAGTTGCACAATGTGTTCAAAAGTGAATAAATATAATTATATAAAAAATATTAGTTTATGGATTTTTCGGATTGGACTGGAGCGCTTAGGATTGTTGAATGGACGTAACGCTTCCATTTAGCAGCTCGTGCGCGTGCTGTTAAATGGATCCCACTCGCTAGAGCAATAAAATTTTTTTTTTTTAGGGTTGCTAATGAGGCTTATCACGTGGTAATATTTGTCAATATGTTTTCTAACTATTCTCTTCGTTTAACATGCGAAAAATCATAATTTTATCAAAAAATGAGGAAACTGCTTGAAAATGACTTGCGCCACTTCTTAAAATTCAGCTATAAGGGTTAAATCTGCACGAGATTTTTTTCTTGCCATATACTTTTCTTTCTATGGTAACGAAAAAATACGATTTTTTTTATTACTCTAATATATATATTTTTTTATCTCTACGGGATCCTTCTCATTTTTACATGTCTCTTACTTCACCTTGAATTCCCACTATATAGATATAATGTCTTTCACTGATAACGCTAAGGGCTTTGCAGGACTCACGATAAAGTTTTACGCCAATTTAAATTTAAATTAATACTTAAACCATGTCGATTTTTTCCTGTTATTAGTATGTTAATTTTATTACCGATCATTGATGCTTGGATACAACTGTAAATTGAAATGTTAATAATAATCATATAAATAAAACAAATAACGTTGCAGAAACGTACACAAATCGTGTGACGCGGTCTCTCGGGCCAACCAAACGGATCGTGGAAGAGCTAGACGTGGCCCAAGTGGGGAAAAAATTGATCGCCGAACTTGGCAAAAACGTGTGCGTGTATGAAAGAATTTGTGCCAAATATGCGGAGTTAACGTTGCGAAGCAAAGGTATACCAGCTGTCCTCGACTGGGACGTCATATTCAGGTAATTGATTTTTCTCTCGTAACGTGTGGTAATAATTTTTTTGTTGGCCACGTTGTAGTCGCGACGTTTCCTAAGCGTGCGGTTCGTTGTGCGTTTCTATGATTTGTCATTAAAGTTATAGCAAAACGGGCAACGATCGGAGCGGTTAACGAAACCGGTTCTTCGGCGATCTTTGATCCAAGATCTTCGAAGTAATCGCGATTGCGGCAAATAACGCGCATGAAACATAAACCGTCACGCGATTTTGCAAAATTTCATTGCGTCAGCGAAGCCGCAATTGTCCGAAGTCATGCACAATGGGAACAGAAAGAAGTACGTTCTTTGAGTTTACGTTTCGTGGATGAAAAAAAAAAATTGGGATTCGAAAGAAAAAAAAATTCTGGCGTCCCCATGTCGAGATGGACAAAACAATGAAGAAAAAAAAATTCAGATTCGACTAAAAACTTTGCTGGCGTTCCGGTACCGAGATTGACAAATCAATGAAGAAAAACATTGGGATTTGATCAAACAATTTGCTGGTGGTTTGGAGTCGAGATTGACAAATCGATGAAGAAAATAACAAAATGACAAAAGAGAATTAATCGAACAGCGATGAGAAATTTTACTTTGCACTTTCACTTGAACGTCAAAGATGTTGGTGAACCGGCTAAAGACGAGGTTTCCTTTGCATCAGCGAAGCCAGTCTGTATTTCGCCTTTTTCGATTAACGACGTTATTTGCTTCTTTCCAGCCAGTACGAGGCATCGCCGAGCACAATGAAGGACAATTACTTGGTAAGCGTATTCCTCGGGGACATTGTGGGCAATCCCAGGCTGTGTCATCAACTGGCAAAACGTGGACGAGCTTGCGACGAGTCGTCATTGTTGAATTAAAAATCCTCCCTCCCCCCAAATCTTTACACAAAAACACCATTTCTGTGTTCTCACTGATTTAAGCTAATTGTTTGTAGATGTGTAGATCTTTTGACAGCCTCGATATGGCCGTTTGCTCATTGATATGTACGTTTATCTAGCTGGAATAAAATAAAACGGGTAAAAGCTTTAAATGTGGAACGAGAAGCTTGTTATTTGTAGTTGAAAAAATGTGGATCATCGGAAAGATGGCTGCCGTGCGATAAATTACAACACACACGTGGGTAAAAGTTGTTTTGCAATTGCTGATGATTCGCGCGGTTTTTGGTCCGCGGAGAAATGTAGGTCCCCGCGTCGAAGAGAGAGTGGACCAGCGTTGATGACGATATTAGGTCTCGACCCACGCCTACCTGGCTTCGCCTTCAAAGCCACGATGGTGCTCGCGAAAGGATCAGTCACTTACCGACTTTCGCGTCGTGCTCTCTCAATGAAGAATATTATTATTCTATTGTAATTTCGTAAGGCAAATAAAAAAAAACCTTGAATGAAAAAGGGGGAAAAAATGATTCGTTTCGTCAACGTTTCGACGTAGTCACAAATTATACGAGGCATCAATGCGTCCGATAAAAAGATCGTTAAGAAGCGTGCAATGGCGATTGGTCGGTTCGTAGAATCGTCGAGGAGTTACGAAATCGTTTCAACGCGATCTTAGAATTTTTTTCACGACCGATATTCATTGCCGATCGGTGGCCGTAATGACCGTTGATCGACCGTTGAAACATTAATCGTCGTGGAATACGCCGATCGATACTCACGAGTTTGCGGCCAGAAATATTCCGCCCATTTTCAACCCAGATCGCCGATGGTGCGAGTGAATATGAAGTGAACAAAAAAAGAAAAGGATCTAAGGAAGATTCAGAATATATCATCATACGGTAAAAATCGAGATGGATGAAACAGAAAGAACGCGCCAGCGGAAGAGACAACCGTGGGCCACTTTTTTCAATCGCGTCAATCTCGTACTCGCGTTCGTTTTATTTATCGGAAATCACGCAACTGAGGCCGTGACGCGACCTCGTGAATTTTTCGACTCCAGAACGGAAGTCATTGGATCGCGGTACTGCGATTTTTCCACCTCGGAGAGAATCTACAACATAACTGATTTGTTGCTGTAAGTAAAATATCCAAAAATTCGAGCGATGGATCGAAGACTTCTTGAAATTCTTCTTTACCCGGTCTAAATTATTGAAACGATGATGTTGATCAAACAGGTGCATGGACGAGTTGGCTTCCACCGCAGTTGCTCATTCAAGAGTCAGCCGATCTTCGGAAGATCGAGACTATTTCGTTCCCACTTCCAGACGAGTACAGCCTCATGCTTTGGCAAATCATCAATATCCGCGGAGGCAGTCCAGCGATTATCAGGGCTACTACGAAAGAAGACCCGTCAGGGTGGGTTATCTTTCGTGTTCTTAGTCCAAATTGATCTGATGGAGCAAAATGAGGATGGGCATGTCTCTCGTTGCAGTTTTATTCGGGCCCAGGCTCTTATCAGTCGGGTCAGCCGGGATATTACGATGGAGGATTTAAATATCCATACCCAACCGAACAACCATACGGTTATCCTGGAGGCCTCGGTACGGGGCTCTTCGATGCTCTGGCTTCGATCTCCCAATACGATGATCTAAAGTGCGTGTCGAGAATTCTTTGTGAGGTTGCCACTGGCGTGACACCTGGCAGTCCTGGTTACAAGCAGAATTACGAAGGAGGCAATTCATTGATCAGGTACAAGAATTCTGTCCATCTTGCCGGTTCGGTGTTTTAAGGGGTTAGACTACTGTGACGACTCGAAAGTCAGGGTTATCTAAACCAAACGTTTTGAAGGAATAAGTAAAATGATTGAAAAATCGTTTGGACCATTATTTGTATGTATATTAACAAAATTTTGTACCAAATTCCATTTTTTTAAATATTATTTATTAAAGAAGTTATGTACAGGCTCAACGGTGTACTTCATTTTGCCCACTCAGTTGATCTGAAATTTAAAAAACGAGTTTTTCCTCAAAATAGATAATTCAATAATACAATTTGCATTTCAATCATAAAAAAGCGATTTTTCGCGGAAAAATGACATCATCATTATTAATAATTAATTAAAAACAAATGTTAAAACGAAAAATGTCGGTCAGGATTAAGCTACTATTACACCGCATTAGTGAACCAAATTTCAAGTCAATCCGTTCATTAGATGTCGAGAAATCGTGTACACCGTATTGAAAAACATAATTTTGAGAAAAACGTGTTTAAAGTTTTATTAGCTATTCTATCGTTGTAAGTATACCTTCAATTGGTGATCCCTGCACTATATGTTGGACCTTTCTTTTAAATTTGAGATGCCTCGCGCGACGAACCAGTTTTTGAAATATTCACAGTAGCCTAACCCTTTAAGCAAATTTCATTGAGTCAACGAGACATGTTTTTTTTCCAGCTTGCTGACGGCTCTTGACATTGGCGAGCCATCGCCCCTGTTGACATTCGGCAAGTCAGCTCTGACAGGATACACGAATCGTGGAAATCCGAACGTCTGTTATCGGGAATATCCAAAGTGTCCAAGAAGCAACGCCGAGCTTGTTAATTACCTGAACAATCACAACGGCGGCTTCTTCCGCTTCTTCGGCAATGTTCGCGGTTCGAATTTCCAAGGGAATTATTATCGAGGCGCTCCGAGGAGAGAGTCAGCACCACCAGTGGAAGTCTCCAGACCTGAGTCCGATCGCACTGGTACAGGAGAACTTAAGTTCGACAGTGGGGCAGGATTAATCAGCCGAGAATTCATGAAGAGTTTCTTTCCCGAGAGAAGAGCCGTCAACGATTCCGATAAAGTCACGTTTCCTCAGGAGCCACTTCAAGGAGCACAGTCTCTGAACCGCGTTTCCAAATCCTTGCTAGGCTACCAAGATACCCAAAGCGAGTACCAGAATCCTTCATTCTTTCCGCAGGTACGATAGTTGATCCGTCGGTTTTTCATCTCGTAGTGAATAGGTGAACTACCCCGCTGAGTAGTCTACGCTACGCTCCGCTGCACCCACTGTAGCGATAGTCCAATTGTCATAAAGAGTATTTATAGATTCGGCGAAGGTAGCGAAGCGAAATCTTAGTCACGGATCCCACCTCGGCTGATCCGTGACTGGTCAAACGCGACCATGCCTGAACACGCTCCTTTCATTTTACCTAGGATAGAAAGGATTCCGAGACAAACATGCTATACTCATCCAGTCCATTAATGCAGCCTGATAGTAGACCACTATTGTCACGAAGGATGGGATCACGAAGAGCAAAGTTATATCTTCCCGACGATCCCACCAATGAGACGATATCAACATTCACTTTTCCGGACGGGCAGAAAGTTCGGATGAACGTGGCTTTTTCAAAGCTCTTCTCCGGAAGTTACAAGAAAGCTCTGAGACGAAGTTTTGGCAACGATCATGAACCCGAGCCAGTTAACTTCGAAGGCTTTAGCATGATCAATCTCGCGGAACTTTATCCAAATGACGGGACTAGACTGGAACTCCAAGTCGTCCATCCGTGTGACATGATCTGTCACGATGCGAAGGCAACTACCGTCCAATTTGCTCAGATTTTACTGCACTCGGGAAGTCTCAGTACCCTCATGTCACCCGATCAACCGATTCTTGATCTATCAGTTGCCGTACCGTGCGAAGTAATCTGCATCGATCGCAGAGGTGAACGAAGGCAAATCTCAACGACGTTGAATCAGGTCCTGAGAACCGGTTACGAGCGACAACCAGCTCTCGACATGATGGCGTTCCAAGGTTTAAAGTTTTAACCTTCAAGATCCGTTGTTATCATTAAAGCCCTTTCATCGTTTCTATCCTCGGATGTATATCGTGCTATATCCAATCCCACGCTATCAACTAATCTTGGGAATTAGTACAATGCTTCGCTGTTTATTCTTCAGCTCACTTTGTTTTTACACTTTGATCCGCACAATCGAACATGTGAAACTTACCTCCACTATTCAGGTTTGATGGGATTATGTATGTTTGTATCATAGCTTTAGACCAATGGGTCGCGATGTTTGTCCGCTGACTCTGAGAATAATAAAAAACGCTTTGAAAAATCTGCAGCATGCGTAATTCCATTATCCCGACCCGTGTTGTATTCATCTCTGGTAATCTGGATTGAAATGTCGTTCGTTTGCCGAGTGGAATCGATCCGTGACTTTTTCCAAGAGCGACGATTATTTCAGATGACTGGCAAAATCGAAATTACCGATCGTTGAGTCCACGGCGACAAGCGAGGAACTCGAAAAATCATAAAGATCGTGAAACGATCAAACCGTCGCAGAGACGACTCGAACATAGCGAAAAACAAGAAAGTCATATCGGGTCTCGTGGCGTTCGTCAATCCGAGAACAAGCAAAGTATTGTCAACGCCGGTGACAAAGTGGTTTCTGTTCCTCAAGGATCTGTACTCTTTGGCAATGGCCCAGTATGCAGTTTACGATAATACGTTACACCACACATCGACGATAAATTCTGTGTTGAATTTACATTCAATTGTTTTTCCTTGACAGATGCCCTTTTTCGGTGCTCCGATTCCACTCATGGGGGTAGCGGAATTTCCGCATGGGTCCTCATCTTTTTTCCCCCAAGAATCAACAGGCCAGCTTGGCTTGGCAATTCAGTCCATGCCTATTTCAATGCAGCCAAATACCGGAGTGATTCAATCCCTCGGAATGATGCCTATATTCCCTGGCCTCATACCAATAATGGAACCTATTACAGGCGGATCGCTCCCAATTACATCAGTTTCGCCACCACCAACTATAATATGTTCCAATCCCGGATGTCCAGCAGAACAGCAAACTCCTCAAAGAATACTCATGCTTTGCGGTGGAATTCTGTATTTTATTCCGTACGCATTCGTTTTGCCCTTCTGCGCGATCAATCTAGACAACACGACATCAACAAAACCTGAAATTAATCAAGAATCTGAATGGGAGCCTTCGGCCTTTCCCTTTCCGGAACAAATTCTATCAACCACGTCACCTTCCGTTGAATCTCTACAACAATTCAGCACAACAGCCAATACATTCCAGCCAGAAGTCAACGTTCACCCAGACCTAACCCGGACAACACCGGATATGACGACCCACAAATTTAGGCCACCCGGTCAGTTGTTCACTGTTACATTTACGCAGTATTGTCTATCACCCGTAACGGTGAATTGACTATTAAGTGGCGAGTCTTAATAACGGTTATACTCTTTTCAATTCAAGAGGGTGTGGATTATCCTCAAGAATCTTGCCTGGAAGGTGAATCATGGAGTCTGGACACGCACGAATGCGTGCCGATAAAGTACGATCCAGACATCGAATCGGACTACGTGCACTTGCCGGGATCGCCTTGGTCAGGAGTCACAAAGAAGCCAGCCCACACTCGCGGGATCAAGAAGAAGAAGAAGAAACTGGTGATCATCACTGACAAAGGGAACATTACGTACATTAAAGCTGCTTGATTAATCCCTCCCTTGGCAGTCCATCGTCGACTCCTAGTGACATTTTTTTGCCGTTGTTCTCTCCGATTCTTTTGTAACGTTAATAGATTCGTGACGGAAAGAGTACTTTTATAATATCATGCACTGAGCAGTCTATCGACAGACCTCCAAACTGACCGATACGATTTCGTGGTAAACGTGACAAGCGATAGCCCGCGTTTATGTATCAGAAAGCTAATTGTCTTCCGCTGTCAGTTGCACCCCACTTGTCGCTGTCCATGCCAAACGCCCCTCCGGGCTCTCTCTCTGTCTCTGCGCTTTTCTGCTGTCTGTTCTGTGTGCCCCTCGGAAGCCGGGTACTGGCTGCTCGCTGCCTCCTGTAGTCGTCACCGAGGGACGGTGACGGAGAGATCCTCCCCTTTTCCACCAAAGTCTACACCCTAAATTATACGCCAGAGAGGAGAAAATAATTACATGCTGCCTTTCACCTATCGACGTAGCTCGGCCGTCGCTGCTCTCGAGCGCGCGCGATACTTGTTTGAACAGCGTCGCTGGTGCTCCACGTCAGAGTCGAGACATAGCATGATAATGTTATGTACATAGACGGTACTTGAGTGGCATCGCAGCACCAATGGTGTCATCGAAACTCTATTCCAGCTATTGCATACTCATGACATCGTCGAACTTACACCAATATCCATTTATTCCATAACAGCAATCGAATGGAAAATCAAGACCATGATTTCATCATTTCATGCAAACCTGCTTTGTCCAACAGGTACAGAATTCTGGCATTTCACTTGCCAGATCTTTCCCAAAAGTAAGTACCCCGCAAAAGTTTATATCATAGCCAGAACATGCGATAGGAAGGAAACCGCGTTGCGTAGAATGGTATGTAATCATATTCCATTAGGGACGGTAGTATTCACGACGGCTCCACATCAAAGAGGATCACATGGCATTGTATCACGAGCGATAATTCCTCGTTATTAGGACAACGAGGACGGAAACACAGAGCCCGAAGAAAGTTGTAAGGTAGACGGGCTTTTAAACGCCACGCAACAGTGCAAGAGGGACGAGTTACAGCTCCGGGACGACAAATGGTGTGGGTTGCCTCGAATGTCGGCTTACCACACCCTAAGTGCCGAAACAAATCCGCCGAAATTGGGAGCGATGCAAAGAAGCCCTAATGCTGGAGACACGCTGCGGTATATTATAAGTATATACGTATCGTGATATATCTGTATATACGCGCACGTTGTGATGGAACGGGGAGCTCCTGCGGTGTTGCGGGCCTCGCGAACACCCTGACAAAAGACTAGCCCCCCCTCCCCCAAATGGCTGCCGTTGCGACTAATCCGGCGTGACAAAAAAAAAACGAAAAGGAAAGTATCGCGCAGGTGAACGACCTTTGTGAATCCACGCACCCCCTCAGCAGGTGTGTGTTAGTGCGGTTAGTGTACGTGAAGCAGAGAAGGACAGCGAAGTGCTGGTGAGACCTGGTGCGTGTATACAGCGTTGGCGGATAAAGGAAGAGCGTGGTGGAAAAGCCTCGATGGATCTGCCAGGGATTGAATGAAATTTGGAAGTTGCTAGGGGTTGAGGGTAGTCCCAGTCGCGCATCCCTTCTGGATTATGACTTACGAAAAAAAAGATTAATACCCGATATTAAATTAATATAAAACGGTCGGAAGGGTGGATGAAAAACTTATCTCAACTGACCGTCCGCGTATGAGTGAATTAATTTTGCATAATTCCGTGAGCGATCGGAGTGATTTAAAAAAAAAGGTGGTATTAGTGTGTAAATCCAACTGCTGAAATATATCAGCGTCCCGATGTTGGATCATACGAGCACCATATGCTAGGATTACCGGAGTGTCCGAATCCAGATGGGAATAGAAAATGGACCGAACTTTTTGGAGTTGGTGGTGGATCTCAAGTTTCTCTGGGGTGCTGCTGTGCTGGACAGGATAATTTGATAGGCATAAAAATTCATTTCGCACCCTCGAAAAAATTCGGAATAGTTCCATTCGAAAGTGGATCTCTTTCTCTCTCTCTCTCCCTCAATATGTTGGGGTAGCTTTCTTTTCAATATTTTGGGATGGTGGAATCCTGTCTCGCCAGTCCGTTCAGGGGATGCTCGATAAGTGGCTCAAGCAACTGGACAAAAGGATCCTCGATCTCCACCATTCGTCTGTTTTTTATATTCCTTATCTCATTTCCTTGATGCTCTTTGACGCCGTCCGTGAAGGAAGTAGTACGACGAGACAGAGAGAGTGAAGTGCGCAGAAGTGAAAGGGAGTTGCGGGCTCACGGAAACGGCAATACGAGTGACCGCTTTTTTCGAATCGTTCATAAATAAAGCATTAGGCCTGAAGCTGTATATACGAAACCGGGTAACGTCGAAAGCGGAGAATGGGGTGGTTACGGTGCACGACCGCGCCGTCACTCAGACACGTTGATTGCTGCATTGACGACACGTGGCGCGGATCAATCCCCGTGATGGGCAGAGATGAGAGGCCGCGTGCCAGTATTTTCGCATCATCGACGCGACCAGGGATTCGCATATTTCTTTTTTTTTCTTCTTCTTCTTTCCTCGCTTCATCCCTAGGTTCGTCGTACGCGTTTTCGATTGTGTCCCGGTACTATGTGGTATAATAGTACCGAATACCCAGCGATACACCGCACACTCCCAAAGCCGATGAATTTGAGAAGAAAACCAAACACGTGACCGCCCCCTCGCTCATGCCCAGAGCAAAAAGAGGTGGCTATACGCGAAGTTTTTAAAACACGTTGACACACACGCACACATACACACACCGAGAACGTTTGCCGGGGATGCATGATGCTCGGAGGATTAAGCAACCGGAGACACGACTCTCGCCGAGATGAACTTCGATACGGTGGGGTTTTGTGTTCAGTGGGGATTAATCGATCGTACGATTTAAGAGAGAAAAAAAAATAGAAAGTCGGGCGCCAAAAAGTGCTTGGTGGTGGAACAAAAATGGATAAGAATTTTGCAGAAAGTAATGTTATTTCGTTACGACAGTAGCGAATCCCTCCAGTCTACGCTTTCAACGTAAAATAATTAACTTTGCCCAAGAATAAGGAGGAGCGAAATAGCGCAAGGATTATTTCAGGACCGTGCCCCTTCTACCTGCTCTCGTTCGGGCATTGCACACACAATATATTTCTCAGCTGCGCCTGTCGGTACATCCTAAACGAATTGCCTGCTAGTTAGGCTAACGAAGTGAGTAGGCTCCATTCTGTTCCTGTTGATCGTTCCGTGCTCCCGCTCGTAACGGTAATTACCCTTGGGCAACGTGAAACTCTCATGGACGAATTAAAACCAGCAGGCAAAGTATCTCCCAAGTTAAAATGGATGAGTGAGAACAGGAGGTAAGTTTAGCACGGGAGACAGTCGGATGTTAAAGGGTGTATATTTTAGTAACAAGGTGGAAGAACAAGACAAATGTGGATAAGAGAGACAAGATACAATGGCGAAGAAAGGGGGAGGGGGGTAGGAGAGTTGAAAGCCGAGGCTCTCGGGATAATTGAAACGCTTTGAGCAGGAGAGGAGGCGATGTATGCGAAAGTGAGCTGCCGGCAAAATTTCTACCGTGGAAGCATATAATGCGTTTGTCGAACGTCTGCCCTGTTGAAGGACAACACGACAGCAGGATAGACCGTTGACTGTGCAAAAGTCGATATTGCCGGGTATACGTGTAGATATATTTATATATATGGATGAACAATTTCTGGAGGACCCTGCATAAGATGGACCACTGTACGCTCCATTAATATGGAACAGATTCAGTAGTAACGTATGATATGTATGATGTATGTCTTTAATCTTTCATTAATGATTTAAGCAGGATATTCTCCGAGCAGAAATTTGTTAGAGAGTCCCAAGATGCACCCACATCTCCATAAGGATTTGTTAGGGCCACCGCACATAGGGCGTCCTCATTGAGATCCAATTGGATTCTGCACTGTTCCTCGATGAAAGTCGTGTGAGAATTCTTACTATGTTCGAATTGGAAATATGTGAAAAGACACGAGAAAAAAATCGATGTTCGATGTGTACATGTATGGTAATACGATTTCTTAAATAAAAAAAATTTTAATAAAAAAAATAAGATATTTTTAATTAAAAAAAATTACAAAATGGCGGTGTTTGAAAAAGAGTACACTGATTTTTACAATAAAATTTTTACTTTTCGCGGCCTGGACAAATAGTCATTATAAAGCAATCAAAAAGATGAATTGCCGAACGATAACCAGACATGTATTTTACATGTGTGCAAAATTGGAAGACGATGGACTCAGTAGTTTCTGAAAAAAAGTGCATGCCCGAAGAAAAAAAAATTCGCCACATGACTGCACAATATCAAATATCATGTACAATTTTGAACCACTTCGGACGGATAGTTTGGTCACAATACTTTCTTTGAAAACTGTTTGGGTAGAATCGACCCAGTGTGACCATCGTGATTGAATTTGGAAGTGTGGCCACGAAGGCTTAAATGAACCAGGAAGAGAAATACAGGGAAATCCATGAATACATATCGATCAAATACTATTGGTACTGCATCAAGAGTTGCCAAACACGTTTTTTCTACAACTCAGCGTTTCAGTAGTGACACAAAGACGTAACCGCCAACCCATCTGGAATTTCTCAGTTAGATTGTCTTTCTTTTAGTGTGTTTGAGTTTGTCTGAATTCGTTAGTACACAGGCACTCTGGCAAATGACAGGAAACGTTTGAGCATTTTGTTGTAATAAAATCGACCAGGTTCGTGGAGAAACCTTCGTCTGTACATATATCTACAAATGGCTTGTATGAACGGAGAAGCGCATAGTTCGCAATGTCTGGAGTGGTCTGTTTTCATCCGGTAATTCTCACAGGCCACATAAAATCCGTCTCGATTAGAAACTCTCGTTCCGCTCGGGTGACCACAGGATTGTCCCTAACTTGTTGAGGGCGTAAGCTCTCCTGAAGTATATACGTTCTTCCTCTATCGTATACTGGCGAAACGTTTCTCGTGAATCCATTGGCATCTCGCGCACAGGTTACTTCGAGCTTGGAGTACCAGGTCTCGATCATTCTCGTATAAAAATTCCGAACGATCGCTAAACTCGGCGATGGCAAGAGAGAAATATCGCCTCGCCACGAAGAATCCTTTATGATCGAGGTCTGTGTTGCTCGTACTCGGCTGCAAGTGAGGCTGTTACGCGAGACATCGAAATATACCTCGGGCTTCGTATTTTCGCACGCTTGGATATTCGAAATCTTTGCATATAATAGGATCCTAGGAGCAGCGTGTATATATGGAGGCCCTCGAGATGTTTGAAGGAAGAATAAACCCGCGGGAATATGGGGTAAATATCGATAAAAGCTTTACCAAAGAAATGTACATAGGACAGGCTTCTGAAGGTATGAGAAAAACCGAATTCGCACGCTCTCGCAAAAGCCTCGCGAAATGTTGGAAATTTTTGCATAATTTTTTCTCGAATTGTCTCCCGTAATGGTGGGAACGTTTGAAGAAACTCGAGCCCGCAAAAAATCCGAAAAAACGTAGTCTTGTCCATTTTTTGTTGCCAGCTTAATGAACGATCGTGTCCAGTGCAGAAATTTGATTCCCATACCATACTTGTCTTTACTTCCTGATAAGGATCCAACAGACCATCACATTGGATCCCAATACTAAAAAGTAACGCTCGTACATTGGATTCTCGTCGGGATTCTTTATTGGAATTTACGAATTTAATTTGAATCCTGTAGGATTCCCACATTATCGAATGGAATTCGATAAGATTCTTGATGGATCCTATCGCCTTCTTTACATTGAATTTTGTAAACAAAATGTGTAGATATACAAAATGAGTAGATCTTGGAAAAGTATAAATCTTATCTTAAAAAAAATATAAATCGCTTGAAAAAGTATATCTCAAGAATCAATTCAAAGCAAACCTCTGAAAACCCACTGTCATTATCGTTCGTTATTCATTGTATAGCACTTTGACAACATCACCACACACGTACACGTTTACGAAGCCTTGCATGTTATGTTGGACATAACCTGCCGAATTTTCTCTCCTGAAGCAAACAAGCCGAATTTTGTCTCGTGACTTTTCACACATTTTCGATTCGAACGTGGTAAGAATTCTCAAACAGCATTCATCAGGGAAAAATGTAGAATCCAATTGGTTCCGAATGAGGGATCGTAAGATTTTTTTTTTACTCAATTAGTATTTTTTTTTATCAAGCGAGGAAGGTTGGAAATTTAGGTTGAAAAATAAATGTAAATTTCAATTAGCCGTCATTTTGTGGAAAAAAAAACAATATAAAAATCCTACGATGCGAAGGGCTTTATACATTGCATTTTAAGAATCTCTTCGAAATTTTTATTTCAAATCAAGCGGCTGCATGCAATCTTGGGGACCGCAAACCGTGCCATCGAGGGACATATTTTACGCCGGCCTCGATAACAGCGCTATCAGTCTGCGCTGTTCAATTAGCTGTCAGTCAATCATTTCTGCACGGGATCACGGAAAGATATTTATTTTTGGGAAATCCAATAAATTCCAGTTGAGAATTTCAAATGAAAAAAAAAAAAAACATCTCAAACGACGTCAATTGTCAATAGGGCGGAATCCAATTGGATTCCAACGTAGACTCCGTACGTGCGGTGTCCTTATCAAATCCCTATCGAGATGTAGGATCTGGGTACTTCCCAACAAATTTCTGCACGGGGTATCCTTTGGAAAGTCGAAAATTGTATTCTTGATTATTACGTTGGATTTTATTGTGGACTTCCTGCGCATAAAATCCCACGAAGCAGTACATAGCGCGGCTATATCTCATTTGGCGAATTTTTTTTTGTCCTCGCCGGGCCTTTTATCCGCAGTATTGAATATTGGTAATACGCATGAATCATCTAGGAGACTTTGGCATGTATGGTGATTATATGGTGTCAGTGGCGTATATACACAGGGTTGCCCCCGCACTTTGCCGACAGTGGGGTATTATTAAGCCGACAAAACACACGATCGACGGTGTAACGGAGGAGGGAAAGGCGGAACGTCGGTGGTGAGGGGCAAGAGAGAGAGAGAGAGAGAGTTTGGTGGAGTAGGAAAGCAAAAGTGAACTGGTGGCTATGTGGCTAGTCCATGGGGTTGAAATTCGACTCCCATGCATCATAATAGCGACGCGTGCAAGCTTGGGTCTGCCATTTAAGCGTCCTGTAATTATATGCCTCTCTTATAACCATCCCAAAGCGGCTCCCCACCTTCTGAGGGCTCTCTATAACTCTCCTATTTTCGTCTCCCTCTCTCTCTCTCTCTCTCTCTCTCTCTCTCTCTCTTTCTGCTCGCTCATCGTCGATACCCTTTGCTCCATCGAACCCTGCCTTCGTTGGGTTAACCGTCCTTTATCCCTACTACGAGTAATTTTCGTTAATTCCCCTTCGAGAGTGCTCGTATACCTGAATTATCTGCTGCATTATCCGTGTGACTTTTCGCGGTTCTTCCCATACCGTGGCCACTTTCAAATTAAGCGCGGAATGATAAACGCGATTTAAATATAATAATTGGGAGTAATGCCACTTTCCTATATTTTTTCTCGTGCGAAAAAATCGTTTTTAATCTTAGATTATGCACTTCTTAGTATTACATTATTCGTGATGGGATTGAACGATTTTTATTATTTTTTTTTTAATTCAATTAATAACACAAATACAGCTTTTATTCTATATAACATTATCTAGGATGTAGCATAAAATTTTTTCGATTGGACCCCGCGTTCATTTTTTATTAATTTTTAAGACTACAAATTTTGGTAAGCATCAGAGTTTCTCTTTCAAACAGCTGACCTGTCTATAAAATGTAAAACAAAATATTTTCCCTATGCTACCCTTTAGCTATTACCTTGCTTTAGGAGACGTTTTGATTTTTTAATTTTTCGGACGATGCCCAACAAAGAAAAAAATCCACTATCGGCAAGAATTTCCAGAAGAGCATCCTATTAGGCGACTTATATCTCCGTCATTTAAAATGTTTTTTGATTCGTGTTTTTTAATTTGTTAATAAAACTATAATGTATTTGTGAAAAATAAAAATTATCTAATATATTTAATAGTCGCGTTAAAAAAAAACGTATACCTGTTTTTCTGACCGCAAAGTGACGTCACGCTTTAAGAATAATACAATGGTTACTTAATACAAGAGTAATGCAACGTCTGCCTCAACGCATTCATTAAGAGTAATGCAATGTGTGCCTCAACGCAATTATTAAGAGTAATGCAATACTGATCATTAACACAAAATACAATCGAAACATACTTTCGGATGCTCCCAACCAACATAGACCGGCGCTTCCTTCGTTATCGAATCGCGTTACACAGGAAGGGAATTCCAGAACGGATGTTCCGAACCTGCAAAGCTTTCCTTCATATGCACCATGTAAATGTATGCCGGAGGTATAGTGAGCAATCAACATACCCTAATTAGTCAGTGGCTTGATGGCCGGCTATGCAAACCTCGAGAATCCTCTCTCTCCCTCGCCGCTCTCTCTCTCTCTCTCTCTCTCTCTCTCTCTCTCTCTTCTCTCTCTCTCTCTCTCTCTCTCTCTCTCTCTCTCTCTCTCTCTCTCTCTCTCTCTCTCTCTCGCTCTCTCTCTCTCTCTCTTAAGACAACGTTTCGATATATCGATCAATATTATATACGTTTCTACAGATTATGTATCCTGCGCATAATCGATCGGCTTGTAACGGATATGTGCGTAGTCTCGGGGCAAACAGATTTTCCTGCAATTTGGCCGGTGAATAATACTGGTTTGTGGAATTGGTCAACAGCAATATGATAATTAATATGGTCAAAGTTAAATCGTCTGATTAAACAGAATAGCCAAGAATAAATCCTGTCATAATCAAAATCGAACACGATACAGGTTACATCAGTGAATCAGGTTTTTTTTTCGTGGGGTGGAGATCGGAGGGGTAGAATTCTCGTGGCAATTAATATCACTCAAGAGAACACCCACATGTATATATATATATATATATATATATATATATACTTAAACGAGGGAGGAAGTAGAACAGAGATACGAGACGTTTTGGTCGCCATAGTTGTCCGTTACGTTTGCAGGCGACATATAAATTCGGCGCTCGAATAATTTCGTTCATAATTCAACCCTTTACCTCGTAACTCATACGCTTTTAGACGGGCTGCGGGATCGTTGTTCCGGCTAGTGACTTATGCGGTACTAATGTGATATATGTATAAAAAAATGTGATTTTGAAGACATTTGAGTTCCAGGACCGTCCTGACAGCAGCCCATCATCACTATACTCAACATTGCATAAACCCGAGTGTCTTCTAAATAACTTTTAGATAGATGTCAGGATATTTATAAGAAGATAATTTCAAAGACCGTCTTGTATTTAAAAACGGAGATTCGCTTTAAAAAAAATGTATAAATCGTCCTCAAAACAGCCAGATGTGTTGATAGCCAGCGTGAAATAGAAATAACGGGTTCAAAGTGTTTCTTCCACTTATATGTATATATATAAAATATCGTAGGACGTGAAAAAGTAAGAGGGAGAATAATCTTGAGTCGCCAGGGGGCTTCCGATGCAAATTTGGGGCGTAAACGGTTCTGAAGCGAGGGAAACAAACGACTTCAAGTAGCCCAAGCGAAGGTGTGGAATTTCGCGCGAACCTTCTCCACTTAGCTCCCCCTATACTGGAACGAATTGTCACAGTCTTCACTTTTTATAACAACGTCATGCAAGACTGCTGTAAACTGTATATGTTTGAAATGCAACACACGCACACTTGCACACTCTTGTACATCTGTATGCACGTACGTCATGGCTCGTAGAGCGAGTCGAGTGAAGATTTTATTCGACGGTTGTTAATTAAATAAGAGCGATACGCTCGAGCGCATGTGCAACGAGCGCATCATACGTGAAGAGTTTATCATTTTTTTTCAATGGACTTGTCCGCGAACATAACGATTTGTGCTCATTAATCGTTCGAGTTAATTAACGAGCGTGCCAACACTTATTTTAATTGCTTTGCGCTTGCTTCTTCATTAACATCTTTGACCATTGTCGTCCGAAAAAGTTGTCAAGTGATGGTCCATTTAAATCGTTTTTATTTTCGTCAATGTTCTAGTAGGATGTTCCTTCCAACATTGGTGCAAGTCATTAATAATTCAATTACTGCTAATATTGTTGCAATATTCGCAAGCGAAAATTAACCGGTTAGCACAGTTTGGCAGTTATAACGAATCACGATTTAATTTCTTTCACGATTTACTTTGAATGAGTTTACTTTACTTCTGGTTTACTTTGAAATGCGTTATTTTTTATTCTAATTCAATATAAATTATATATACACAACCGGCGAAAAATTCACGGACAAAAATTCAAAAAAGTTCCGGAACGATTTTTTATGCTATTTCGCCGATAGTTCACATAAATGAATTTAATAAACGGCATTTTAAAGGGGAGAAATTCACCTTCATTCTGTTTTTTTTTTATTTTTACTATTTTTTTACGACTAGTACCGTTTTTCGAAAACGACCATTTTTCGTCTTTTTTTGTTCCTTTTCTGGTGGACCCCGTTTACAGACAATTTTTTTTTAATGCATTTCTTTGATCGGCATCATAAAGGGAAGCTCAAGGATCATTTTGTTTTTAAGCTTCGTACGATTTTTTCTTCTAAAGATATGTTGATTTTTTTTTAAAGAGACAATTTGAAAAATAACATGTAACGCGAAAACGACATGGATTCAAGGAAAACCTCAAGATAGTAAAAAGTTGAATCGGTTTTCGTTGAGTTCGCGAGAATTTTTTCAGTTTTTTTCGAAATTTTTTTGTTCACCTATTTTCGGTAAAAAAAATCAGATGATTTAATTACCGTAACTCGAGAACTAAGGGTTTTGGGGTCAAATTTCAAAAGAGGAAAGAAATTGTTTTTCTACTTTGAACACAATACAATTATTGCAGATTTTTTTTCGACTTTTTTTTCTCGAGTGAATCACAACAAACGACAGTTATTTTTCAGGTAAATCAGATTTTTTTTTATAAGATGAAACGAACGATAATGTTTTCGGGAGGATTTTTTATTATTTGTGGTTATTTTAAAACTTTTTTGAAGTTATATATATATCTATATATAACTTTTATAAAGTTAAAAAGAACGGCAAGTCATAAAAATCCTCCCGAAAATATTATTGTTAGTTTCATCTTGCAAAAAAAATCTGTGTTACCTGGGAAATAATTCTCTTTTGTTGTGATTCAAAATCTATAAATACGCACACACACACACAATATATTTTATAATCGGAATTCTGATAGTACACGAAAGTTACCGATATCCCCGTGAATTCACGCCATTCTTATTACTCTAATACGAATCTTTCTCTGAAAATCATGCATAATAATAGTCTCTAGTAATCATGCAATAATCATTGCATCACGAATCATCAACCGTGGAATCGTAATTTAAAAAAAAATAAAAAAAGTTTAAATGAGATACTCGATCATCGGAAAATTTCCGTTTCGCTAGCGGACGCCTTTTTCTTTGGATTACGTACCAGTAGCCTGACAGATAAGAAGTGTCAGAGATAAGCAATAAAAAGAGAAGAAAACGTATATCGACCTAAATAAAGTCGCGTTTGTTGAATGTGCCCGGAGAAAATGGAGCCGCGCAATTCTCGAGGATGATTCAGAACAGTCGTCTAACATACTCGTAAGTGACGTTTCGCATGAAACATACAATTTTATAACGAGTGCCGATGATTTTGATGTTTGAGTTTTTATACGGCCAGCAGTGAGGTCCGATTCATGAAGCCACACCACTTTGATGGCTTATGCATCGATATGCTTCTCAGGCCCAGAATGGGCAAAGCTAGATTGGTGATCGACCAATTGGACTAATATTAGAACATAATCATTTAGTCATACAGACCCACACGGAAAAACAATATCTCCGTAAAGAAAAAGTACTTAGGCTTGATACTTGGAGGCTGTTCTTATATTGACTTAGGGATGTCACCTCAGTAAAATCTGTGCTACCACAATGAACGAATGTTAACGTAGACTAAACAGAAGTGTCGAACTGATGTACCACTTTATTCGAAACTTGAAACTTAATTTGAAAAGGAAGTTCCGGTACCAGGACATTGGGTCATTATTCCAAAGGCTCGATTTGCAAACTAAGTCTATACGATTTCATGATTTTGTTCTTGAAATAGTACTTGGGGCCTCAGGAGAATGTCTATATTCAGAAAATGGTTCGAAATTACCAAAGAAAAACAGATAGAAGATAATGGGCGACAGAAGCTATGGAAAGGGCGATTCAAGATGTGTTAGATGGGAAAAAAGGTTATACATAAGGTAGCAAGTTATAAAACTTGCTACCTTATGTATAACCTTTTTTAACATTCCTCAAACTATTCTAGAGCACAAAGTGGAGTTAGCAAGAAAAAAATGAAAACCAAATCTGCAATGTCAAAGTTCCTTTCGGCCCTATTCAAATTACTTTTACCAAAAAGGAAAAGGATGAAATCATTGTCTATTTAACGGAGATGGAGAGTCGATTATTCGGCTTGACTACTTTGGAGCTACAGAAGTGTAGTAGACACGATGAGTCTATTCATATTTGTCCTTTTTGTGAAAAAGAACAAAGACTGAAGTACTGAAGACTGTACCTCGTGTTTTCCGATGGAGCAAAAGAGATGATTTTTTAAATGTAATTATTTTAATAAAAAGAGTTATATTTTTATGTTTTACTTTATTAGATTACGAAAGAGTAAAGTCGATTGATTATTTTAATTAAAGTTTAGAGGTTCTGCTAATCAAATTTCTCGTCTTATTAATTGCAAAACCTTAAAGGCCTCGTTTTACCTTGCCTTCCCCAATATAAATATGCTTGTATTCATCCGAAGGTAGTCTTTAAGTCCTGTGGTTGTTATAATATTGACTATAGGGAAAATAGGCCAATACGATGACGATCCTCGAAGTCCAATGGCTTAAAAATCACATTTCCCCATATTACATGCATGGTGTGTGCCAAGTATGATAAGAAAAATCTTAAAGAGCAAACAATGATGAAGGGCGACTCACCAGGTGAGATACGGGCGTAGATACTTGAGATGGAAATCTCGCATATGTGGGGGTTTTCGTGTGTCTGTGTGTGTGTGCATGTGTGCATATATGAAAGAAGTCAGAAGTATGTTAACGTTATGTACACAGGTGTAAGGTATATACGCGTAACACGAGACTCTCTCGACCCGCTGACTCTCGATCGTAAAGGTGTGTCGGAAAGTTCGAACACGGGTGTGTGTGTGTGTGTGTGGGAAAGACCGAGTGCGAAGAAGTGCTGAGGTAAAAATGCAGGTAAAAAGAGCAAGAGGAAAGCAGATAAAAAGGTTAAAAGAGAGTGAGAGAGAGAAAGATGGCTCAGCCCATCATGGCAAACCATATTGGTAGACGGCATGACGCCAGGGTCTTTATTGCAGTGTTCTTTTTTTTTCACGATTTTCTTTTCTCGCTGTAATATACTGGCTCTCGTTCTATCGAGCTGCATCATATCGAACCGCGTCGAGGCCGATAATATGATTCATTATATTTGCGTCGCGATTCGCGTGTACGTCGCGCGTGAATGCAGAAAAAAAAAAATCTTTCGTCCAAACGCGAAAACGGTGTGTGACGAGTTTCCGATTTGACGATCGCACGAGTCACGTCGCTACAAATGCCTATGTTTATGTCAGGATTGTGAAAAAGTGTGAACGACTCTGTGTAAACATTACGTATATAAATACATGTATATGAACGTCATAGTTATTATTTATTCGATTAAGATTGCTTAATTGATAAAGCAAATCAGATAACGAACTCTTTAAGGGGACTGCATAAGCTTTGGAATTTGGAAAAATACTACTTTTCATTGCATCGTTTTATAGCCTAGAGATTTAACTTCAATTTGCAAGAAACATTTTGTAAAAATTCCAAATATTGACCGAGTTATGACGATTTTTGTGAATTACTCTGTTTTCTTTTGCGTTTTTCACGAGACTTTTTCTCGAATGAAAGGGGGTAAGCTGTATCTGAAAATTTATTCGTCCGATTCAGATTAATTTCCGACAGAGTATAGTTTATAACATTTTCCATCAAATGACCGGATGATTTTTTGACATGTTTATGCATTTGTTAATAACAAATGATTAAAGTTGTTTATTTAGTCGAAAATTGGACGTTTTATCTACAGTATTTCAAGGCGCTTTTTTGAAATAATAATAATTCTATTGCTTATCAATATTTTCCAACGAAAGAAAATCCCCAAACTTGGCAAGTATATGTATCAATTTTCAGCAAAATCCCAACTTCGTCATCCCAAGACTCTCATCACAAAAAAACACCGATCTGTTTTTGAACCCCAAACTCACGCAGACTCCGTCAAGTATCGATAAATTAAACACAGGAAGGATCCTCGGCAATGTCGTGTTCTAGAATTATTAGAAGAAACGTGTTGAGCATCCGTGATACTTGTATTCCAACTCGATTAATATGAAGTATCACATAACAAAATCGCGAATGCGGGTGGAACGTGCGAACGTTTTTATTAGGACGTATCTTCTCGAGTCTAAAGTTACGAGCGCTCGAATCCTCGATTCTCCTGAATCACACGAAGATTAAAATTGCAATCGTCACTTTGTCACGTACGCATATCCGCGACATGAACATTTTATTCGACGTTGCCATTTCGAGTGATCCTTCCCTTGCTGTACCCACGTTTGCCGGAGTTCTTTACGTCTCTTCCGCACAGACGTCAACAAGAATTGTTCGCAAGGATTCTCGTGTTTTTTTTTTCAAATCGAAATTAACAAATCGTAAATTTGTATTACCTTAAGCGATTCTCATTCTTTTAAAATCAAAATTAATAAATCGTAAAGTGTTATTATCGTCATCAATTCTCATTCTTTTTCAATCGAAATTAATAAATCGTAAATTGTTATTGTCCTTATCGATTCTTATTCTTTTTCAATCGAAATTAATAAATCTTAAAGTGTTATTATCCTAATCAATGCTCTTTCTTTTTAAATCGAAATTAATAAATCGTACGTTGATTAATAAATCGTAAATAAATGAGACATTAATTTAACTCAATAATGCGAATTCCAAGTGTATCTTCAATTTCCCGAAACAAAAATTACCACCCAGCTAATTGAAAAACGGATTTACGCATAATCCTTGCACGAACGAGATTCTATTTACGAAGGGACTAAAATCGTGGGACCTTTTCGACAGATTGTCGTGAAAAATGTTCAGCAAATGAGTGAGGACAATCAGTAAATAGAGGGATGAATACATTATCATTATTATTATCGTCAAACGATGCAATGGAACTTTTTTTTTCATCACCCACGTTTTACTCGCGGTTCAACTGGCACAAGTAAAGCGTACGATTTTATATTTTTCATAAATTAAGGGCTCACACAGGATTATATATATATATATATATATATATATATATATATATATATAATTCTTTTCATGCAGGAGTACTCACTCGAGTTCGAACTCGTCCATAGCGGGCTTATACGTTAATAATTCACGGTCGACTTAAGTTGCCTAATAAAGGGCAAACCACAAAGTGCGTGTCAGCGAGGACACGCGCGTATTATCTTAGTCGTGAATATGCTTTTGCTATGGCGGGTCCGTGTCCCTGTCCGCGACCCCCAATTTCCGTCGTCGAGCGTCATTGTTCTTTTGGACGTGAGGCAAATCGGTTGGATCGAGCCGGCGAATTAACCCTTTAGAGAATCACTCTTTCGGCACAGGTCCCTGGTACTTTGGGGCTTACGGAAGGACGTGAATATATATTCGTGGACGTGGTGTATATTATGTTACGGGTGAGGCGAGATGAGACGATGGGCCATGGTCGTTGAATGATACTGACGCGAAGTCTTTAGGAGAGAGAGAGAGAGAGAGAGAGAGAGAGAGAGAGAGAGAGGGAGGAAGAGACCTTTGAGGTGTAACGGGCTTTCAGTAATTGTAAAATCGCTTTGCCAAAGGGTTTCCAACGTTCTTGATGAGGAGTACAGTCGTAGATGAGCAGCAAATCACTTTTTAAAATTTTATCAAGAGTGTGCATTCATTTTAAGGGATTTCTTTCGGTAAGAATGTGGAAAAATTGTGAAAAAATGTTTACAAATTGATCATTCAAAATATAGTCCATCGCTAGCCACTACTTTTTTTCCAGTTTTTTTTATGTTTCAAAACCCAACTAATCAACAAGCAACTGTTGGTTCATTACTACATAGTACCAAATCATGTTGCATACGTCTGATTTTTTTTATGCAATTCTTACTTTGTCTAACTTACCTCATACTCATGCTCAACTTACCCCACTATTGGGGCAGGTTGAGCAAATATGGCCTTAGTCATTTGATAACGATTATCTGTGAAACAATAAGGATAACAGGAATTTCGTCTACAGACTTTTTTTGCAGATAAATTTCCTATTAACCAAAGTAGGTTTCATTCTTATTCGGCAGACTGTTAAGGAATTACAGGGCGATAATTCTAAACTTGCTCAAAATGTGCCTCCCTACCCTAGTTATAATCGTAAAAGTTCTTGAAAAGAAAGATTCTGTTTAAATTATAAGCCAGGTACGATAGTAATCCAATTTTTGGCATATGTTGCAAGCATCTTTACCAATACACCATTGGATAATCGAAAAGTCCCCGTCATCAGGGCAATAGAGGATTAATCTTTCCGATAATGGGGGATCCCAGTTGGGCAATGATTAAAATTGAGTCCGATCGAATAATTGGACTTCTAGCAAAAATATGCAAACGATACCTGGTGTTTTTACTGTCCCGAGGCAATATAATCCCCGTGGTCCGGGACGGCAACGATATCGCAAATATTATTTTATTTGTCAGCGCCGATCGTCGCACCAGTCGAAGCGAGAAGGAAATATATCGCTTTCGAAATGTAGAACCTAAGTGAGGTGGACACGACACTGTAAAGCCCTTGTGGCCCTGATATTCCGGAGATTAAACGAAAAGCGAGAGAGAGAGAGAGAGAGAGAGAGAGAGAACCCGCGAGAGTCACGCCCGGAGGATTAAAGCGATTCCGCGAATGTATGCAAATAGAAATGTAATCTTGTGTCAGCGGCCCGAGCAATAATGTCAATCAAACGCACTGGTGGTCGGAAAGCCAACAATGGGGAATCGGGACGAGTAACTAAAGAGGTATACACATATAGGAAGAGCAAGAGAGAGAGAGAGAGACTTCTGTCCACGGGTGACTCTCGCGGGTCCATTCCGTTGCATCAGTGATGAGTATGGTCCAGGGCGAATATGCAGTATGTAAATGTTGTCATATCAATGAGGATCTGCATATGGATGCAACGGCAGATACGGCGAGAGAGTGAGAGCGAGACAATCAAGCAGTGCACATATATACGAAAGGGTAGAACTCTGATGCACTTTTTATACATCCACGGGTCATTCCATTTATGAAAAATAACACTTTGCAACAATTCTCAACCAAAAATGACCATGAGCGGAAAACATTGTGTCATCATATGTCACGCAGGCATCAAACGTTTTTGCTATATCGCGGAATCTTTTTATTTCAAGCAGGAAATTAGTTCGAGGTATCTGGATCGAAAGACCAATTTGAAAGTGCCTTGTAAGAATCACTTTTATTCGCTAGAATACGTTGCGAGCTTTTCTTTAGGTCCATTTGGTTTGTTTGGATTTTCCTCTGTTCCTACTCCGATCGGACATTTTTATCCCTATTCCTTTAGAATGGTTAAGTTTATTTTAATCCCTTCTTTGATTGGACAGTTTTATCCTTTGTTGCTTCAGATTGGGTGGGTTTGTTTGGGTTTATTTCCGTTCATCCTTTGATTGAACATGTTTATGCCTTATTCCTTTAGGTTGGTTGGGTTTTGTTTGGGTTTGTTTTCGTTTCTGCTATGATTGAACATTTTTATCTCTTGTTCCCTCAGGTTCGTTGAGTTTATTTAGGTTCGTTTTTTATGTCTTGATTTAATTGACCATTTGATTCGATTGGACATTTTTAATCTCTTATTCCCTTAGGTTGGTTGGGTTTATTTAATTGGACACGACACACGCTTTTCCACAATTTATTTAGCTCCGTTTCGGTTCCTGCTGTACAACATTTTCATTAGACACGATCACGTTGCAAGCTGTCCCTCAAATTGTTTATAAAATTATGCTACAATTATTGGAATGCGAACAGCAAATTTTACACCGAATGTCCTGTACAGAGGCGTCATGGAGACATGTGCAGTTTCGTGTTTTCAGTTACGCAATGGCGTCCCAGCACGAACGGACGTGCGAGTGCAAGTTTATCCCCGTGACGAGCTTAGAAGCACAATCGGGCTTTTATACGTCAATATATCTCGTACGGACGTACAGTGAAGCGAGTCAGCGGAAATTCACGTGTGAGCATCGGGGAGCAGAATTTGTTTCGGAGATTGACACGCGCCAAAATGCATCATCGTTTTTATTTAAATATTTCCCCATGTAATTTTCCAAAATTGAAACAGTAACCTAAAGTTATCGACATTAACCCTTCGTGGTTACCCTGGGTAGAATCGACCCGTCGATCAATTTTTGGCCTAAATATATAATAGTTTCCGGCTTCGAACGGGACTGTATTCACCATCTTACTCCGAGTTTGAACTATCCTCATACCATAAAATTTACCCTCTTCACATGTCGGAATAAATACCTTTTTTGGAACGCGCACTATGCTACTATTTTTTCCCCGAAAGTAGCATATCTAAGGAGTATCACGTCCAAATTTTAGGTAAAAATGTTGAAAATTCACGGAACTATGATTTTTTTGAGGGAAAAATGTATTTTTTGCATTTTCACCTGTTTATTATTTTTGTTCAACATGTCGCCATTTTATTTCTTATAAATAATTGTTTCGTACATTATCTAGAAAGTTCAAAGCAAGTTCCGTAATTTTTCGAACCACTTCGGACGGATAGTTTGGTCACAATACTTTTTTTGAAAACTAACTGGGTAGAATCGACCTAAGTGAGACCACCGCGATTGAATTTCGATGTGTGATCACGAAGGGTTAATAACGCGAGGCGAACCACAGGAAGTTTCAATCTATCATTAGCACATTATTCATTTGTAGAAATGGATCCGATCATTTAACTGCCTTAATGAATTTTTTCAAAGTCGAGACCTACCTTGACCATTCGCGCACGAAAAAACTGTAGATCACTGCCCGTCATCAAAACTTTTAATCCAAACAACCCGAAACCATATTTGCTCCTTTAGTAAAGGATTTTTAGTTTCGCGTCCATTGCATGATGTTGAAGTTTTTTTTTGTATTGCCGAAATTTTTTTTTTTTCAATTCGGACCACGAAAAATCACACAAACAATTTGCACGATGCTTCTGAAAAATGTATCATCATTTGATAAAAATATATTTTCGATAATACTAAAAATAAAGAAAGAAGAAAGAATTTCCGTTACACTCCAACGATGCAAACTTCAAAACCGTTCTATGCTACTTCTTCCCCAGGTTTTTGTCCTTCCTTCCGCGTCGAAATATAAATCCACAAAGAAAAAATCTTCAAGAAAGGAACGAAATTAATCTGCTGCCTTGTCACGTAATTGTGCAGTTATTTCAACAGGTACGATGTTGGTTCGCAACATTGCGATAAAAATGACCGTCTCTTCGACAACTTCCATCAAATACCTAATGTTAAGAAAATGGATAAGAAATGGTGATGGGTCATATTAGGACGTAGCGACTCCCGGAAGACACTGTAAAATTCCAACAATTTGTGAAGAACAATGCTGGAGACCCAACCAATCAGTCCCGATCGGTGGTTCTTCCCAATGTTTCGAAAAAAAAAAACTTTAGGGTCCATATTTGCCATTTCGACGTATCCTCCGTCTCCATTTCGTCCAGCTCAGACCGATCGATAATCCCAATCACTCGCATATGTTTCGTACGCCGTTCCGAAATAATTAACACCCGACGTCACGGCAAAGCGTGGTGTATATATATATATACGTGACGATATATCTAATCCGCAATCAGAACTCGTGCAACTTGCGGTTAATGAGGACATCGCGTTGTATCTCCACCCCGTCCTAGGGATTTCTGAGAGAACGCGTGCCCGTTTCCTATCTACATATACATACACCTCCCTATGCCTGGGAGTGGAACGCCGGATACAACGATGGCCTTGGGTTAATTGGTTCGCGGATCGTATTCCCCGTTGTTAATGAGCTACCTCGATGACACGTCTCCGGAATATCCCTGAACGGTCCTTTTCATCTCCTGCTGGTCCTCCTTGAGGCCGTGCAACGAATCATTGTCGAAACGTCATGCTCCCAATGACAATCCTCGTTTATATACATATGTGTGTGTGTGTGGGTGTTACAGTTAATAGCCGTTTTCAGTTCGAAAGCCTTTACCCAAGTGAAACCTAAATTTACTCATAAATAAATTTGAATGTTAGTTAAAACTCGTTTTAACTAGAATTAACAAGTTCAAACCAGACGACTCAGTTAAAATGGTTTTAGAATGAGTTCTAACGAAATTCTTCTAACTAGTTCTTCTAACTCTAAATTCTAACTAGTTCTAACGAAATTAATTGGTTAGAACAACTTTTGAATGCGGTCAGAGTTTGGGTTATTTCGGTTATTTGATTGAGTTTGTTCCAAAAAATAGCTCTGACAAAATGGATCAGTTAAAACTGTTTCCGGATGAAGTCGAAGTTTGGGTTTGTTGCAAAAACTAGTTCTTATTAAATGAATCAGACGAAATTGTTTCCGAATGAGGCCAAAGTTGGGGTTTCTCTGAGTTTGGGTTCGTTTCAAAAACTAGTTCTAACGAAATAAATCAGTTAGAATTCCTTCAAAATAAGGTCAAAATTTGTGTGGATTTGTTAAAAAAAACTACTTCTAACGAAATAAATCATTTTAAAATGTTACCGAATGAGGTTCAACGTTTCTGTTTGTTTAGGTTTCTAAACATAAATTCTAGTATCCACTAGAAAAAACTAGTTGTACCGAATGCTTTCAGTGAGGACTGGTTTTGACTTTGGAACAAGCGTTCAAATTGAAATTGAGTTTTAACTGTAATATATATATATATATATATATATGTCTGAGGCACAGGATATTATTCAATTACGACAAGAACCGGCCTCGCTGTTGACCCTAAACATCAAGCAATTTGTACCAAAAAATGCTGAATCAAAGCCAATGCAGGTGCAAGCTCATGATCGTTTTCCCAATAACGAATAAATTGAATGTTTTACTTGATCGATTAATTAAAAATACTAAAATAATGAGAAAAAAAAATGAAATTGTGTTCTAGCTCGATGTCGCCTCCAATGGCACCAATCAACAGGCAATCATTCGTGAATATTTTGCTTAGTTTATTTTTTAATATTTCTTCGTGTGCCCTTGCGGGCTCTTACGATCGTAGCCCAAACTTGTCATTTCGCTGTTTCGAGTTCCTCGGCAACTGTACCAGGTACCACAGCCATTCGTTTCCTGATGCGCTGATGTATCCCGTTTGCACAAAGGCATAGAGAAACTGTGGAAAATCCGTTGCCAATACGGGCGACTACATTTTCACCGAGTTTCGATTTTTATCATCTTGTCATCTTGGATTTATGATCGATATTATCATCCAGGTAAAACCGTCGCTCGGTATTTCGCGCAAGCGGTCACCGATCCAAGTAGTGGCCCAGACCAACGCATGACCCGTCAGATCGCCAAAGCCGCAAATATTTCATCGTTTTTTCTCTCTCTCACCCTCTCCCTCTTTCTATCAGAACGATCATGACTAAAAAGTCTCCAAGGACGCGCGGGATGAAAGGTTCAAAGGTACCGCCCAATAAAAGTGCAACGTGTTTATACAGCGTTCGGCGTGTTCACATTTATTCGTTAGAAAAAGAAGAAAGAATAAGTAAAGAAAAAAAAAAACAAAACAAAACAAAAAAAAAAGAAAAAGAACGTTTCAAGTACAATAATAAATGGCGACGCAAAAGAGGCCTGCGGAGGAGGCCAAAAACGGCGCTTTTAATCGACGCTTAATAACGCTTTTACGATATACATTAACTATATAAAAGTGAAAAAATCTGTACAATGAAAGACATGCGGGTAGCGGAGAGATGTCTCTGTCCGTTTATCTTTGTATCTCGCAAATCGCATGGAAGGTGGAGGGAGGTAGGAAAACGAAGGACTGAGAGGTTTGCGGGGGGGCTTGCGGGGGCAGGGAGAGTTAAAAAGGATTTCGCGTTGTTTTTTTTTCTCTTTTTTTTCCATTCGTTTCTGTTCCTACTATAAACCGCTCTGCGGAATGAGGCTCGTAATATTAATATTTTATTGCAGCCTCGCGCTCAGCCACCCGAGCGATTCGAAAACGCACATCGACGAGGACAGCAGACGCGAGACGATCATTTTAATATATATATATATTTATTTTGTTTCCTTATTTTTTCTTTTCTTTTTTTGTTCATCCTTGTCATTTATCGTGTGTATAAATATATATATATGCAAAATAATCGATCGAAGTAGATGCACGTTTATTATTCGTAATGTAATAATAATAATAATAATAATAATAATAAAAAATAATATATATTATACTGGTAATAATACGAATCGTTGTGGTACGTGTCTCCGGGGGATCGTGGGGAAAAAAATGTAGAAAAAAAAACATCGTCGTTTCAATAAAATTAATAACATGATGAAGAAAAGAAGAAAAAAAAAGAAATCGTCGTAAAACATCAAATAAACGTAGCAATAACGTATGGTCTGTAGTGACTTAAATAACACAGCATCGTATGATTAGTTTTTTTTTTTGCGGTTTCGCCCTACGACGCTCTGCCATCTTTTTTTCTGTTTTTGCCTTTCTTTTACATTTTTTTTTTTCATATACACACACACACAATCCTATCCGCGGAATCATTTTTTCTCCATTTCCCTCTACGTCTATCGGGATTCTTCTCGTTTTTTTTTTCAATTCTTGCTTGCCTGGAGTAAAAATCGAATCGATATCACCGGATCAAGCAGAGCTAGAATAACGCGTAATCCCCGTGTATAAATTACTAGCGCGACTTCGAAAATGTTAAACGTAAATAAAGGAGGAAAGAGCGAGAGAGAGAGAGAGAGAGAGAGAGAGAGGCAGTGATAGAGTAAGAGAAAGAGAGAGAGAGAGAGAGAGAGAGGAGAGAGATGAAGTGACAGATCAGTATACGATAATTGTCATTATTCATAGTGTTCCCTCGTGAAATGTCGCGTTTCGTTTTTTCCTCTTTTCTTTCCTCATCCCTCGACTATTTGTCCGAGGGGAAAAAAAATCAGATTGATTCGACAACGATGGGAGAATAATTTTCGCCTAGCTACGCGAGGGTACCTGTCAGCGCTTGCAGAAGGAAAAAAAAAACTAGAGCAAACTGTCTCAGCGACAGAATGAAGCGATATAAAAAAAAAAAAAAAAGAAATTCCTTCGGGTAAATTTTCTCGCCATGTTGAGCCGCAAGTGAAGAAAAGAAAAGAAAAAAAGATCTCGTCCCACTTAAATCCGCAACATCGAGAATGCGTTGTACAAATATATCACGTGACCGCCGCGTTGTCCAAATCGATTATCACATGAGTCGGAGTATTAAAGTATTCAGAACCAAACAAACGAGTGGCAAAAGAAAAGAAGAAAAAAAAACATGTAAAAAGAAGAAGAAAGAAAAAAAACGATATCGAAGGTACGAAGAAACGAACAAAGTTACGTATCGATGAAAGTTAAATTGATCTCGTGCGCCGTTCGTCAACAGTTCGCAAATATCCGTTCTCCCCCCTCGTTATATATTTGGTCACTTCTTTGGATTGGTCAGCTGGACGAAAAAAAAAAAAAACAATAACAATGAACAAAAAAAAATTCACCCCCATAAATATGATCTTTTCTCTCTCCCCCGCCGCCCTTTCTCACCACACTGCACACGACTTTGAATATATCGTCTATGTAATAAGCGTCGCTGTTTCTTTCTCTCGCTTTTCGATAATATTTATATCTCTGTTCTTTGTTATTTTTTTTGGTTCTTTTGTGACATTTTTTTTTGCTTCTTTCTTCTCAATGGGCAAGAAAAAAAAACATATATATATATATATATATAATATATATGTATATGAGTGTTTTGCAAAGAAAATAAAAATACGATTGATCGCGCGGTGGTTACGGTTCAAAGTCCAGACTTTATCACAATGTATGTTTGCGAGCTTTGGCGACGGCACGAGTTTTATTACCCCCTCGGACAGACGCGCACCCCCATATAGACATATGCGCGCGCGCGCGCGCACACACACACACACACAGATCCGTAGAAAAATTCAGACGTCAATTAAAAGCTTCGATCGTTTATCGTCAGTCGCGCGCTCTCTCAATCACACAATTTTTGGCTCTCAGCGATTTGGGCGAATTAATTTTCCTTCGCGCCAACCAAGTATCGCTTGAAGCCTGGACAATCGACGGCGGTCTTTATGGTCCACGGGACATTTGGCTACGAGCAACGGCTCTCTCGTGTTGGTTGGGTACGATTAATCTTTTTTTTCCCTCCTCGCTTTCGCTTTTCTCTTCCGATTGGACTTTTCGGCGGGGAAAAAAAGAGGAAAAAACGTGACGATGCGATAGCATCCTTTTTTTTTTTCGACGATTGTGCAAAATTTGTCAAAACGGAGCTAGAATTTTCCAGTCGGAATTCATTTCGCGGGAGACTCGATACTTCGCGTCAAAAATCGATGAGTTTATTCCTCGCGGATTAATGACGCAAAAAAGTTTCAGCCTTCTACGAAAAAAAAAAAAAAAAACAAAAAACAAAAGGGAAATGAACAAAAGATTACTCTTTTCTTGTTCCGAAAAAATGTAATGAAACAGTTGATTCCAAACTTCACAAATTTCTACAATTCGTTGCTCGTCATCATTAGGCATGATAATAATAATTTTTTTTTTTCTTAGCATCGAGCGTTGTTCCGTCAATCTTTCTCTCGTTTCTTCCGATCAATAGTCGGAAGATGTGGTGATTAACGCATTTTTTTTCATTTCTTTCGTGTACCAAAACTTCTGCTCATTGTTTGTTTATTTTATTTTTATTTCTTTTATTTTACGCGTTTACACGTCACGTAAACGGGCAACTCGATTGCACCGGAAATGATCAAGTATGTATACGTGTAAATTATATATATATATATACACCACATGTACCATGGTGTACTACAATAATTTATTACTGGTAAAGAGAACAAAAAACAAAGAAAGAAAGAAATCTTACAAAGTGCAACGTCAAGAGTTCATATGTACTAAGGGTGTTCCAATTTTTTTTTTCCCGCTTCTCGTCTCGACAATTCGAATTCGATGTCTCGTCGTAAGTACGTGAAACGAAAGACAAAGAAAGCCAAAAAAAATCGGAAGATCCTTATATATACATATATATACATGTACGGGCTCTACGTCGTCGTTTTTCCATCCGAATAATTCTGCGTTTTTTTTTCTTCTTCGCTAACACATGATACAATTATTCCAGGTCGAGGGGGGGGGGGGGGGGGGGGCAGGCGCAATTGACGATGTCACGAGTACGGATGAGGTAACGAGGAAAAAAGTGACAAACAGAGAGAAAGAGAAAGAAATCAGCGTATAAATGAAATGAAAATGAGAACGAGATATAGGTGGAGATAAAAAAAAGAGAGAGAGAGAGAGAGAGTCGAGTACGGAGACGACAAAAATAAACGAAAAAGGACAATATTGATCGTAAAAAGAGCAACCGTAAAAAAAAGAAAATGCACAAGAAAAAATCTCAATGCTCGGTCCGGTAAAGACTAGTCGATTACTTCTTCAGTGCCGGAATTAATGACCCTTATTCGTATGCGATGGTATGACAGTAAATTTATATACGTAAATGGTCGGTAATAAGAAATCATACCATTAATGAATAATAATGAATATTAAATTAAAAAAAATAATAATATTAATGTAATAATTCATAATTCAATAATATTTATAATAATGATAATAATAGTCATAATAATAATAATAATAATAACTAGCTATTATACATAATCAACGCAATATCGACAAATATAATTTACGTGAGGAGGTTAAAGAGTCACGGTGACTTTCGATTCTCGATGTTTTCCCGTTCATTTTGGGCAGTGAGCAAAACGAAAAATAATAGACTCCCAATTCGTTTAGTCCATGACTTTTCGCCGAGACTACGAGAATCCATTGACAATTAAAAAAAAATTAAAATAAAAACAAAAAAAAAAACAAAAAGAATCCAAAGTCACCGGATTTACACGCTCAGCTCGCCTCGCAATGGACGCACCTCCAGGAGATCATTTGAAAGTGTGTGTACGTGTTTTTTTGTGTGAGTGTCCGTCTCGTAATTCGAAGTATAGCTTTTTTTTCTCCTTGTTACGCTTGAAATTAAAAAAAATATATTAAAAAAAATGGCCACCGATCGATTGAGCATGGCGCGAATCATTCTGACCTTTTTTTTCGCGTGTACGTGCAGTTTGTGTTTTCGTGTACAATTTTTTTTTTTTTTTACAATTTATTCTCGTTATCGAAGTTTCGATTTTATTCGGGGGCGGGGGCGGTAGGGTCGTCGACAAGGGATGTGGGGGCTGAATAGCCACCGGACACGTGCCGCGGGAGGGGTTGGAGGGAGGGAGGGAAGAAGGGTTGTCTCGAAGGGTGAAATTTCGGATTACAATATTCATATGATTAATCTTGTTTTTTTTTTGTTCGTTCTACAATTAGAATATTTATTAATAATTACGAGATCACAGTGACGCTTTGACGCGCGGGGATCTCGGGCGAGCGGGCTGCAGTGTCTTTGTCCGCAGTTTCGTAAGGTGCCAATTTTTTTTTACATTATTTTTCGTTCTTTTCCCTCACTGCAATCAAGTGCATGATGCGTAGAAAAGCAAGAAAAGTAAAAAAAAATGAAAAGAAAAAGGGCAAATAACCGAACGAAAACAATTGCCGTACAAGACACACGTGGCGCAGCCTGCTCCCCACGATCCACATAGTCACAGTTACAGCTTATTTTTTTTTCCCACCTTTCTCGTCCTACAAAAAAGACGTAGTCTCATCATCATCATCATCATCATCATTATCATCATCATCATCCTCATTACATCATCATCATCGTCATCGTTGCTTCGATTAATCTCCAACGACGACGACGGGACGAAAAAAAAACTACGTTTTTTTTTTAATCTCCACCGAGAAAAACAAAAAGAAGAACGAGATCGCCAAAAAGAAAATGAAGAATTTTTATACTTTCGTTTGACTTACACAGTCCCCTCGCGCCAATCACCTCCTCGTTTTGCCGCTGCGAAAAAAAAACAATTCGCTGCACGCGCTCGAGGAAACAAAATTTTCACGCTATCACGCATGTGCCGTCTAAAATGTACACGTGGACACATATATACGTTCACGTGGATATATATATATGTATATATATGTGTTCACGTGTACGCGCGCGTCCTTCGATATATATCGTTATATATATATATATATATATATATATATATTTCCTTTTTTTAATCAATGTTTATTCATTAATTATTACGTTCTCAATATGGCCGACTAATAGCTAAAAAAGAAAGAAAATAATGTCGCTACAAAATCGCTTACGGTTTCTAGATGTCCGTTTGTTTCTTCGTTGGCGGAAAAAAAAAACGGACCGCGCGATGAAGAAAGGGAGACCGCGCGAAGGAGAACAAGAAAAATGATGGCTTACGCTTCTCTCTCTCTCTCTCTCTCTGACATTCAATTGATTTCCTTCGTTAAAAAAAATCATTTTTCCCTCTTTAATTTTCCCTTCGCTCATCGCGTTGTCAAATGCACAGGGGGGTCGCTCACCCGCGGAGAGAGGGAGGCTCATATCTCGGACAAAAGCGAATATATTTACACGCGCGTTTCTTTTCCACCCGGGGGAAAAAGAAAAACAAACGCGATTCTTCAAGTTCGTTTTATTATTTTTTTACTCCATCGATTTGTCATTATTTTTATTCTTTCATCTTTACTCTATCTATACCTTAGTACTTTATATATTTTTTCAGCTTTTTTTTTTCTTCGCGGTTCTTTACACTAAGTCTACTCACGGTGAAGCCACGTAATTTGCTTATTCAGTTGCGAGATGAGAAGATAAAGAACGAATGTAAATTGATCGTGCTCACCGCGATCGGGAGAGATCAAGGCTCGGAGGAAAGAAGAATGCGGTTTGGGGCGAGGGGGCAAGGGAGGAGAAAAGGACGGGGGCTGTGTGATTAACGGTAGAGAGGGTGTTTGACCGCGAAAACCCTCGAGTACCGAAAATTAAGAAAAATGTGGAAAGCGGAGAGGTAGGGAGAAATAAATAAAAATAAAAGAGGAGAAGAAGAGGGGGAGGAGATAAAGAGAAATAAAGAGAGCGGTGAATGAGAGAGATAAAGAGAAATAAAAAAAGGTGGAGAAAGAAAGAGAGAGCGATGAAGAAAAATAAATAGAGAGGTGTATGAGAGAGACATAAAAAGTAATAGAGAGGTAAAGGAGAGAGAGAGAGAGAGAGAGAGAGAGAGAGAGAAAGGGCGAAGAAGGGAGCATGGGGAGAAAAAGAGATAACTGCGAAAAGAAAAAAATAGGAGGAAAAATGAACAATTGAGTTTTCCGTAACTCGGTGAGACACGAATGGCAGTTTTTTTACCTCTGGAAAAATTGACGAGCCATTGATATATATATCCACACACACACACGCACACACACACACACACACACACACACGCACACACACACACACATATCTCATCACTTCGCAATTGAAAAAATACGCATCATCCCTATTGCCTAAATAAATACTATTATCTTTACACACTGGAAATACTTGTTTACAGACGATTTTACGAGTGTACGTTGTTTTTTTTTCTTTCTTCAACGACAATGCGAATTCCTTCTCTCATGCTTCTCCTTCTTTTTTTTTCCTTTCCATTTACGTCGCTACGGTAAATTTTGTGCTCGAAAAAAAAAACAATCACTGACAGAAAACTGTGGACAAATTAAAATGTTTAGCGAGATAATTTTCGAGGCAAAAAAAAAGAAGCGAGTGTAGTGAGAAAAGATCGAGACGGTTGAGAGAGAAAAGTTTTTCTGGACAGAGTGGAATTATCGTTAGTTTTTTTTTTGCCAAGTAAAACGATCGAAATGGGGAAACGCTAGGGGGGAAGGGGCAATGTTCGAGGGTAGGAGAGGGGAGAGGTATACGTCCCGTCCAAAGTGCGTAAGCGTTGGACGTGGACACCTCTTTAAGAGCTAAGCTACCGGAGATCATTTGAAAACTGTCCACAGGCCGCGCAGCTAGCCAATCAAGATGCTGCGTGCCTCGGGTGTATTTATATATACACTTCTTCATATATATATATATAAATATATTCATATATACATATAATGTATCAATTATCTACGTTAATAATGTCATTAAAAAAAAAGTGCAGAAAATCTCCGATTTTTTCAATCGATCCTCCAAAGTTTCGTTAATTTTTAAACTTTCGTTTATTTACTTCTATTAATGGTGTGTTTTTTTTTCTCTTTCTCAAGATATAAATACACTCTTGTCACACGCGATTGCTCGCCCTTTTTCCCTATACTTTCCTGTACATACTCCACTTTTGTCAATTTTCGTCCCCTCGCGTGTTTTCACGTTATTCTCTTTTCTTTTTTTTTTTTTTTTTTTTTGAAGTCGCGCGATCGCTGTCTCGTCCGAATCGATCGATGACGATATTTTCGTGCTCGATCAAAACTGCAGAATTTTGGTGTAGATGTGTGCGTGTGTGTTTTTGACGATTATTTTTCATGGAAATTTCGAGTAAATTTTTGCCCAGAGATAACTGGAATAAAAAGAAATAATTAGCAGAAGATTTTCGACTCGAGTAGAACGAATCAAGGATCGATCAGGCGAGACTGAGTGAGCGATTTCGCGACTTCTATCGTTGGGACGAGAAAAGAGACTCCGAGGGGACGCAGCACATACACACACACACACACACACACACATGGGAACACTTTTGTTCCGCAAATCCATTCACACACGCGCGCGCTGGACAATCTCTCTTTTCTATCACGCTACTAACAAACACTTTCACCTTAGGCTTAAGTTTTATTTTTATTTTTTTCCTCTTTGTTTATATCCGTAATGAGATCATCATTTGATTATTCGGTTGGGTCCTCTTTGGATCTCGTCCTTATTTTCCCTCCCCTGAACCTCGAAAAGACAAAGGAAGATGGAAAGATGAAAAGAAAGAAAGAAATAAAGAAAGAAAAAAAACAAAAAGATAAGAAGAAGCATCGTCTCTCTCTCCTGGCAACCCCCGTGTGTCTGGTAATTTTTATAAACACACCCACACACACACACACACGATGTTACAATATAATCGATAAGTATCGTCGTGATTTTCGTCGCGACTTGCGCGTTTCTGGTCGAGAAAAATACAAAAAGCGCAAAAAAAAGGAAAAAAAAAAAACAAGAAAAGAAAAAGTATAACTCTCGATCGCGAGTTGCTTCGCGCGCAACGATTAGCAATATTTTGTTTTTGCTTCTTTTCACGGTAATTTTTTTTTTTTCCACGTTAGACCGGAAGTTCGGCAAGTCGCGCGACTGCGATTTTTCGCGAACAGGAAGACGAAGAGAAGGAAAGAAAAATGGTTGGAAATTGACGAATTTCTGGTTTCTTTTTTTTTACTCTTCTCTTCCTCCTCCTCTCCTTCTTCTTCTCCAGCGAAGTTTCTCCCTCGGCGTGTCCAAAGAGTCCGCAGCGGCTGGTCGAAATTTCCCGCTGGATTTTTGACATTTGCGCGCGGACTTCAATCTCAGCGATTTTTTTTTTTTCTTCTTCTTCCTCAAATTCTTGCGCGACACTTGCTTTCTCGTAGCTCGTCAAAAAATTTTTCACCCTCTGTCCTCCCGGCTCTCGCCTTTGGCTGGGCGAGTTTTTTCACTCGTGAGCAAAGCACGCGTTACTCTCGGTTCTTCTGATCCTCGCTGGTGACACGAGCGCGGGGGTGGAGACGAGGATGGCGCGAGGGCTTGGATGGAGGCCGCCCCGATGATTCATTCAATGACACGATCGACTCTCTCGGTCCGCAAGGATCGTGATAATAACGATTCTTCCTGCGTCTGGTTATTCTCTATCGGAGGCGTGATACGAGTCGCCAGCCGAGATAGAGAGCAACGGTCGTCCAGAGTGTTTCGCGCAATGGTGCCGGTATTAGAAGCGAGAGAATGCTGTCGGTCGACGAAGGCGCGCTCGGGGCCGTAACTCCTGGGAAACTCGCGCCGATGAACGGGAGCCTCGACTTCTCGACCTCGGCGTCCTGAAACAATGCAAATTACGATCACTCCTTTAATTATCGTGAGTCATTACGAGGGAGGGGGTTTCTTCTTTTTTTTTTTGGTTTTCAAATTGCGCGTATATAAAGATATATTTATATAAATATTAAGTGGAATTAATTCTGGACACTTTGAGTTTAAAATTTTTACTTTTCTATTTTTTTTTTTTTTAAACACTTGCAACACTAACGGGGTGTCTAAATTTGACCAGAACTAACATTTCATGAAATTTAAGGATGTATAAGGCAAGGAATAAGGGTTTTTTTTTCATGACTTTCAGTATGACTTTCTGGTTTAAAAGTATACTTTATAATTCTTTAGTGCGATTAATTTTTAGATTTATATTCTGTTCTTTGAAACAGATGTGTGTCGTATGCCAATAAAACGTATACAAAATAAACGTAAAGTTACCAAACTGTACAATTCCATGTGTAGTAAAAAATGTGGGACAAACATCAGTTGGGCTGAAGAAACATTCAGCTGACGATTGTCCCGATGAAATGGAACATCGTTAAAATAAAAGGACTGTCAGGGGAGAAATAATTTTCCGGAAATGCCAAGTCTGTCGTAGGGCCAAAAGCGCGAGGACGATGATCAAGTGTGCTATATACGTGTGTATGGATTCGAGTCGGACCCGAGCAATTAATACCGAGGGTTCTATACTTTGTGCTCTCTCTCGCTCTCGAGAGAGAGAAATTCAAGGGTGTCGGAGAGGAAACATCCAACGATCTGCGAGCCCACAAGTATATACTCTCTCGTGCGCTCGACTTCCGATTCCCGTTTCTTTCTTAATTCGTGAGGAGAGCCGCAGTAATAATAAACGCGGAAAAGTCCAATCTCCGCCCTTTATGGATACGACACACATATATATAACAGAGAAGAATATAATAAGAACTTTTGGATAGGGTGTCTCCTATCACGGTTTTCTTAACACGAGAAAACGCAGTACGTGATGGTCCCTTTTCCCTCGTCCTTTTTTGTCCTTCCATGATATATATATATATATATATATATATAGGGTGGCTCGAAAAGTGACGTTCAAAAGAAAAATCTAGATACCTTTTATCACTCTATCCAAATCACTCTTATGTATCTTCTACGATATTTTTTCTACTTTCCGAGAAAAAAGCATTTTTTTTCTTTTTCGTTTTTGTATATGTACTTTCCTCGCGATTTTCTCACCTTGTGTTATCGTTGACAAGTGCACTGTTAAGCAATATATAAATGACCAACTGAACACTAACGTTGATGCCTTAATTTTGGAGCAAATTTGAAAAATTGCTTTGAAAAATTTGATTTGAAAAATCTAAATTTTGAGCAAAATTTCAAAAGATAGGTTTGAGAGGATCAGTCACTAAAGTTCGTATGATTGAAAACAAAATACTTATACTAGTTTAAATGACTCCTAATTGGTATTAACGAGTTACACCTTGCTCGTGGCCGGAAGAAAGCGGAATTTATGCGAATTTTTTCTGGGAGAGCGTGCACAGGATTCCTATTTTTTTTTTTTACATTTCAGAGTATGGTTTTTACGTATCTTTTCCAATTTTTGTATTAAAAAATATTCATAAATATGGTAGATAGAATTATTTGTGCAGACCGCTGTTTGAAAAACGACGTTCGCAGTGACCACTGTTGCTCGGAAACAAATCATTCGAAATAAAAACATCGAACGCAGTTAGTTTTTATATGAAATTGTCTAGTGCTTGGACGAAGGATTTAATAGAACATTGATTTTTAAAGAAATGGCCACAGTCCAAAGTAAAATGATCGATTGTCGGTGAAAAATCGCTCAACTTTCGTTGATAAAAAAAACTATGCATTGAAAAAAAAATTCTGTCGTTCAAGCACTGCTTTTTGATGTGTAAAGAAAGCTCGGAAAATTCGAAGTTGATCGGTGCAGTGTATTTGAGATATCGTGGTCACCGATTTTGAAAAAAGTAAATTTAAGAAAAACGCGATTAAACATATAAACGCCCATAACTCCCTTAATTTTGATCGGATAGACTTGAAATTTTTCAGAGAATATTTTTGAAATGTTATATTGCATGGTTATTTCAATTCCGTTGAAAACCAAATATCGATATTAAAAAAAAAAAACAACTAGATATAAGCCCTTACAAACTTTTAAGAGAGATCGTATATACACAAGAGAGGTCTAAGTACATACAAAAAAAAAGAAAAATAAACAGAAGCCTATGCTACAGAAAACTATTGTTAGATATTGATACGGGGCATCTAGATTTCCCTTTAAGACGTCACTTTTCCAGCCACCCTGTATACACGACGATTCGATAGCACGGAGGAGAGCTCGTACTACCAACAATCGCGACCAGAGAAAAGATTATCGGGCTTGCGGAAGAATATCCGCGAAGGGACATTAAGGGGGAGTGAGAAACGAGAGGACGCGAGAGGGAAAGGAAGGAGAGAAGAAAAAAAAAGGAAAAACACGTCACATTAAGAGAGAATTATGGCGGATCGGGGAGATAGGGAAAGCCGAGGATGAAAGTGTTCTTCTCTCGTTGTCAATTAATTGTATCTCTCTCGCCTCCGCACCCGAACTATATATATATATATATATATATATATATATATATATATATATATATATCGATGTACGAGTATATATATCGGACAATCGCGTGGACACGTATTTCTTCTTCTCGAATGGTCTTCCTCCTGAGTACATATCCACGCACTTGTGGACACCCTTATAAATATAAATCTTGCGGAGTGCATCGAGCACGCTCCGGTGATCGTAATATCTCTCCTTATCAATAATCGAATATGTTCCCGGGAGAGACAGAGAGCGAGCAATAAAAATGATTTGCTTCTCTTCGTTTCCGTTTCGTTCTCCCTGATTCCCGTAAAATTTGCATTGTCTCGATAAAACGAAAAAAATAAATAATTTTTTTTTATTCGATAAAGCAAAGAAAATTGGACATCGAGACAAGACATTTTTGTATCGCGAGAAAAAGGGAAATTAAATATCGAAACGCATATTATTTTTTATTGAAAAAAAAAAACGAGAATTGTCAAACAACATGTTTTAAAAAAAGGCAGAAAAATTGAGCTTCGAGAAGTCCATGATTTTAATTAAATGAAGTAAAGAGTAACGACGACTAAAATTATCGCGAATATTGTAAAACACTTCGATAAAAATGAATATATCTCTTCAATAGAAGAACGAACCGTTGTAGATGGTTCTGAAGTTTATAAGACGATTATTTTTCTTTTAATTTAAACATTTTTATTTGTCGCTTCTAGTTGCCTATAAAAGTGTGCGCAAAACATTTTGATGGTTTTTTTCCACAATTATCTTCCATTAAGTTCACGCTGTTCTTCTCGTATCTACCCACCCACAAATTTATTCATTCCAGTTTAGCACCAATGTGAATCGACTCTAGGGCATATCGGAAAGAAACTTGCGGAAAAGTTGGCTCGTGTACGTCCAGCGAGAAAGACACCGAGCTCGTATTGACAAACGCGAACAGCGCATTCACCAGAAGCTTATAAACTTTGCCAAGTTTACTCCAACTGCTGTGCCGGAAAAGCGATCTAGACTTTTGCAAAGCGAGGGAAAAGAAATAACGAAGAAAAAAAATGATAATAGACGAAGAAAGATCGCGAGATTGACGGAGATAAATGAGAGAGGGAAAGAGAGAGAGAGAGAGAGAGAGAGAGAGAGAGAGAGAGAGAGAGAGAGAGAGAGAGAGAGAGAGAGAGAGAGAGAGAGAGAGAGAGAGAGAGAGAGAGAGAGCGAGACAAGCCATCGTTGAAGATAATTGGAGATAATTTTCTCGGGCAGTAGCCAACGCAAGGCTCGTGCCAACGGTGCAGAGCCATGACCACTTAACTTTCACGTTTTGTTCACGAGTTCCCTACTATGCTCCATATATACATGCATAAGAAAGAATTATACATAACACATACACACATATATATTAAGGCTTGTCTGCCACTTGAACGTCGTTACATGCTCGCTTGCCCCGCTCGCAGATACGTATGTAAATGTCGAATAAATGCGATAATAGATGTAACGTTCGGTAAATTTATAAATAACGTAAATATACAAGTGCGCAATAAGGAGAATACGTGTAAAAAAAAAAACGAGCAAAGAGCCGGCCAAAAATGCGTTTCAACATTTGATTTTTATATCTTATTTCATTGAGAATAAAAAACCAATTTTAACCTCTGATTTTATGGTGTTGAAGTTTGCATCGTTGGAATTCAACGTGAATTCTTAATTTTTTGATTTCGTTATTTTTATGACTATCTATACCCTTTTTTTTCAAGTTTGGGATATGGAACCCTGATAAGGATATTAAAAAATGTTTCAGTGATTACCCACGTAAATGTCGAATAAATGTCATATTAGATGCAACGTTCGGTAAATTTATAAATAACGTAAATATAAGGCAATAAGGAGAATACGTATTAAAAAACAAACGAGCAAATAACTGGCCAAAAATGTGTTTAAACATTTGATTTTTATCTCTTATCCCACTAAGAATAAATAAAAAACTAATTTTGACCTCTAATTTTGTGGTATTGAAGTTTGAATCGTTGGAATTCAACGAAATTTTGTTGTTTTTTTTTTCATTTTGATATTTTGATGACTACCTAAACCCTTTTTTTTCAAGTTTGGGTTATGGAACCCTAATAAGGATCTTCGAAAATGTTTCAGTGATTTTTGTAGCCTAAATGGGTAAGTAAAATTGGGCAATGGGAAAAAAAATATCTTTGCGTTGAGTCCTCTGATTTCTTATCGACTCAAAGCCAGCCAGAGATGTGCCAGTTCTTCGGATCGAGACAAACGATAAAGTAATTATTCAAAAAAAAAAAAATTAACTGGAACACATTGAATGATGTAGGCTGAGTGAAAAAAAAAACTTCCGTTATCGAAAAAAATGAAAAACGTAATTTTCCCCAATAACTCTTTCGTGCTAATGGGAAAGTGAGCGAGCCTCGACTCTCTGGAGTATAAGAATGAGAAACGTTAATTCGCAATAAATTGTGCAACGCGAGATCGTGCGAAGAAGATTTTTCACCCGGTGCTGACGAGGGATGAAAAATTGAGAAAATTCTCTAGCGTGCTATCTCACCGGCTGTTATAGACTGCAACGAGTGGGAATTGAAGAGCCCCTCATAACTCGGGAGACTTATCTCGAGTGCGTTTGATAAGCGAGAGGAAAGAGAGGTGCTGCGTTCGAGGGTAAACATAATAGTAATACATTTTTTTAATTCTCATTCATATAAACCAATACTATATACAATTAATCATATAAATCAAATATAATTAATTATATGAATTAAATAAAATTACTTATATGAATTGAATATAATTAATTATATAAATTGAATATAAATTTATGAACTCAAATGACATAATCCAAAAAAAAAATTCAAAAATACAAAACACTTCGTCTCTTCTCTCCCAACTGAAAACTTTTCTTCAATCACGTACAATACGCAATTGACGGTGTTAAGCGATCTTTACCAGCGAGCCGAGCATTAGCCTCAACTCTCACAATAGCTGCGATCGTTTTTCATCCTGATGAAAAGATCCCTCGGTAGCCACGGCAAATGAAACAGGAGCAATGAGAACACGGAGGAAAATGACAAAGAATAATTTTTTTTTTAAGTTGAGGGCGTAGTACCGAACTAGTTTTACTTCGTCGAGTGAATACGCGACCGAGTCTCGTCCGGGTGAATCATACTAGATCAAAGATTAGAATTATTATTGTCTATTTGATTATTATTATTATTATTATTATTATTATTATTATTATCGTCACGATAATTGTTTTATCGTAGAATCATGGGACTTTCCGGGATAGGGATTATGTGTGTCAGAGCCTCTACACGTGTCAATGTATAAAACAGAGGGAATCGATCGCAACGTGCGATTATACATACGTATGGACGTGGATAAATAATAACGCGGATAACTCGGCTAGGAATTATTTGCTCAGCTGCATTCACGTATATGGGGAATTCCAGCAATATGTTCATATATGTTATAAGTCGCTTTACTTATGAAAAAAATATACATAATATTACCGAAAGTAATTTTTCTTATTAAAAAAAATTATGTTCGGTAAAATCATGGGAAAAAAATATTTTGATATATATATATATGTACAGTGGGTTAAAAAAAAGTATTTGTACACCGCGTGTTTGTCAAATTATCCTGCGAAAAAAATAAAATATTTTAGCATTTTTTTTTCGTAGGCCAATTTGAAAAACACGCAGTGTACAAAAACTTGTTTTACCCCCTCTATATATATATATATATATATATATATATATATATATAATATAATATAATATATATATAATATTAGGTAATTGATTATTAAAGATATTAGATAATATCATGAAAGAAATATATATATAATATATTATATAACAAAATATATAATATATATATTATGATATTATCTAATATCTTTTTTTGCAATTTAATTATTTTAGAATAACTTATTCCTCTCACAAATAAAGAGATAATATTATGAAAAAATAAATAATAAATATGTATTTGTATATCGACAGATATTTTTTTCCATAATTTTATCGAACGTGTTTTTCTTTTTCTATAAGAGTAATCAATTACGATTTTATACAGTGAAGAAAGTTTTGTTGATCATCGTTTTGTTGAAACGAAAAACTTTTGTTGAACAAGTTTTGTTGAATACTTCGAACGGCGATGCTCGATGACAGAACAAGTGAAGAAAAGAATCGCCGAAGAAAAAATAAATCTTGCGACTGCTTGTTTCCCTGTCGCAGATACGAACGATTTCACGATATAAAAAGGAAAGTCCCCCCTGCCCCTCTACTCCTCCCTCCGGGTATTGGCCAATTACGTAAACTTAAACGGCAATAATTAGACGGGTCTTCCAGGCAGCAAACGAGGAAGTATCGAATCTCTAAAGGGAGTGAGCGCGACCCTTCGTGTCTCGAGACACAGTAGGGCAAGAATCCCCTGAGTTCATACAGAAACGAGAGGTCGCGCTGAAGGGAGGAAAGATTCCGCGGAGAACGATAGAAAAAAGATCCTCGAGATTGTCCGTTCTCCGTTGCCCTCAAACCCAAACAAGAAGAAGAAGCAGAAGGCGAGTAAAAAGAAATCTCGAGATCCTTCGAAGCCCTCGTAGGAGTCGAGTGAAACTCGGCGAAACTTCTTTTGGCAAGCACGCCAAGGGGAAGAGGGTTGAATCGCGAGAATCACTCCAATAGGATGTTCATCGCCCATCCACAAAGAACGAGTACATGACTGTGTGACACCAGGATTAAGAGGGAGAGACGCGTAGAGTGAAAAAAAGGCTGAGGTGGCGAAAAAGAAAAAAAAGAAAAAAAAAAGAAAGACGAGAAGCAAAGTAAGAGCTGGGAGGAAAAGTTGATCGCGCAACGGTGGGCTGTAACTATATATTTGTTCCTTTATCGACGTATCTCGATAAGTCGATACATATTTGATCGGACAACGGGGAATTCGAGGGGCAACGAAAAAAAAAGAAAAGAAAAGAAAAAGGAGCGTGAAACGATACGATGAATTGTGGGATCCGAGGAGCTCCTGGGGGCGTGAACGTCAGCACGAAAGATCAAGAAGGGTCGATGGAATTAAATGTATATAAATATATATATATGTGTGTTTCTATATATTTACGTCATTGTTACCCCCAGGATCGAGAAGAAACTGCCATAACTACTCTGTTAGACAATACGGGGAGATTTGCACGAAGATCTACTTCACCAAACTCCGCTAACTGTACGTACAGGCTGATTCAAAATTAGTCGTCACAGGGTGGACCATTTCGAGTGATCTTCCTAGAAAGCTCTATGATGTTGATGTCCAATGATGTACACATCATTGGAGTGCAACGAAAATTAATCCTTTTTTATCATAATTTTTATTTGCCTTTTTAGGCTGTCAAAATTACTCGAACGTTTTTACGAATGCTTAGTAGAAATTTACTACTTGAATTTGCCAAAAAAAAAAAAACAAAAAATGCTTTTGGAAAATGATAAAAATAAAGAAATGAAAAATGAATAAGAAAAAAAATGTTGCTGCGTTTCAACGATGCAAACTTCAACGTCACGAGAAACTGGATGAATGACGAAGTTTGATTCAGTGGAATGCAACGAAAATGATTTTTTTTTCTCAAATTTCTTTTGGCAGATTTAAGCCACAAAAATCGCGCAAACATTTTTTTGGGATTCTCATTTATCGTTATATAGTAATCTACAACCTAAATTTGCAAAATATGATTATGGATAATAATGAAAGTGAAAAATTAAAAACAATTTTCGTTGTATTCGAATGTGGTCGAAGAAATTTGAAATTTCGTTGCATTCCATCGTCGGAATGCAACGAAAATTCTTTTTATTTTCTTATTGTCATTATTATTCAAAATCATATTTTTGCATTCCGTATTCGGAATATCTAAACTTTAGCATGGCGACTTGAAATTATAATTTAAATGTAAAGCCGCTACCCTGAGATTGACGACTCATTTTTAATAGGCCTGTACATAGCAAGAGCGAGGGAGGATCGAGATGAGGCGCGATTTTCGCAGAGCGCGTCGGGTGTACCGATATTTATTACGGACAAGGGGTGTGTTGTGGAGCGCTGTTCTCCTTTGTAGTGAGGGAGTGAGGCTGTTACAACTTAATTCGCGTTTATGGACATCGAGCTTTCGCACCTCTTCACCCACACTCGCGTTCTCCTGAACGATATATATGTACAGGGCGGTCCGAAAAGTGACGTCCAAAAGAAAAATCAACATGCCTCGTATCACTCTATCCGAATTATCACATTAGACAATCTTTTTTAGTTTTCGAGAAAAAAGTATTTCTTTTTTTTTGTTTTGTTTTTCTTTCATGTATGTACTTTCCTCGCGATTTTTTTTTACGTGTGTTCTCATCATGAAGTACACTGTTGATGCTCTTTATTTATTTAAGAATTTATTTGAGAATTTATTGCTCTTCACATCATGAAGAGCAATAAATAAAAGACCAACTGAACACTAACGCAAATGCCTTAGATTTCGATCAAAATTGAATTTAAAAAAAATAGTTTTGCGAGGATCAGTTCTAAAGACGATGTTGAAGTTTGCATCGTTGGAGTGCAAAGAAAGTTAAGTTTTCTTCCATTGCTCACATTCCCCCCCCCCCCCCCCCCCGTTTTAGAGTACGAAAATCACCCAAATGGTTTTTCTCATCTTCACTAAATGAGCCTAGTGAAGTGAAACAAACTAACTTTCCCAATACCAATTTATTTAAAAATTTGAAATCTAATACATATTATATTTATTTAATGCAAAATCTTCATCTGCATTTAAAATAATATTATATTCATTCAATTAAAAATATTCACTTCAATTTAAATAAATAATAAAATAAAATAATGTTTTTTAGTTGAATAATAAAAAAAAAGTAAATATGACTTTCGCAATCTCATTAACTTTACTTACGCTGAAAAATATCCTCTCGATCTCATCGAAATTCAATTTTATGAAAATCAAAATCCTAAAGTTCCCTCACTGCGAGTGAATTTTGCCGAAACCAAAAAAAAAACAACGACTCGTATCCGTGAATAAAATTGTAACACAACTTATTTTCGTATCCTCAAAAGTCAAAGACTCTACCAAGGTACGAATGCACCACACTATCACTTGTTACCAACTTAAGCGACAATCAATGATCCACGAATTTAATCTATCGACAAAAATTATAGATCATGATATGAATAAAGAAATTTGAAAAAATAAGAAAGAACTTTTGTTGCTTTCCAACAATGCAAACGTCAAAACCATCACTAAAGTTCAGATGATAAAAAAGATTACTTATAATTGTCTAAATGACTCCAATAGCTTTTAAAACTTTCTAAGAGGAAAGTACATACACAAAAGAGAAAATAAATAAATAAAAACCTATGGTACGGGAAAACTGGAAGGAAAAATTGAAAAAAAAAACATTTTTTTCTCGAAAACTGAAAAAGATCGTAGCGGTATTTTGGTCGTCACTTTTCGGGTTACCATGTATGTATATATATATACGATATAAATCTTCGCATGCGTACATACTCACTCAAAGACCGAGACGTATGTGCGTATGTGCAATGAAATACGGAGTCGGTAATAAACGAGAAAGTTTGTCCATTGCCGGAAAAATGTGTGGCGGGTATAAAAGGAATACGGGTAAACCACGAAATCGTGGGATAGAGCAAAAGATGCCATGGGATCAAACGCCGTGAATCATTCTCCTATGCTCCCTTGAACAAGAAATTATCCGTCTCTCTCCCTCTCTCTCTCTCTCTCTCTCTCTCTCTCTCTCTCTTTCTCTTTCGCTCTCTTGTCGTATACGGCGATTTTATCGCGACCGATGATCGATGGCACGGATAAGTAAAAACGAGGAGGGAGGAGACATCAAGAGTGAGTTATCGTACGAGAGCCGCTCAAATTAAAATGCCATGAGGAACGTTTTACTCGACGTTACGCAGTGAGACGGATTATTATTGCGAATGCGAAAGGCATCGATCGAATGATTGATAAACGATTGAACTAATTTCTCAATAACAATTTATTAAAAAATATAAAATCCAGGAAATATATTATATTTATTTAATGCAAAAGATTTATTTACATTTAAAATTATATTATATTCATTCAATTTGAAATATGAATTTTAATTCAAATAAATAATTAAATCAAATAATGGTTTTTTTTAGTCGAATAATCTAAAAAATTAAATATGACTTTCGCAATCTCATTAACTTTACTTACGCTGAAAAATATCTTCTCGATCTCATCGGAATTCAATTTGATTAAAATCAAAACCCTAAAATTCCCTTACCGCGGGTGAATTTTGCCGAAACCAAAAAAAAAAAAAACCAGCATCCAATGATCGAAATCTCAATAAACAAAAAAACAACACCGACTCATATCCGCGAAAAAAAAATTCTAACCTAACTTATTGTCGTATCCTCAAGAGTCAAAGGCTCTACCAAGCTACGAATGCTCCACCCTGCATCACTTGTTACCAACTTAACCAACAATAAATACAATATAAATAGAAGACTAAACTCGTGTACGGTGAAAATTACGAAAACGACAATTCTCCAAGGTTGGCAAATGAAAGTTCCTTGTTCCCCTGTGCCCAACACGATACACGAAACAAGGAGAGACGAAAACAGTTGTGGTCATTTTCCTCGACGCATGGGAAGACATAAAAAGTAATGATTTTCCACAAAGTGAGAAGTTTGTTAGTCCGAGCTAGTGGGAGGGGAGGCGAAATTAGCTTGGAGCGAAATTGCAGAGACCGAGAATTCCGGGTCCGACGGAACATAATTTCATATAGAAATATATATATATATATATGCGTGTATGTGCATTACAAATTGTGGCAATGTTATCCAGTACGAAGACCCGAATCACCCAGTAAAGTAAACATTTTCATAAAGGTTAATATGCACTGGAGTACATAACAATATATACGTATAAACTTCTACACATTTTCGTATGGAAAAATCCATAATCATATATATATATATATACACACAAAAAAAAGTCAGTACGAGTTGGTTGCTTGAGTGCAGAGTTTCGGCTATAGTGAAAATTCGCAAAGTTATGTTTAGTGGCGTGTTTCGATGGCTGTAGGATATGCGAGGACGACGTCCTGGTAGCCGTTATAAACGAGACACGAGCAGTTCATATAGACTTAGCATACATGTCGGGTGTCGCGAAGCTCGTTTGCGGCGGCAATCTGAATTCTAAATGACTCGGGCTTCCTAATGTAAAGCCGTCGTACGGACAATTTTGGCAGACTGCGTCTCAGCTCGGTTGCCACACAATTACGATGTTGAAGTTTTGCATCGTTGCGACCCAACGAAAATTAATTCTTTTTAATTGTTCTGTTTTTTTTTTTTTTGCCGTTTTAGGCTGTGGCAATCGCTCAAACGTTTTTCAGGTATTATTATATTAGAGATTCACGACTTCAATTTGCAAAACAAAAAGACTCTGGATAATGATAGAAATGAAGAAACGAAGAAAAAACATTTCAACGATGCAAAGTTCAATGTCATACACAATTTATATAAATATGTATAAAGTAGCTTTTGCCCGTAGGCCCATAGAAACGTCATTACGGGTTGCACCTCTTATTTGGGGTTGTTTTTTTTTCATCCTAAATCATGCATTTTATTACTTGTTTTGAAGAATATTTATACCAAGTATCTGAAGTTTTCAAACTTTTACACCCCATTTCATCCCCTTAAGAGTTGATTTGTGAGAAATCCTTTCTTATAGTGTCCCTTTACACATTCTAAGGAACATATCGTCTAAATTTCATGTTTCTATTCTTAGCGATTTAGGATGTACGTTGTCTATATGTCAGTCAGTCACGAAAATCTTTTATAAAGGGTGTCTCAAAATGACGTGATATTTTTAATTGCGCGCCATTTTTTTTGTGGCGAACATAAAGTACCAATCTTTGAAAACTTCCTTGCATCAGGAAGTATTGAGGTTTAGCCATGGAGAATTACACGATCGAGCAACGCCTAGAAATAGTGAAAATTCACTGCGCGAAACAATGCAGTTGTTGCAAACGAAGTTTCATGGTCGTATTATTTCGCGCCACGGCGATGTGAATTGACCACCAAGATCGTGCGATTTCACGCCATTGGACTTCTTTCTTTGGGCTTTTCTTAAAGGAAAAGTGTATGCCAATGATCGACAGACCATTCCGGAGCTCAAGAAAGCAATTAAACGCACCATTAATGAAATAGGTCCGCAATTGTGCCAAAATGTTATTCAGAATTTCGTCAAAAGTGTGAACGTTTGCAAACAGGGACGAGGCGACTATCGGATATAGTTTTCCACACATAATCTCCGTGTTTGTACCTTACATTAAAATAAAAAAATTCGTCCTTTTCAAATAAATAATACGTTTCTTTCGAATAAATTAAAATGTCAGATCATTTTGAGACACCCTTTATGTATAGATGATATGTGTGCCAATTGGGCGGAAATTTCGTTGTGTTCGTCGAATGTTACCGATTTGTTCCATTGATCGGAATAATTAGGGTTGAAAAGTATCTCCGAAGAATTCATCAGTTAATCACTTAATTGATAAAGAAATTAATAAAGAAAGCAATAAATAAATTAATTAATCAATTAATGAATCGAGAAAAAACGAATTTTTCAACGTCAAAAAATGAATGAACGTTTCAACGCGAAGGATCAATTGAATATCTTACAAAATAAATTGATAAAAAAAAAATAATAAAAAATCGCTAGAGCCAGGAAAAGTCTTACCTTGGTCTTCGATGCGTGAAAATCATCGGCGATGTTTCTGAGATTTGCACCGACGCTCGCCCACTCTCGCTCGCTCATTGACGCGCCGAGATGTCCGCACGAGGAACCCCGAACGTTCGTCGTCTCGTTTCTGCCCTTTTCGAGTGCCGAGCCCTCAGACGTGAGTCTCCGTCTTCGCGGCCGAGGCCTCGGGCTCGGCACGGGCGGGCTGAATTCGGGAAATTGAAAAGCCGCGTCACGAGTAGGGCTGCTCGGTGCCGAGACGGTGACTTGGGGTGCCGCTGGTGGCAATTGCTCGACCGCCGACAGCACCAGATCCGGAAGAGGAAGCCTCGAGAGATCAGAATCGACGAGGACCACAGGATGCTCGCGACTTCCCGGCACGTCGCTCGTACGACGTGGCAAACGATCTGAAATCAGATTAATGGAAAAAAAAAACACTTTCATTATTGTTCTCGAAATTTTTTGAAATTATAATTTCGTGATTCGAGCGTAAGTTCGTACTTTTTGTTTATTGCCGATATAGTGTCATCGATTTTTATTTTGTTTTCAATTTGTTTATTAAAGTATTCCTTCTTTCAATTAATTCAATTAATTAATCAAAATAGTCTTTTTTTTCAATTTATTTATTGATATAATTTTTTTGGAGGCGATATTTCTTTCAATTTATTTACTTAAATACTATTATTAAAGCACGTTTTTTTCACAAATTTATTCGTCATCGTAATCGTTTTATACTTGTTTTTGTGGACACAATAATATTCAATAATGTTTCATGTGAATAGAACAGTTTTTTTTAATAATAATTGTTTTTAGACAAGAATGCTTTTGTGATAAGAAGAAAGCGTTTCTTTGGGCTTGTTTGTTTATTTTTTAAATATTTTTATCATCATGTTTATTTTATGGAAAAAAAATTGGTGGAATATTTGGAATTGACTTAGTTGCTTAATTAACAATTTGATTGCATTTAATTGAATTTTCAAACCCATATATGAATATTAGGTGTAGTAAAAAAAATCCATTATTTTTGCCTGCAATTTCATGCAAAAATAATGGATTTCTTTTTACTACACCTAATATATAAATCTTATGTCTTGATATGCAAGAACTGTACGAATGTATCTGGAATCTTATATATATATATATATATGTATAATAATTCTTGAACGATATTTCGACGCGTCGACTCTTATTATCCTCTTGAGATGACATAATTTAGTTATAATGAAGATAGTCTCCTTTTTTCACTGCCTTACCCCATTGTATATATATACATATACATAGACGAGAAATCTCATCATGTCTGAAGATTTAGTTGCAAAAGCCTCACAGACCTAGGCGAATCTGCCCCTCGAGAATTTGCAGGTGCGAGAAAGAGAGAAAGAGAGAGATAAACCGGAAAGAGCCGACGCGTAGAGATGATGAGCCGGACGTCTACATATATACATATATAAAGATAGGGTTAGCATGAGCTACCCTATGTAAGAGAGATGGCGTGTTAGACCAAGTGAGGCTAGAGAGGTAGCAAAGTTTTATGCACTCGTAAATGCTTGCATATGGTGCACCTGTATATATATCTTGGTTTATCGAGTCTAGACGGCCAAGACAATGAGAGTAGCCCAGAGAGAGAGAGAGAGAGAGAGAGAGGCCAAGGGAGAGCGGATGTTGGAAAACGAGAGGCAAATTAACGTCTAGGAAAAGGGTTTTATTCATCCTCTTCAAGAACTTTCAAGACCTTTGCACACCCCTTAACCCAGACACCTGACAGTCTCGAGTAAAATTACCCATTCTCCCTGGGTGTTATTACCCCGTGGATGTTATTACCTCAAGGTAAGAAGAAAAAAAAATGAAGTAAAATATCATAACCACTCCAGATTGCAGTGAAAATAAAGCAAAGCATGGCCCTTTAACTCCAAACGAATTATCCCATTAAAATTTGCATCATCTGACGATGAGTGCAACGAATTTTTTTCCCCCCATTTTTTCTTGCACTTTTAGACTGCATACGTCACTGAAATATTTTTGGAGATCCTTAGTAGGGATCCATAATCTAAATCTGCAAAATAGAAGTTTAGATACTAACGAAAATAAAGAAATAAAAAAAGATTTTCGTTTCATTCCAACGATGCAAACTTCCATGCCATAAAAAAATCTCGTCCACTTTATTCCCCTCCAAATATACTTCAAACTCTCTTCAATCACCAAAAATCATCAAATTATTATTACAAGTCCCAAAATCACCATTGTATGCCATTATCCGCAAAAAAAGTTACCTTGTTTTTTCTCTAATCAATACAAAGTATAGGAAACATATTGATCATAAGACAACCATAACGTGCGAGTTTCCGAGCTACATATCTATGCACGCCCAGTGGCTATTATAAATGATGTGGGACATTATTGGCATAGGCTGCAAGCCTACATTGAATTTTTACGCGACGAAAAAAAAAGTGTAAGAAAAGAATACGTGCCACTTTCATACGAATCATATATACGAGCTCATTATAATAATCCATTGGGTGAAGCGTGACGAAAACTTGATTCTATAGCATATACGCTCGTACGATCTCTTCGGCTATTGTTCTTTCTTTCTTCGCCTTTATTTATCACTATTATAATTTTGTACATATATATATATATATATATATATATGTATTCTTAATAATGTTAAGTGTGCACTATAGCGACCGCCTGTGTCTGTAGCATCAATCCTTGACATTTAGCGTCCACATGCTGCAGAATCAGCATTACCCGCACCACAACCTCTCTCTCACTTGTGCAATATACCTCGAGCTCTGTGCACAGGCACACACGCCCACACACACACTGACACGAGGCTTCGCAGAGACTAGTCTCGAGAAATCAATTTTCTTCATATATGTATATATGCATGTGTGTATGGATGCAGATTCGATAAACCGCATGTAGTAAGCTGATCGCATGGCATGTTGGGAAGCTTCATCAACAATTTTTCTCCCCGATTCCCCCCTTGAAAGATTGCAAAACTCAGCACAGATTTTTCATCGACTTAGCATCCGTAAATCGAGCATTTTCTTGGTGTTGAAGTTCGCATCGTTGGAACGCAAAGAAAGTTATTTTTTTACATTTTATTTTTCATATTTTTATTATTATAGATCTTTTTTTTTTGAATAGTTTTACATTGTGCATCGCTAAATAAATATATTAGAGAATGGTTGTGGGATTTTCGTAGACATAATCTGCCAAAAGAAATTAAAGCATAATTCGGAAATATGAATTGCATGCCAACGATGCAAACGATTCAATCTTATGCATTTTCTCCATTCTCGGAATCGCCGAGATTCGCGTGGTACATTTTGCGCGCGAAACGAAAATCTCGTCAACGAAATATTTTCAAAATTGTCGAATTGTCGTCTATGCGCGTGAAATTCTACCGACGAAAAAAAAAAAAAAACGGTACGACGATAATTGTTGACGTTTGCCAAAAAAAATTCTTCCCCAAACGATGTGGTTCAACTTTGTGCTTCGATAAATTAATTTCTTCGTTGTTTTAAGCGAATATTTCTTTCACTCGTCGACGGCGTTGAAGTTTGCATGGTTGTAATGCAATGAAAATTCTTTTTTTTTAAATATTTTTATTATGCAAAATCTTTTGTTTTGTCTTTGTAGATGTAGATCTCTGATAATAATATACGAGACAAAGACACTTGAGCAATTTTCGTAATCTTCCATATTCAATTTAAAAAAAAATCGGAAAAAAAAATTGAGTAATAAAAAAAGAAATTCCTTGCATTCCAATGATGCAAACTTCAACATAATGCCGCGTTATGTGCTCCGACATATAGATATATATATATACCTAAGAACACACACACACACACATGACTTTGTAGTTTTCAACGTTGGAATGCAACGAAAATAATTTTTTTTTACGCCTTGAATTTTTCTTTGGCCGATTTAAACTACAAAAATCACTCGATCGTTTTCACATATCCTTATTAGGGATTTGCGACCTCAATTGAAAAAACGCTTTGGCTAACAAAAATATAGAAATAAGGAATAAAAAAAAAGATCGTTGCGTTCCAACGATGCAAACTTCAACGTTATACACCCACACAAACACACACACCCACACGAACACGTAATTTGCCGATCGGTTTGGCGCGTTTCATCGGATTACTGATTTCTCCTGCGCATTTTTTTGTCCTATCGTCTCACCAACCAGAAAATCCTCGTTTTCGAGATACACATCTTACTTTCTTTGCTTCTAGGATACGAAATTGGCGAGTACCTATTACGTCGTTTATCTCGGCGATTTGCCGGGTAATGCGGTACGTGCGCTAGTGCGTATAACGCGTTGCACTTTGATCTCAACGGTCGGTAGACCAACGACAAAAAAAGGACTGTAAACCACCACCGTATATATATATATATATATTCATATACGTATCTGCATGTACACGTTATACCTATGCATTGCAAACTGCAATTGCAACTGGGAAAACGTTGGAGGGAGCGTGTGCGACGCACGTGTCCGACGCCCGCATGTACATCGACCGAGTTAATGCGCCCGTCGTATGGGAGCGAGACCTTTTGGCGATGGAGCTGGCGCGACCTCACGAATGCAACAACTCGAGCTATCGACGCCATGCCGTACGAAAGGTCGTATGTGTATGCAATTCGAGGCTCTTCAAGAGGAATGACAAATGCCCTTTTGCTTAAAAGCAATAAATATAATTATCTATATATACGAAGAGAGAGAGAGAGAGAGAGAGAAAGAGTTTAAGCACAGCATATGTGCATCATATACCGAGTGAAGAAGAAAGGCGTCTGCATGCGTCTGCATTGTACTCGCGCCATGACGTGAGTCAGAATAATCGCTCGTGTATGGAAAACAAAAAAAAAAGAAACAAAAAGTGCAACACATGCACCCCGGCTAACCATTCGTTGGGATTCGCGGGGAGCACCCCTTCCCTCCTGTATATTGCATTGCTCCAGCAATGTGTAAAAATGCAAACGACGAATCGTTCGAGCGCCAGCTTAGGATGAACATTGTGGCCATTAGACATTTGAGTGATCGATTTTTCGATCGATATATATATATATATATATTCAGATGCACACACGCGCCTAGTACGTGCTCGAATCGACGTGACGTTTACGCTCAGACGTATACGTATCTTGGGATTGTCATGTGTCGGACTACCGTCTGATTCTCGTACGGCTAGACGCACACTCCGTTCAACTTTCCTCGGGTGTGAGCTCGCTCGCGCGCGCGGGTACTGTATCACTCGTTGCAAAAAGCACAAGAGAGAAACGGTAGCGCGAGCACACAAAGAGTCTCTTCTCAAGGCTATATACCCGAGGCTGGCTGCGTATGTATGCACACGCGAATCGTCGTGTCGCCAACTTTGACGTCACTCACGGTGCACTTGGTTCACGTACGATATCTCTCTCTCTCTCTCTCTCTCTCTCTCTCTCCCCCCCCCATATCTCTCTCTCTTCATCTCTCGCGCTCTCTTTCTTTCTTTCCTTGGCTCATAGTGCAATAGAGTGTAACATATTAATCAATCAATTAAATATCTCTCTGTCTTTCTCTCTTTGACCGATAGTGGAATAAAATTTAACATATTAATCAATCAATTAAGTCCCGCTCTCTCTCTCTTTCTCTCTCCCTTTGGATCTCTCCCTTTCGTGTACGTGTGCAAGATTCTTTTTCATTTCTCCTTTTTGCCTCCCACCCCCTCTCTGGCTCCTTTTTTCTCATTTTTCTCTCCCTCTCGCCCTCGCCCCGTTTGCTTTTTTTTTCTCTCCCTCGTTCCGTTCAATCACAATGTTTATGTCACAAAGTGCGACACTGACTCAGCCCAATTGACAAGTCAAATATCTCGTTGCATATATAGGAGCTTATACATGTCTAGTTTGATGAGTGTGCAGGTAAATATACAGTGCGCGCGGCAGCAGACACGCGCATTCGTCAATGTTGTTGCATACAGGTTTTTTTTTCTTCTTTTTCTCCCTGTTTTTTTTCTATCGCGGACTTCCACGCGTTCGCAGCTCTTCCGGAACAATGGGACAATATCCGTAATACGAGAGCTGCGTAACGAGACGACACGCGACGTTGCTTTTTTCGTCATATATATATATATATATATATATATATATATATATATATATATATATATATATATATATATATATATATATATATAGATATACAGTGGGTAAAGAAAAGTATTTTTACACCGCGTGTTTTTCGAATTATCCTGCGAAAAACAAATACTTTAGCATTTTTTTTTTCTTCGAAGAACAATAAAATGTTCGACAAAAATTTTCGAAAAAAAAATACAATATCAATTAAAAATAAAATGCTAAAGCATTGTATTTTTTTTCCTAGGACAATTTGAAAAACACGCGGTGTATGAATCCTTTTTTTTTAGCTACACGGAGAGAATTAAATGTTAAAAATTACCGTGCAGTAACGGTAACCAGATGACAACCCTGAAACTTCGCTTATTATTACTGAGTAAAACACAGATTTTCACGAAAATAAAATAAAATTTCTTCTTCAGATAGAACATTTTACCAAATTTTCTAGTAAATTTTGATGTGTAACAAAATACGCAAGACTTAAATTTAAACAATATATAATATCAGCGAAATTTTACTGTGCATTTTATTATTTTATGCCTTTCAAAAATGTCTATAAAAAAGTATCGTCTTTATAACAGTTATTTTAAGATTTATTATAAAATTTAATGAGCGTTATAGGAAAATGTATTGTGCTCTCGGTAAAAATTATCGTGCGCGCTACCCTTCTTGTATAGTAAAATTTTAGCTACGTATTTGAAATTTTCTGTAACGTGAGTTAAAAAAAAACTTGTCGCATACGAATTATTATGCTTTTCTCACTTGTCACCACATTGAAATATATCACGGTAATTTTTACCGTGAAATTCACGACAAAAATTACTTTTTAATTCTCTCCGTGTACTGTATATTGTACCGACTAAAATAAAGCCTTTGCCATTTATTTAGCATGGTCCTTTGCGCACTCTTTATCCGCTCCAGTACCATATCATTTATTTTATAATAACTAGCTTTCGGCCGCGACTTCGCTCGCGTGGAATTTGGCTTCAAGCTATTAGGTCCTTGGGTTGAGCACTTCAATACCCCGCTGCACCACTGATTAGGGGTGTCATAAAAAAATCCTACAGTATGAGTTTTATTGTTTGTTTCGAAGAATATTTATACCAAGTCTCAAGTTGATACGCGCAAGGAATACAATTTTCAATATATATTTATTATTATTCTTTTATATATATTCATTTAATTATTGATTAATTGTAGTAATAATTTATTTTCGGTATACCCTTTCAAGGGCGCGTACACGTGAGTCTCTTTTACATATTCTGTCTCTTAGTCGTAATTTTGCAATCTAGGTTCTCATCGAATTTTCCGAGATCGTACTTCTTTCCTAGGCACACTTAATTTATCGCATTGAAGTTGCATCGTTGGAGCGCAACGACCTTATTTCTCATTTCCTTCATGTTTATCATTATTCAAAACCTTTTTATGCAAATCAAGATCGTAAATCCCTAATAAAGACAAGACAAAACAGGTTGGAGTGATTTTCATTATTTCAATCGGCAAAAAAAAAACAACTCAGCAAGTAAAAAAAAAGTAATTTCCGTTGCATTCCAACGATGCAAACTTCAAGATCATCTTACTTCAATACTTTTTTGTCTTGTTCTTCTTATATATATTTAGCTAATCACAAATTACATTTTTTTTTCAGTATTAAGGGTTTTTGTTTTTTTTTTAACTTCGGAAGGAGTTTATATTCATTTGGGACAATAAAATCATCTTTGCGCGAAATCTCCAGCTCCGATCTGTTAGGCTGAAAAAAAGGGTCGTTTCTCACGACTCGCACTCAGCAGGTTTAATCTGTAAGGGCTGCCCTATAATGATTTAGTGTACAGTATGTACGATATCTGAATTATCTCAATCTTCAACTGTATTACAGAGTGAGCTTTATCGTGCTCTTATATTCGTTCTCTCTCTCTCCCTCTCTCTCTCTCTCTCTCTCTCTCTCTCTCTCTCTCTTCTGACCCAGTAATAGCAACGATAATGATTGTCGTTCGTTGCGCTTCAAACGACCGCAAGTGTGAAATCCAAGTGCATAAAATGCACACTCCGAAAGAGGAATATATACGTGTAAAAAATGGGGGAGATCGTGTGTTGGAATGAAGGAGGGAAAAAGCGCTGAGAGTTAGAGATCAACGAAGGGGAAAATCGATCAAATTTGCTCAGATCGTGGCAAGAAATTTTATATATATATATATATATATATATATATAAATATATAATTTCTCTCTCTCTCCCTCTCTCTCTCTCTCTGTCTTGCAGATCACGAAGGCGGAAAGTTGTCGCCTTCGCGGTTGAACGCACTTGCAATTATGTGTGCACTGTCTACACACGAAGCGCATACAACTCCCTATCGAAATTACATATACAAACGACGATGATGCGGACGCTGATGTGCGATTGAAGAAATATTGAGGGACTAAAAATAAATAAAAATAACATCTGCGCAGTCTGGCACGATTCGATCCCACGAGCATTGTGATAAGCGATAGGACGAACGGAACTGATACAGGAGAAACTCACATATAGAGAGAAAGATAATGAAAAAGAGAGAGAGAGAGAGAGAGAGAGAGAGAGAGAGAGAGAGAGAGAGAGAGAGAGAGAGAGGGAGAGAGAGAAAGTGAGTGAGATAAGAATGAAAACCGCAGTGTTATAACACGAGAGAAGAGAACACAGTGCGGGTGACACGTGCCGTCGCATGGCGTTTAAATTTGCATCATTGGAATGCAACAAAAGATTTTTTTTATTTTTTATTTATTCACTTCTACCATGATCGATTTTTTTTGTATATATTAAGATCGTAGATCTCTAGTGAATATGAGAAAAACCGCTCGGGTGGATTTTCGTAGGCTAAATCGGCGAAAAAAGTATGAGCGATAGAAGAAAAAAATGAACTTTCGTTGCCTTGCAATGATGCAAACTTCAACATCATGCCGTCACATTTATAAGATAATATTTCTTCCATTGCAAACATTCGTAGCGTAAAATTCATATTTATTTTTTGTCCATGATTTATCAATATAACTATTTATGTGCAAATTTAAAAAAAAATTGAAAAGCATAATTTTTTTTTCATCTCAATTGAAGAAAAATTATATAAATAATATATTTATCTTTTGGGAAGGATACTAACGCACCCCGATCTTCCGATTGATCGCGCGCGATACATATCAACGGAACATGAGAATACCTATACATTGTGTATTATAATTTGATACCAACGGGGAGAGGGGGGGGGGGGATATGCGGCGAGAGGATTATACGAGTGCGGGACGCGGCTAGTGGAGAACGCGTGCCGATCATCCATAGAAACATGAAGCCGCGAACGTGACCTTTTTCGTTCGCCCACACAGACACACACACACACACACAAATACTCACGCACATACACTAATTCAAGCGATTTTGATATCAAAACCCCAGACAGCATGTGACGAATTGATAATTACGAATAAAAACGACCCACGAAGACCTCGTAATGTACACTTGATTTTTTTTTGTTGAGAAAGATGCAAAAAAAAAACATTTAAAAAGATTTTTAACGAAAAATCCCAAAATAAATATTTGTATAACCGACATTGGTAGATGTGCGGTCTTCGAGTTAAGCAGCGTGACCAGTACTCGGAGCGGTGACCGCGCAGCTACGCACCGACGGGCGCGTCAACCATATTATTAGATATATATTAGATACTAGATTATCCATATATATTAGAACGTTACAAACATATATTTATGTATGCGCAAATACGTGAGACCATGCGGAAAATTGCCATAGCATCCCTAATACAATTCGGGGCCTTCAAGGGATTGTTTATGGATTCCATTGTAGGGTTTTTCCGTAAAAGAGCCGGACTGGGCCTCTATTAGAGAATGGTAGGATAGATAGGTTGACTAAAACTATGGTCTAAGTACGGAGATCAGGTAAGGGTCTTTAATTTGTAGAATCCCTAGTAGCGATTTCCTCAATACTGACAGACTTTACTATTATAGGGGCAAATCAGTATAAATTGCTTGACTAAAGAATTTGCGGCATAATAATTATCGAGATCGATAAAATATAATAATTAAATTATGCGTTTAGTAGACGAGTTGTGCGATGCCTTGAACCAACACGCGTGCAGTTCGTTCATTGGAACAACGCAGGATCAAACGTGTCCAAATATGCGACAGAATTCTAAGCCTCAAATGTATTGAAATAACACATTTCTTTTTCACAGTGCACACACACACACACGCACCTACGCATATGGCTGCAATAATTTTTATGAGGCACCGTTGAGGCAATTTTAAAGGCATTTGTTATTTTGTCTTCGATTGCCCTCAGTAGCAAAGTGTGACCGGCCACTGTTGGCCCGTGCGGTTACGTGGGTTTGAAAATTTCAAAAAATCCATTTTTTAAATTTTATTGTCTAGTAGTACAATACGTCTAGAATATTCTCGCAAAGTTTTAAGTCAATCGGAGTAAAATTCTAGGCGAGAGAACATTTGGGAATTCTTCCCGTTGGGAAAGACCGGCCGGGAGCGACGCGGGTATACGCATTTTTCTCAAAAGACTATTTTTGAAGTCGGCGGACACGATTGCTCAAAAACTAATGCACCGAGCTTATTAAAATTTTGCACACTTCTTCAAAATAGCATTGACTAGTGATTGAATGAAGGTTTTTTTTTTTTTTCGATTACAACTAATTTTACATGGCTATACGTAGTGTAGATTGTACCAAAAATTGAACTATTTTGCACGGAGAGAATTAAAAAGTAATTTTTGTCGTGAATTTCACGGTAAAAATGACCGTGATATATTTCAATGTGGTGACAAGTGAGAAATGCATAATAATTCGTATGCGACAATTTTTTTTTAACTCACGTTACAGAAAATTTCAAATACGTAGCTAAAATTTTACTATACAAGAAAGGTAGCGCGCACGATAATTTTTACCGAGAGCACAATACATTTTCCTATAACGCTCATTAAATTGTATAATAAATCTTAAAATTACTGTTATAAAGACGATACTTTTTTATAGACATTTTTGAAAGGCATAAAATAATAAAATGCACAGTAAAATTTCGCTGATATTATATATTTTTCAAATTTAAGTTTTGCGTATTTTGTTACACATGAAAATTTACTAGAAAATCTGGTAAAATTTTCTATCTGAAGAAGAAATTTTATTTTATTTTCGTGAAAATCTGTGTCTTACTCAGTAATAATAAGCGAAGTTTCAGGGTTGTCATCTGGTTACCGTTACTGCACGGTAATTTTTAACATTTAATTCTCTCCGTGTGCATACAACTCTGCCAAAAATGCAAATTTCAATTTTTTTTAATCCTCCGTTCAATCACGAGCTACATTTATCTACTAACAGAAAAAAAAAATGATTTTTTAAATTTCAGATAAAGCTATCATGAGTTATCCTGACCACCACGAGGACACTTTTTTCTTAGGGGTCTCCGGAAACCAGGTCCCACCGGCTGAATTTCCCAAATTTTTGGATGAAATTTTTTAAAAATATTGTTGAAATATTGCTTTTTTATGTGCTTAACATTTTGAATAAAATAATTTATATTTTATATTTAAAAAAAATAGAGAAAATATGCTTTTCTGGCTTCGAAACCCACGTAACCCCTTAATCTTTATTAAGGGGTTACGTGAGTTACGACGAGCCCTAACTTTTTAGGGAGAATTAAGATGGGCCCCGATCAAAGCCCGAACTCATTTTTTGCGCGGGAGTGGGTCTACAGTGAATGTATATATACACACATATATATACACATACAGCACATAGCAACGAATCTCTTGACACCGCACGAGCTGCAGCAGCAGGGTCACGGTCGGACATCGTCTGCCAGTTAACTCACGGCGCTGCACCCACGCGTACATCTGTGCAATCCGAGAGCGGTAGCCCTTAAACCTTTACGAGGCACGGTCGACCTCTTCCCTCTGCACCGCGTATTTAAAGAACCGTGCCCCCGCAAACGAGCCGACGAAACATTGGCAGCTTGTTGTCTTTTGGCATTTGCAAATTTCTTTTGAGAAGACTTTGAACAATTCGAACAGTTGTTATATTGAAAAAGACTGATCAATTCGAACAGTTTTATAGAAGAAAAAAAAACGGATCAATTCGAACATTTGTTATATTCAAAAAGACTTTGGTAAATTCGATGAATTATATTTAAATAGTTCAATGATCAATTACTCAATATACTAAGGCAACAAAGATTACTTATTAATATACTAAGGTATTCAAAAAGACTCTGATCAATTCGATCAATTATTACGTTAAAAAAAACTGTGATCAATTATTATGTTAATTGTGTTATGTTCGATCAATTATTATGTTAAAAAAACCTCTGATCAATTCGATCAATTATTACGTTAAAAAAAACTCTGATGAATTCGATCAATTATTATGTTCGCAAAGACTTTGATTAATTCGATCAGTCATTTGGCTACTTAAATAGTTATCAATTTTTGTTGTCTTCTCTTATTCGAACGTATCGAAAATATACAATATATTTGACTAACAAATCGAAAAAAAACTGCTATTCATTAATTCTTCTGCTTCAAAAAATCAAATGAATTTCAATTAATACAGAATTTCCTTTACTCCATTGTTTTGACGTAAATCATATCATTAATTAATTCGTTCACTTCGAACGACTTTCCAATCTTATCTTTTACTTCCGTACAACGACCACAGTACCCAATTTCGAGCTGCGACTCCATAGCGTCAAGTTTGTCACAATTCATTTGTCTCGTTCGATTTGCGACGAAACGTCATCGTTGCGCGATTCCGAGAATTCGGACATTGAACCTCTAACGAGCAGCCCACGATTTGTAAATTCCGGCCAGGTATAAAATCGCGAAACCCACGCGAATTAACGAAAAATTTGATCAATGAGTCAGACCGGCGGGTTGACGACCCGCTGCTCTACGTGTCTCTTTCCTCCATTTGAAATCTCGTTTCTTCGAACTCGAGGAGCAATTTCTGAGGTTGCCCAATTATTTGCAATTTTGCACATGCGATGTAAGTAAAAACAAGACGTCGAAAATTATTATCAAATTGGCATTTTGAACAATTATTATATAAATATATATATGTAAAGGGTAAAAAAAAAAATATTTGAACATTTCGCTTTTCTCGATGTGTTTTCTGGGCTTTTCAATTACAAATATTATCTAGATCAACATTAACGTATAGTATTGATAACTGAAATAAAGTATCGAAAAAAAATTGGTAATAACATCTTTTCTTTTATTCTTTTGGAAAAATTATTTCCAAAATGCGACGTGTGCAAGTACATTTTTTATCTCTATACATTTTATATATATGATATATGTATAATATTTAATTACATTTTATTATTCAAAATATAATACATATAAATAATAACATACCGCCGTCAGTCACGTATATATGATATTCAATTCAATTATGATTTTTCGATCTAGGTAATGGCACTTTTTTCCGTCACTGTCAAATTTTACATCCGTACGAAAATTATTAATGGGTTTGACGTATGAAAATACTTCTGAATGTATTATTTTCATTATTATCCAAAATCATATTTTGCAGTATAAGGTTACAAACCGCTAAGTAAGAATTACAAAAAAAAATGTTTGCGTCATTTTCGCAGCTCAAATCTGCCAAAAGTAATTGGGAAATTGAAAAAAAAAACATTTTATTCAACGTCTTAACAATTATTAGTCTTAATTAGTAATAGTAATCACTAAAATCAAGATTAGTTATGATAATTTTATTATCAATAAATTTATTATTAGATATTCGCTTCAATTACGATTTTTCGATCCAACAAACGTCACTTTCTTCCGTCGCTGTCAAATTTAACATCCGTATGAAAATGATTAGTCTTGGTTTTTTCGATTCAACAAACGTCACTTTTTTCCTTCGGGCGTCAAACTTGACATCCATACGAAAATTATTTAGACTTGGTTTCTTTCTTAATTTTTCGTCCACTTATGTTTTTTTTTTTTTTTGGTTTTCACTCGACGCACCCTGCAATTATTACACAGCTCATAATAAATATATATTCGTGTAATCGTAATTCATGAAATTGGAGTAAATTAGCGTCACTTCGGTGTCGAAAGAAATTGTACATGGACGTAAAGAAAACGAGGAAAATTTTTCATATATGTACAGACTATCGGTGCGATGATGATCGAAACATTAAATGACACACGCCACTCAATGTTTTTCCAAACCTCACGACGTTCAATAGTGTTCACGAAAATATTTTGTTCCTCCGAATAACGCAAATGACAAGGTCAGTGACCCAAATAAACAAACGGAGTGGTTGTGTGCGAGAGAGAGAGAGAGAGAGAGAGAGAGAGAGAGAGAGAGAGAGAGAGAGAGAGAGAGAGAGAGAGAGAACGTCGTCGTAATACGAAAATAAAGGGCTTGATAATAATCAATTACGCCACTTGATTTAACTACCGCCGAATTTCGTGTAGAAAATTGAGAAAAAAAGCGGACTTCTTTTGTCGATCCTTTTTTAAGTATTTCTTTGCCTCGATAATAACGAGTTCTCGGAGCACGTGACTGTTTTCCGGAGCAAAACGTCGTGAAGTAAAATGCAGAGTGGATGGAAAATGAGAATGAAACGATGACGAAAACGTGTTCATCACAGAAATTCGTCAGTTTTTCTATTCACTTTCAAGTTCCTCGACACTCCAGAAGTACGCGATTAAAAAAAAAATAAATAAAAAAAAACTGGTCATTTTATTTGGAAGCCGAATTTTTCTAAATTGAAGAAACGAGTCGGTAATTTTTCACAAACTACATTCGAAAACTGAATTTATCGAAAATTGGAAAACCAATCAGTAATTATTTTGCGAGAAAAAAATACTGCTTTTATTTTTTGACTCTAACAAATTCAAACTTCAGTGTCGAATTCTCGTGGCATGGGAGAACGAATAATTGTGACAGAGACATGATTAAAATTCATAAAAAGAAAAAAAAATCGAGACATTGTACTATGGAGTTTCACGTTCGTCAATTTATTTTCCAAAAAATTCGAGAACGCATAATTCTCAAACTCTCTTATTCTTTCTTGTCGAAAAACAAAACAATTATACGACAATTCCAGAATTGCCGAATTTTGTGAAAAACGTCCAAAAACAATCTACAACCGTCAAATCTTGCGGAAAATCTTGTCTCCAAAGAAAAAAAATCCAAAAGTGCGGAATTTATTCGGAAAACTTTCGAAACAAAAATTCCAAAAGTGCAGATTTTTTTGTTGTTGTGAAAAACTTCACCAAACAAAAATTCAAAAAACTGGCGAATTTTTTGGAAAACGTCTCCAAACCAAGTATTTCAAAATTTCAGAATTCTTCCAAAACCGTACCAACAAAAAATTCCAAAACTGCAAAATCTAGGGGGAAAAAGGTCTCCAGTCAAATATTTCCAAATTTCGAAATATATGAACCGAAAACGTTCGAAGCCAAAACTACAACGTCGAATTTCTCGAAAAAAAAAAAAAAAATAGCCAAATTGTTGAATTCCTAAAAGCTCTACCCGTACTCGGTCCTCGTCTATTCCCAAAACTGACATCACGACGTAGTCCCGAGTATTTTGACCATCGCGATCTCCATCGAAGAGGAAGACCGGTGGAAAAAAAAAACAATGACAAAATGTTTACTTACGATTGCGCGACGGATGCTGGGAGTTTCGTCTGCGTAGCACCTGTTGGAGTGCTGCATAAAGATCGAGCATGAGCTGCTCGAGTTGTTGCTCCTGCACCTCGGCCTCGTCTTCGGACGGCAAGGCAAACGGTCTTGCCATTTTGTGTCAGATTATTTTTTTTCTCTCTTTTTCTACAATGTCTCAATAATCTTCTCCTCGTTGATCTCCGTAGACTCTCAGTCCAGTATTATTATTATTATTATTATTATTATTACTTTAATATACTCTTATTTATTATTACAGAAAAATGTAACGCACGACACTTGAAAAGTGTTTCAAAGTATTTTCGAAGAGCACGAAAAAAAAACCAAAAAACCGTTTCTCGTCGCACTTGTCACACAGAAAAAATGTATTTGCGATTGGTGGAAAGCACGTTGTTTTTTTTTTTGTTTTCGCTCCTCGATTACATCTGCCCGTGGTCTCTCTCTCGAGATAGAAAAATGGAGTTTTTGTATTTCGTTATTCGCGATGAAACGTTAAGCACTTTGTTCACTGTGAGAGGCTCGTCGAACTGTCATGTTCATCGGTCGAGCGCGAAGTGTCGACGAGAGCACGTGGCGCGCTCGGCGAGTGAGCCAGAGAGCAAGCAGCAGCGCGCACGCCGCTCGATCCTCGCGTACCCCACACGCGGCGAACACACACGCGCGTCCAAGCGCGCGCGCAGTCTGTCAGCAACGAAACGCTCTCGCACCTGCTTCTTCGTTTCAATTTTTTTTTTTTCCCTAAAACTCTTTACCCGAGAGTGGTAAATGTCTTGGCGCGAAGACAAAAAAAAAATCGATGGGTCGAGGGACGAACTGTGTTCGACGAAATATTTTATCGTGACGCGATTAAAATCGTCGTCGGAATCGCCTGTACGGTGGATCCTCGAATGGATCTATTTCCATAGGTGTTGAGTACGCGGTGCGCGCTAGGCACGCAGATGATCCTCGTACGAGGCTCGGACGCTGAATGATCGTCCCTTTGAATTTTTTTCCTCACTACCTTTCTTATTTCGCACTCGATACACTTTTCCGTGACTCGAGGGAATTTTGCGAAAACGGGAAGCGTATTTTTTTCTTTCTTTTCGTCACTGTGTCTGTCTTCGCGATATTTCGCCACAACGTGGCAAGAAAAAAACGCAACAAAAAAGAAGAAACAAAAACAACAACGAAAAATCCGAAGTGTAGGGCTTTTGCCGAGTGACACGGAATTGAGCAAATTGTTGTTGTCGATTTTGTTTTTATTTATTTTTTTTCCGAACACACGTAATAACGGATACAAGTGAGAAGAGGGGTTGTCCGGGAAATGCACACGAGTCAAACACGAGAGTTCCTCGACTGAGTTTGAGGCGAATCGGTAAAAACACGTCTATTCTCCTCGAGGTCCGTCGTGGTAATGATTCCTCTAGCTCGGCAAATGCACTCGAGGGAACGTTGCTCCCCTGATTCCGCGCGCCGGGGTCCTCGACTGTAGCACGCACACACAGAGGAGACAGGCTCAGACACGTTCGAACACGCAGAGCAGTGGCGCACGCTTTTCCCCCACCCCGCCTCACTCGCCGCCCTTGGACCACGCGCGTACACGATTCTCTCGACGTAGCGCGCGGCCGAGAGAGAGAGAGAGAGAGAGAGAGAGAGAGAGAGAGAGAGAGAGAGAGAGAGTGTGAGAGAGAGAGAGAGAGAGAGAGAGAGAGAGAGAGAGAGAGAGAGAGAGAGAGAGAGCGAGAGAGAGTGAGAGAGAGAGAGAGAGAGCGAGAGAGAGAGAGAGAGAGTGAGAGAGATCACTTGGCTCTGCGGGTGGAGTGGGGATGCGTGAAGCTTGCGCGCGCACGCCGCATAGTGGCGAATGACGGAGGAGCCCGGGCGGCAGGGATAAGAATCGACAGTAGTGGGGAACGCTCGCGTGTGTATAGATATACGGGTACGGCTGTACGGCACTCGAGTCTCTCTGTGCACAGATATAGATGGTTGGGATCTGCAGCGTGCTGCGCTACGATTCTCCGCGCGTACCTGCGCGAACGCGTAAACGCCGCGTATGCATTCATTTTGGCTGTCCGCTACTGTTGTTGTTACGACGTAATACCGGGGCAACAGTGTCCCAATTAACTATCCCCCGCTTTTTATGATATTCCTTTCGCGGAGGACCGTATTTTGTAGGCGTATGAGCCAGGGGGCCCGAATCATTACTAGATTACAGTGGCGCATGATAAAAATAAGTTATAATCAATTACTATAACGAACGATGGGAGTGGAATTGAAAATTTCACAGAAATTTTGTAGATTTAGACATTTTCTCGGAAAATTCGGGATTACGAAAATTCTTTTGATATTAACCGAGAACTCGTGACCCATTTTTGAAAAATCGTCAAACGCATGACTGGGGTGTATGCACCCCACGCTTTTCTTGACCATAAAACTGGTCTTACGGAGATAAATGGACTTTATCATGCACGATTTTTTTTTTCTTTTTTTTTTCATACGGAATTGAATGGTGTGTGCGACATTTGTTCTGATTAATATTTAATTAGTAAAAAATCCATTTCAAAACTAAAAAATGGCAACTTATCATATTTTGAATAGTTGCGAAACTGTTCTATAATAAAACGGTGTAAATCGTATCACAAAATATATTCATACGATTCATTTCAAATTCGGACATAGCATAGTTTATAATATTTCCTATCGTTTGGCCAAATGATGTCTCGGTATGTTTGTCCCTTTCTCAATAATAAATTATTAAAGTTATTTTTTTTTTTTTCGTCGAAAATCCAACTTAATTTTTCTACAGCTTGATATTGCCGTAATTTTCAAAATTTCTAAAAAGTATCCGATCATACGAAAGTTTTATTATTATACTAAAAGTAGATTATTTTATTTTTCGATTCAGCTGGCCTTAGTTGCCAGAACCACCATTTTAACAACACGTTGTTTAAATGAAAACTTCATTGTTTACCAACATTTTTCAATAAAAAAAAACTCAAATATGTCACGACTATGTATTAATAATTTGTAAAATTCCGACCTCAACTTCCCAATACCCTCATCAGAAAAAAAGAATTGCCTTCTCCTGGATCGAGGTAAGTCAAATTGATTAACAAAACGCCCGATTTTTTCAATAATATTCATCAACTACTAACCAATCAGATTCCTCTCTTATTCCGTTGCAATAGTTCGCGGTGACTTCGAAGATGCGGAGCAAACATCATTCGGATGCATGGGTGGAAGCGACTTTTTTTTTTTACTGCTCGTTCGTGGTGCAGTGGCGATGCAGGTCCCTCGAGGGGACAAGCCAATTCTAGGCTATAGGGGGGAAAAAGCAGTAAGGCCCCTGGTTTCCTCACACACACTCCCTCCGCGAGAGCTTATTCCGAAATCCTTTTCTTTCCCTCTCTCTCTCTTTCTCTCTCTCTCTCTCTCTCTCTCTCTCTCTCTCTCTCTCTCTCTCTCTCTCTCTCTCTCTCTGTCTCTCGCTTTCTCTCTGTCTCTCTCTCTCTCTACGGTTCGCCTGTGTATACATTATGAGTATATTTTCTCCAGCCTATATCTTTCATCTGTGTCACTTTTTTTCCAACTTCTCATTCTACCGTCCCTTTCCCTCCAAGACCCTTTCCCTATTTCTGTGGGACGATTACGAAGTGTACGATATATATATATATATATATATATATATATATATATATATATATATATATGAGTGTTTGTTGAGTTTCTCTCGTCTCGTTTTTTCCATCATTCGATCTAATCCTTTTCTTTATTTCTCGTATTTCTCGTATCTACAGACACATACACAGGCGGGTTCGCTCTCGACCAAACTGATAAGTGGCTCCCCCATACTTTTCACTCGTTCCTCTATTTCGAGCAATGCGTCCAGCCATATGAAAACAAACATCTAGTTCATCAATTTTTCAAGTCTTCGCCCACACTTTTATAAAACCTCGCACCTTTTTTTTCCCTCTCAAAGCACAGTGATAATTGTTGGGATTAGAATTTGAATACAATGAAAACTAATTTTTTTAACTTTCTCAAATTTCTTTTAGCAGATATTAGCTACTAAATCCGTCAACCATTTATGTTATCAAGAGACTTATTGGAAGAGTCACAACTGAAATTTGCAAAGAAGATTTGGTATCATAATAAAAATGAGGAAATAAAAAAATGAATTTTCGTTGCATTCCAACAAATCGAACTTCAATACCATGGTACTTGCTTTTTGTGTGCTTGGTTTTTACATGTCGTGTAAAAGATACGAAAACGACGATAAGTTTCATTGAATTTGCGGTAATAGTATTTTCCTTCATATCGATAACGCAGATGGGAAACTGGAGTTGATGGAAGTTGAAATTAAATTCTTGAAGAGTGTCGAATCAGGAGCACTAACTTACGAAAAATTGTGCCACTTCTCATGTAACACCATATACGTATTTATAAATTTGTAAATACACAAATATACGTACGCTTATCTCTTTTTTTATTATCTAGAGTTAAATACTTTGAGATGCGATGCCTATAGACTTAATATTGGACGAATAAGAGTTGCTTTCGAATGTATCTTTCGCAGTTCGACACACTTGCAATGTGTACTATTACGACGGTGAGTGTTTTCTTATGATACGCGTATGCATACACGGACACACGCAAACACAGGCAAATGCATCAGGGAGCGCTGATACTGCGTTAAAGAGAAGAAGGGAAATATTGAGCCAGGCGAGAGAGAAGGAGAGAGAGGGAGAGAGACGGCCGTTACAAATCGACGGATATACATATATATATATATATTATACACATATACAAGCTCGCCACTTACCACCACTGCCACACCGGTCTGACAACTCGAGCGTAACTGCGTAGTTTGTACACCGAAGTCGCTCTTGGTCGTGGCTACACACACACACACACACACACACGCATATATATATATATATATATATATATATATATATATATATATATATATATATATATATGGGCAGCGACGACGCGGGGGTAGCCGGTGGCCGTATGATCTCCCGGGAGAGACCATCGCCGTTGTGGACTCGACTCGAACGCGCCTCGTTTGCCTCCATCCACCGAGGAGAGCTTTGCCCATGACTGTACAGTAGCGCGTTTATGCATTTGAGACGGAGAGGCAGCAAGAGAGAAAGAGAGAGAGAGAGAGAGAGAGAGAGAGAGAGAGAGAGAGAGAGAGAGAGAGAGAGAGAGAGAGAGAGAGAGAGAGAGAGAGAGTGAGAGAGAGAGAGAGAGAGAGACTACACGTAACCATAATTCTTTAAACTTTTGCATCGACTCACAATGTGCAACGGCGTTGGTTTGGAACGAAATGAAGCAGTAAGCAGTACAAGTGATTCGAGGCTGACAGGGGATTGTTAATTGAAGAAAAAAAAATGGAGTTATGTACAGAGGAGGAGCACATTTTGAACCAATAATGGTGTGCAACGTTGGCGATCAGCACATGTTGTTGTTTGGAGAATAGCAAAAGGCAAAAGTGTTCAAAATCACCTTTACATAAATATATCTTTATATATGTACAGGGTGATGCGAAAAGTAACGTTCAGAAGGAAAATCTAGATGCCTCGTATCGATCCTATACGAATCACATCCATGTATATTCTGCGATCTTTGTTACTTTTTGTGAAAATTATTTTTTTCTTTTGTGTATGTACTTTCTTTGAAAGTTTTTTTTTACCTGTGTTATCGTTATGAAGCGCAATGTTAAGCAATAAATAAATGACCGACTGTACACTAACGTAGATGCTCTAGATTGTGATCGAAAATTCGTTAAATAGGTTCGAGAGTATGAATGACTAAAGTTCAGATGATGAAAAAAACATACTTCTACTAAACGACTAAACTAAGATACTAAAAAAAAACGAAAAAAAAAAAACTAAAAGACTAAAAATACTGAATACTACACAACACACTTACGCACATATATATAGTTATATATACATACGAAATGTATACTAAAATATTAAATATACTGAATACTACAAAAATAAAGAACCCTAAAAATACTAAATGACTACCAATTGCTTTAGAAAACTTCTAAATTCTCTAAGGACTTCTGAGGAAAGTAAATAACACAAGAGAAAAAAAAAATACATCGTAGAACATACATGGGGGTGTTTTCGCACAAGTATTGATACGAGGCATGTAGATTTTCCTCTCAAACGTCACATTTCAAGTCACCCTGTATGTATACATATCAAGGGTGTCCCAAAATGACCAGACAATTTTAAATGCGCGCCATATTTTTGTGGCGAACATACAGTACTAATCTTTGACAGCTGGCGTCAGGAAGTATTGAGGTTTAGTCAAGGAGAATTGCACGATCGAGGCAACGCATGGAAATTGTGAAAATGCAATGTGAAAAAAATGCAGTTATTGCAGACGAAGATTTGACGCCATTGGACTTCTTTCTTTGGGGTCTTCTGAAAGGAAAAGTGCATGCCAATGATCCACAGACCATTCCGGAGTTCAAGGAAGCAATTGAACGCACCATTAATGAAATTAGTCCGCAATTATGCCAAAATGTTATTGAGAAGTTTGTCAAAAGAGATTTTGTCAAAAGAGTTTCACACAATCTCCATGTTTGTACCTTACATTAAAATAAAAATATTCGTACATTTCAAATAAATAATACGTTTTATGAATAAATAAAAATGTCAGATCATTTTGAGACACCCTTTACGTATAAGGTTTGCTAAGTTGAAAAAAAAATCTGGAGAACGAGGCAATATTTTGTGATTGAATATCGGTGACAAATGATTCACGATATGGCATGATTAATTGCATGCGATCCAAGCAAGTGTGTGAACCCGTTCGCACTGCACATCCGCGGCCCGTATATATATATATATATATATATATATGTATTCGTGCCAACGATATCGCGGATATTTTCACGCTACGAGAGCGCGTGTTTGAAAGCACAGCAGTCTCATTTAGCCCCGCATCGTCCTTCCTGTTGAATGCACGCGCTACTATTTCCTTTATCGAATGCTTTATCAATCCAAGGCCAACGCTTATGCACCTCTGCATTCAAGCTTCGTCCGTGATAATACTTCTGCTCACCTACCAGCGCACATTTTCACCCGGCATTTCGTATTTCTTTTGTTTTTTCTCTTTTTTTTTTTTGCTTTATTTTGAATTACAAATTGGTTAGAACGGTCGCGGAGAATCCTGTGTAGATGTTGGTCTTGATGAATAAATTTAATCACCCGTGAATGCAGGCTTGAATTTTCGAAAAGAAAGAAACCAAAAAAAAAAAAGAAAAAGACTAGCGCTCCAAAAATGAGGATAGCATTGTTTTCCGTATTTGCGTGTACTTCTCGTCTAGCGAAAATATGCAAGTGGGAAGAAAAGTGCCGCAATTGCCAGGTGGCTCGCTCGGGAATGAGTTACGACTATTGAGAAACAAAAGGGCACTGCGAGTTGTGCCCTTTTGTGTGACGATGGTCGATGAATTCACGCGTGTTTCTGAATATATATAAATATATATGTGTGTGTGTGTGTGTGAGAGAGAGAGAGAGAGAGAGGAAGACTTACATTGCGTCGCATTAAACGAACTGAAGTGCAACTAGTCGCGCGCCTCCGCTATCTTAACTGCGGTGGCACGCTCTATGTACTTCGAAACTAATAATATACTCGCTATAACACTTCGCTTCGTTGACCATCGGTCTGTCAACCGCAGTATCGTTCGTTCCTACGTACGCACCGTTTACACAGATTTTCATTTCCTTCTTGTCTCTCGCTCTCTTTTTTTTTTCTTTCTTTCGTTGCCCTCCTTATCTAGTGTATCCACTTCTTAATCCTTGTATAGGTATTATATTTACGGAGCACGGCTGATAACGGTGAGGGAGAGAGAGAGAGAGAGAGAGAGAGAGAGAGAGAGAGAGAGAGAGAGAGAGAGAGAGAGAGATTTAGGTGCGTGTCTTCGGATTTACCGGCCTGGCTACTTGTATTATGGCGAGAAATACCTGTAACGGCATAAGAAAATCGATTTTATTTTTTTACGCTCAATGTTAGTTAAAAATGTAAAGAATTTAAAAATCTTTAAAAAATTTAGTTAAAAATCTCAAGAATACGGTGGTAAAGCAATTAATTTGCCGGTAAGTCACACAAATCATTGAGCTTTCGTAGTTGGAAACTTTAAGGCCTTAGGCCACTCTAGAGGCCAAATAAGGGCATATTTTTTTATTTTTTTTCCAGCGAAACCATAAAATAAATCGGAATTACAAAATAGGGGTTTTATTATACACGTAATTGACTATACAAAATTATTTTTTCACAGCGACACCTGTCCAAATGGCGACCGTGCAGCATTTTTCCAATGACGCCTTTATTTTTGGAAGGTCAACGGCCGGACCAACAGCACCTATAATTTTTGAGTAATGATGAGACACTAAAGTTTTTTTCGATTATATATAAGATTAGCTATAGAAGTATGTAGGATTTTTTTGATATATTGTTTTTTGTCAAAATGGCCCATTTATAAAACAAAAAGTATAAAATGCCATGAGAAAATCGTCAGAAAATTGTTTATAAAAAAGGAACTATGCAATATAAGAAAAAAAATCCTACGTAGTGCCTCAGAAAATATAATTCTAAATGTACAGTTAAAATTTCAAGTGAATCGGTTGAAATTCGTTTGAGTTATGAGTCCGGCTGACTTGAAAAATGTAGCTTTAGATAAACGAGTTTAAAGTTAGTAGAAAGTCACGACATGAATCAAGAAGGGTTGCGGTAGAATTCGAAAATCGAGTACTAAGAGATTTAGAATGCATAAAGTTTCGGGTATGTTTGGATTTACTTGTAATCAGGATTGTACGATTGTTCGGTCAAAGTTGTACGGTACGATAAGTTCGAACTTATTAGTAGCGGGGGTGGACGGGGTGCACAAATATTATACGTGTGTATTATTATAGTTGGCGGATACGAACGTTCGACTGACAATTGCGAGAGAGAGCGAGAGCGAGAGAGAGAGAGAGAGAGAGAGAGAGAGAGAGAGACAGAGAGAGAGAGAGAAATTGGGCGGCTGCGAACTGGAGTCAGCACCGGGCTGGTAATCGTCGTAAATCAAATGGTGCGCCGAGAGCCGGATTGATGATCCGGACGATTGATGATCCGAAGATGGTTTGTGCGATCATGTACACGAGCATACACATAGATGCGCGAATTCTCTGTCTTTCAGTCAGTTGTACTGAGAGAGAAGAAGAGAGAGAGAGAGAGAGAGAGAGAGAGAGAGAGAGAGAGAGAGAGAGAGAGAGTCGTCCAGTCAGTTATTGCGAGGGAGAGAGAGAGAGAGAAGACTGACACTGGATATCGGATTATATGGACTAGTGGGTGGCAGGTGGATCGTACTCTCTCGAGAGGAACAAACTCCCTTGCTGCATCCTCGTACATGTATCGAGAGCATCGCGCATAACGCCGACTCTATGGAGGCAGTCCACCACGGATGACGTTACAGACAGATGACGTTACCACTATATAGAGAAATGAGAGACATTGCAAGAGAATAAGAGAGAGAGAGAGAGAGAGAGAGAGAGAGAGAGAGAGAGAGAGTAACCAGACCTGAGATATGCGACGAGACCTACTCCATCGGGATTGCACACTGACTGGATCTAACCTGTCGTCCAACATGACACTATACCCGATAGCTTACACCCCATTATCGTGATATAGCCGCATACACGAGCATTGTCGACGCAGGTCACCGACTTGACGACTGAAAATACTCTGGGCCTCAGAACCGTAGCATTTCCATAAAAAAAAAAGAATGAAATTGTCGCTGCACGTATGTTGATAATCGAGTGGTACCGATTTACTTAAGCCTAAATTTTGTGTGGTTGGGTTTGTTTGCGTGGCAATATTTCTTACGCTTGGCGCAGTGCTTCCATTAGCATCAATTAAAAAATGGGGTCCCAATTGAATATTTCATGATATGTTATTCAAAATTTCGTACTGTTTCGATCAGGACGAAAAAAGGGCGCTGAGGGATTGACGCATTGGTTGAAAGATAGTGAAAAAACACGATTTATTGTGCTGTTTGCTTATTCTCTAGAGTAGACAAATGGCAGAAAAAAAGTGTTCTAAGTGTTTTAGTGAGCAAACGAACAACCGTATTCCAAGTCTCCTAGGGAGAAACAAAAAAAGTATTTTCTTTTGCTCATGAGGTTTCATTATTTCTTTGCTCAACTACTTTGACTAGTGAGGAAAAAGAAGTATTTTTTTGTAGCGAACGAAAAATATGCTTCTTTTTAGCTAGTAGACAAAAAATATACTTCTTTTTAGCTAGAAAGCAAAAAAAAAATACTTCTGTTTAGCTAGTAAGGAAAAGAATATACTTCTTTTTAGCTAGTAAGCAAAAAAATTTACTTCTTTTTAGCTAGTAAGCAAAAAAATTTACTTCTGTTTAGCTAGAAAGCGAAAAAATATACTTCTCTTTAACTAGTAAGCGAAAAAAATATATTTCTGTTTAGCTAGTAAGCAAAAAATATACTTCTTTTTAGCTAGAAAGCGAAAAATGTACTTCTGTTTAGCTAGAAAGCGAAAAAATATACTTCTTTTTGACTAGTAAGCGAAAAAAATATATTTCTGTTTAGCTAGTGAGCAAAAAATGTACTTCTGTTCAGCTAGTAAGCAAAAAATATACTTCTTTTTAGCTAGAAAGCGAAAAAAATATACTTCTGTTTAGCTAGTAAGCAAAAAATATACTTCTGTTTCGCTAGTAAGCAAAAAATATACTTCTTTTTAGCTGGTAAGCTGAAAAATACTTATTTTTGCTACACGGAGAGAATTAAATGTTAAAAATTACCGTGCAGTAACGGTAACCAGATGACAACCCTGAAACTTCGCTTATTATTACTGAGTAAAACACAGATTTTCACGAAAATAAAATAAAATTTCTTCTTCAGATAGAACATTTTACCAGATTTTCTAGTAAATTTTGATGTGTAAGAAAATACGCAAAACTTAAATTTAAAAAATATATAATATTAGCGAAATTTTACTGTGCATTTTATTACTTTATGCCTTTCAAAAATGTCTATAAAAAAGTATCGTCTTTATAACAGTTATTTTAAGATTTATTATAAAATATAATGAGTGTTATAGGAAAATGTATTGTGCTCTCGGTAAAAATTATCGTGCGCGCTACCCTTCCTGTATAGTAAAATTTTAGCTACGTATTTGAAATTTTCTGTAACGTGAGTTAAAAAAAAACTTGTCGCATACGAATTATTATGCTTTTCTCACTTGTCACCACATTGAAATATATCACGGTAATTTTTACCGTGAAATTCACGACAAAAATTACTTTTTAATTCTCTTCGTGTACTAAATGAGCAAAAACTAATCTTTCTTTGCTCTCTGGTGAGCAAAAGTGTAAACAAAAGTGACCACTATGGAGCAAAATAGTATTTTTTCTCACTAAGAGACTCGAAATATGGTTGTTTTTAATTGCGAAATTTAATTAAAGGGAAAAAAGTGAAATAAAAAATTTTAATTGGAGCTTGAGGGGGTTCTTCTCCGTAAAAAAAAAAACAAAAATGATCTTCGTACTCTTGAACGATGCTGTAGCCCGCTAAAAACACTTTTAACCGTACTTTCGTTTTCAAGAAAGTTTTCCAAAAAATAAAAAAAATTATCAATAAAACATAACTGAACGAACTAAATATTAAATATATCGATAAACTAATAAATATCAAATACCAAGTTTCGTTACTGCAATTCCTCTCCAACTCTCTTTCCTCGCTACTTCCCGGTTTTCTACAAATTCACGAACTAAGCACGAAAGAAGAAAGCAAAAAAAACCCTCGCTGCATACCACGAACATCAATTGCACTTGTTCGCGCGATGCACTCGTGCACTCTTCGAATGCAATTGCATTTTCGGTATCCGCAATTTCGCTTTCGGCGCGCGCAACTCATCGACGTTAAACTTCGTCAATGGGGAAACTTTGAGCGTCGTTACGAATAATATCGTCGCTCGGGATTCTGGAGAAAATTCGAATTTCAATTGATATTGGATCGATCTCCGTGCGGACAATGACCCACATTACATTAACCGGAGCAATTTCTGAAGTTACGTCGCGGTCTTACTGTACTTGTGAGCGTTGACGAGGAGATAAAGAAAAAAAAAAAGTATAACGGAAGTGTCGTTGAAAGCGTGGAGAATTCACGAATGTAGTATCGAATTGTATATAGATATATATGTATATATATATATATAGATCGAGTAAATTATTGTCCTTTTTCGTTCCCGTCTTCGTCGTACCTTTTCGATAACAGCTCGATGAATCACCCATCATAATAATATTATACGGCACAACTTTTCGTCCTAGCTCCTTCACCTAAAAGGTTTTTATCGCCAACTATACACGCGACGTATCATAACACATTATTCATAGAAAATACTCATCGTAGCATCAGAATTTTTAAGCTCCTTTTCGAGCCGAGAGTATTGGAGATGACGAAATTAGGATTTTACACGCAATTAATACATATTTTTGCCAATTTGATTTATTTATTTTTACATTTAAAAATATTGACAAACAATGAAATTTGTTTAAAATGTACTTTTACTATAATAATAAAATTTTCGTACGACTGGATACTTTAGTGAAATTTAAAAAAATACGAAAATGCCAAGCTGTTGAAATAAAAGTTCGATTTTCGATAAAAAAAAAAAACTTTAAACATTTGTCATTAACAAAGGGATAAACGTATGAAAATAATCATCTGGTCATACGATAGAAAATGCTATAAACTATGCTCTGTCCGAATTTGAAGCGAATCGGGGTAGTGTTGGGCGTTAATCAATAAAATTTTCAATCAGTCCATTAATTGACTAGAAAAGTAATTTCAATTAATTAAATTGCAATTAACATTAATTGCAATTAACTATTGATTGCATGTTACAATTAATTTATTTGGATTCATCTATGTTAATTGCAACTCGCAATTAAAACAATTGCAATTAACTTTTTAAATTGTTCTAAAAAACAATAAAAACTAACAATTGACCTATTTAACTTTACAGATATCAGATATGACGTGTTTGTTTCGGTTTTTTAAGCTTAAGCAGCGCCCTATACAATAATCAGTTTTAAATGTTAGTTTTTAATCAAATACACTAAAATGATTGACAATTGATTAGTTTCTAATTGTGGAAGGTCACGATTAACAATTGATTAATTGTTAATTGTGATAGTCGTGATTAACAATTAATTAGTTGTTAAGCGTGAGTTTCCACAATTACAATCAATTAATTATTAATTGTTATAGCCGTGATTAACAATTAATTTATTGTTAAACGTGTGTTTTCACAATTACAATTAATTAGTTGTTAATTGTGATAGTCGTGATTAACAATTAATTAGTTGTTTAACGTGAGTTCTCACAATTACAATTAATTAATTGTTAATCGTGAGTTTTCACAATTATAATTAATTAATTGTTAATTTTATAGTTGTGATTAACAATGAATTAATTGTTAATTGTTATAGTCCTGATTAACAATTAATTAATTGTTAATTGTTATAGTCGTGTTTAACAATTAATTAATTGTTAATCTTCAGTTACCCTAGCAATTAAATTTTACCCAACACTCAATCGGGGACATAAATTTCGAGATACGGCTTACGAGCGTTTCATAAAACAGTTTCAAAGAAAAAGTAGAAAAAAAAAGAGCTTGCTAATAATCGTCATAGCTCGATAATTTTTTAGAATTTTTACAAAATGCTCGTTGCAGATTAAATTTGTCTTACGAATTTCTGTTCGAGTTCAAGTTTATCTCAAAACAAATATTTAGCGAGGAAAAAAAAAACGAATGCTGGTGAAATAGATAATTTCGAAGATTCGAACATCGAGGTTCCATGGTGTAATGGTTAGCACTCTGGACTCTGAATCCAGCGATCCGAGTTCAAATCTCGGTGGAACCTTTGTTTTTTTTTCTTTTTTTTTTTAAGTTTTTTCTCTTTTTTTCTCCTTTGCGGACTCGCACCCCGATCAATGAAATATCCGAGATGCATGGATCTTGAACAATCTCGAAATTCGGCGTACACGTGCGCGATTCGAGATGCGGGAGAAGAGGAGAAAAAGAAGAGGCCGGAGCTTGTGTGTGTGTGTGTGTGTGTGTGTGTGTGTGTGTGTGTGTGTGCGCGTGTGTGTGGAAGACGCAGAGAGAGGATTCGAAACCGGTAATTCCGTACGAGGACCACTAAATTTATATTTAGAACGACCACCGCTGACGCGTGGGCGCGCGTGCGCTCTCAACGTCGTCGTCGCCGTCGTCGTTGTCGTCGTCGACGGACCGCGAATTCAATGCGATTTTCGCTCGACCAAACCATCGCGAAATGAATCTCAAGTTCATCATTCGTGAATTAAAATACATTTAACGATGTTCTTTTATTTTGCTTCAGTGCAGAGAAGATCTTTTTTTTAAATTCATTTTGCATCGTCTTTTCGATGGGTAGTAAAAGAGGATTTTTTTTTTCATGGTGAAATAAAATGAAAAATAAAATCATAATTTTTGGTTTATTTATCATTTATTTTTCATTCAATTTGGTTCTTCTCCGAAAAAAATGGACTTCTTTTTACCCTTTGGCGAAATTCCTTATACTCTTTAAACCAAATATAATTTGAATAATAATGAAGTACACTAGAACAAGAAAAATACGAAATGAAAAAAATATGAGGAAAGAAATCGAATGTTGAAATGCCTTTGAAAAATAATTTGACGTTTCCTTTCGAGTCCGAAAGCCGGGAGAAAATTCAAAAGCAATATCACTGATCGTAGTCCTTTTGGTAATTAAAAGATCGGAGTATTTGGCCTTTTATTATTTGCATAAAAAACCGTTCTCAGGCTCAGAGAATTTAAAGTCAATAGAATAATACAGAGCAAAAGGAAAATCAATAATACCATGCAATAAAAAAAATATATTAATCATACAAAAATAACGAATAAAAATAAAAAATCGTACAATATTACTGAATAAAAATTTCTATCATACAAATTACATATGTAGTGCATTTTTGAAAATGTTGAATATATAAAAAAAAACAATAATACTGTGAAATAATCGCGCCTTCGAGAAAAAAAATGTTCTTATCTCTTATCACATAAATATCCTATATACATCGGGTCGTCAGCGAGTTGATTATTATTGCATTGACTATTATGGAGTTGTTGTCGAGTTGCTTCTTTATCAACAGGATCCCGATTATGTCGTACTGTGACCTGTCATATGCAATCTCTGATATTCCGATCTCTCTGTCTCTCTATCTCTCTCTCTCTCTCTCTCTCTCTCTCTCAAATTATTCACAAGATTAATACAAACGTACGACATATGGGTAGAGCTATAAAGTCCGCGAGCTGTTGAAATCAGAGTGGCGAGTCGGTCTTATCGCTCGTCAACTCGCAATATTTCCCATTACGTCTTTCATACGTTCATGACAGATAAGATGATTTATATTTACGCGCTCGAGTAGCACGAGTGACGAGTAGGAAATTGACAATTAGCTTGATCAAGGTGGATACTGAGCGAAGTTGCATGGACTGGACTTTTAAATCCCGGAAAAGATACCTGACGGGGGATGAAAAATGAAAGGAATGTGATGGAAAAAAAAATGCTGGAAAAAAGCTGTGGGTTGATCTTGCGATACGTCATCGCTTCCAATGTAATACGTACATATCACTTTCATCATGCGACAATGACGCGGATCAATTAAGAAGGAAAATACCTTTAGACAGCTGACAATAAGTTAATTTTCACTATTAAAACGTAATTATGTAAAAAAAAGGTTTTTTTTAATTATAAAAAAGGTTACAAATTTTGTTTACGTTAAGTGTTATCTATTATCACTTTTAATTACTGCAACGATTTTTTTTTAAGAAATAATTTAAAATCGCTGATTTATGGCAGTATTTTTTGAGAACGCTGCTACCTGAGTTCTAAAAGGGCGTAAGTTCTAATTTATGTTGTATTGATCAGAAACTAAACAGTGAATTTTTTGTTATTATAACATTTATACGGTGCGAACCACAGGCAGTGAAAAAAATAAAAAAATAAATGATGACACGCTTTAAAAAAATCGTTTGATTTTTACGCAAATTTTTGGCATTATCCGGCAATAAAAAAGACTTTTTTTTCAAAACATTTGCGAAAAACCTATAGGTCCAGGCACTAAATAATATTGTTATTGGAGTGTGTGTAAAATTAGAAGGAGATAGATAAATTATTTTGTGAATTATTGCTTACGCCTATTTCGAAAATACAGTTTTGACAAATGACAAGTCAATGATTATATTTTTCAGTTTTCTGTTTATTTTTTCACAAAAAAGTTCATCGCTGGCCGTAACTACTTTTTATTTTTAAATCAATAACTCTACTGTAGTAATAAGCTGTTATTGCTATTGCGCCCAATTACACCTACGGTGCAGGCCGACATCAAGCGAGGATAAATCACGTTTAATTCGTCATTGAAATTTTCCTATCATATTTTTAAAATGGTACACTAACATTTTACGAAAAAAAAAAATAAAACATATTTCCCCCGAATGTTTCTTTCTTACAAAAGATGTTTCTTTTTCTTTTTACTATCCAATCCTTTTTACAATTCAAACAAAAAAACGGCAAACAAAAAAGGAAAAAACATTTATTCTTATGAAGAAAAAAATACCACCTTACTTCAGATTCAAATTAAATATTTTCAGAACAAGATTTCATCGAGAATAAACGTCACGAATATTTTTTTTCCAAATGGTCAATCGAAGATTCTTTCGTCCAATTGTCACGTGCTTGGAGATGAGATTCGCTATTCAAAGAACTATTTCTAGCTTATTAGCATCAGTGACACGTTCAAGAGCCTCGGGTCCGGTATGCGTGGCAGTAAGACATAACTATACAACACATCGGCACTATCTTAATTCCCTCGTGAATTTTGAAACATTTTTTTTATTGCTGGAAAAAAAAAGAATTTTTTATTTGTCGTTAATAAAACGATTTGCGTAGTGTAACGAATCTTCATAGCAAACGCCGCTGTTGCGAAAACTATACAATTTAATTGGCTACATAATTAAGAATCGATAATGGCTAAATAATCTTGTTGGCCAAAAGTGGAAGGTCGTTGTACCGGACATTTATTCGGCAATACATGGGCATGCTTTGTGATTATCGGCACGTTTGAGAATGCAGATCGATGATCGAAGTAGAAATTGGAATTATGTCGCGCAGTCACGAACAAAGCGACTAAATTCGCGATCAAAATTGCGGTCAGATATTTCCTTTATACGTCGTAATTTTTTTTTTTCACATCGCTGAAGAAGAACATTGTCCATGATTGACTGCAATTTAGAGTTGAGAAAATTTAAACCGCACGATGGTTTGTTGGCCTTGGGAGCGTGTGTGTACGAAACACTTAAAGTTAAATCCGGAGTCAGGTTTTTTTCTTCTAATATCTTGGGAAAGGAACTCCAAGTCGTTGAGAAGTTACCATTTAAAAGAATATCTTGTCACTAAATAATTCGTATTACAAATCAATGATCAATAATGATAGGAATTTTACAGGAAATTTTGGCGTGAATTATTTTGTTTAAAAAATACCGTGTTTTTTCACCCAATAAACTTTTGTCAAAACAGTCTTTACCAAATGTTAATTATTTTTTGTATCCTATCATCATTGACACTATATGTCGATTTCTAAGATTAATAAAAATAAATGACTAATTACTGTTGATATTTGATATTGTATGTCCATTCATAATAATGCCAGCATTTCTTACAGAAATTTTATGTTGAATTCTGGAGAACAAAAATAGCGTGGCCTTTTATCGAATAAATACTTGACAAGTGTATTCGACACTTGTCAAGTGTTCGATAACAAGTGATTCGAAGTGATGACAAAGTATCGAATATTGATTATTATTATATTTTATCATTATTGTGACCAATTGACCAAGTATCAACATTTAATTACATTCTATTTTTATTAATTATGGATATTACATATCAAGAAATATGAATTATTAATAAGGTTCTTATTTATATGAACATTATTAATTATTCATATATAATATCATTAGCTAATAATTGTAGAATGTAATTGATCGTTGGTACTTGGTTACTTGTTCACAATAATGATGAAATATAATAAGTAATCGATACTTGATAGACTTTTTGAATTCTTATTGGGTAAACTGACGCGGTATTTTTTTTTATCAAGAATTCATCATAATATTCCCCATAAAATAATTCACCATATAATTAAACCATAAAACAATTCGCCATATAATTAAATTTTTTATTATTAATTATCATAATTAATATTATATATCGATTATTAACAATCATAATTATTAACAATGAACATTTTTTAACCCTCAGTTAATTTTTTACTGAAATTTCACCTACTGTTAAAAATTATTGAAAAAAATATTTAATTAGGAAAAGTACGTAAGAAAAATATAGTTTTTTGCGTAGCATAAACGAATTTATTATCTGCCGCTCATCTAGACCTAGTCAAGCGTATATTTTTAAGTCAACGAGGCAGAAGAAAAAAAATGTTGGAAAATTATTGAAATATGGAAATTCGCCACGTGATTTGTCCTCGAATGTCCGGTACATACGTCCATTTATATATCCGCGCAAGCATCGTCAGAGTTTTGCGGTCCGAATTCTTGCGGCTCGAGGGTTATAAAATGAACGTACAGTGACCACCGTCAATCACGTTGGCCATAACAAAACGAGATAGGGCTCAACGTAAGATAACGTGAATCCTTATCGTCTTGGAGAAGCGACTTCCTTGAGCGGACTTGCATGGCCAACGAACATGCGCTCGAAATCGCAGAAGAAAGTTCATCGGCACCGTGCCCAAACTGTACGATGATTTAATCACATTGGAAATTTCGATGCGCAATAGTTCCAAAAAATTATCGGTGGGACCTCTCATAAACGGTTTTTTTCGGAACTATACGTCTTAAGGCCTTAGGCCACTCTAGGATTTTCCAAAAAACGATTTTTTTTTGTTAAAAATGTACCATAGTACCTATAAAATTATATTCCAAAAGATTATGGGTGTGAAAAATCTCTAAGTACTCGATTTTCGAATTCTCGTGCAACCCCTCTTGATTCATGTCGTGACTTTCTACTAACTTTAAACGTGTTTATCTCAAAACTACATTTTTCAAGTCGGCTGGACTCATAACTCAAACAAATTTCAACCGATTCACTTGAAATTTTAACTTTATATTTAGAATTACATTTTCTGAGGCACTACGTAGGATTTTTTTATTATACTACATAGTTTCTTTTTTTATAAACAATTTTCTGATGATTTTCTCATGGCATTTTCTACTTTTTGTTTTAGAAATGCGCCATATTGAAAAAAAAAATAATATATAAATAAAATCCTACGTACTTCTATAGCTATTCTTATATATAATGGAAAAAACTTTGGTGTCTCATCATAACTCAAAAATTATAAGAGCTGTTGGTCCGGCCGTTGACGTTCCAAAAATAAAGGTGTTATCGGAAAAATGCTGCACAGTCGCCATTTTGATATGGGAAAAATGCTGCACAGTCGCCATTTTGATATGTATCGCTCTGAAAAAATAATTTTGTATAGTCAATTACGTGTATAATGAAACCTCTGTTTTGTAATTTCGATTTAAGGTAGTTTTACTTAAGGGAGACTTCCAGTCTAAAGTCCGGAAAAAGGTGAACTTCAACATTTTTTTCTGAAGACCCAGTTAAGAGAATGAAACATTCCGTTCAGTGGCTCTTTATTCTACACGTCTTCAAGCATCTTTACAATTTTTTTCACAAGATTTTGTAACAAAATGGCAGTGCTGAAGCTGGACGAAGCGAGTCACTTTTGTCTGATCGTGTCCTACAGCAGGCAACATTACATCGACAATTCTTCACCAATTGACTTGATTTTTTTTTTCGAAACGTCATAACAATATTTGACATTGAAGTACGTAGGGAATTTCTGATATGTTGAAAACTTTTTCCGTAATAAATTATTTTCGGCGATTTTAGTTACCGAAAACAATTTTTTTTCACGCACGCACCATTTGATCAAATTTTTTTTTTCGACTTTCCTTCGCCCTTCGGAGGCAAATCTTATCTAGAACTCAAAATATTTCGAATTTTCGTTCCACACTGAGAGAAAAATTCTTTTGATATTGACTAAATGCGTCTATTTTATTTTTTATTTTATTTGAATTAACTAGACTTTTCGTGAAATCAAATTTTTCCTACTGCATTCCATTATGAAAATGATTTATTTTAAATATATTTATTTATTCAAATCAAGACCCATTTAATATCGTCTAATAACTAAATATTTTATTAATTCCTAATAAATTTGTGATTTTGTTTCATATGGTGGTATAAGACAAAAGACACAGACGGAATGGTATACGATTGAGTCTTTCAAAAATCTCATGGCTTTGTTTTTATTAGAAGACTGTTGTAACATTCTGCAGTTGAGGAAAATGGTTAGTCTTTCTATACATAAATAGTCGCGCCTGTTAAAAAAAAAGCACGACGATACCTTTCTTTTTTTTTCAAATAACAGCCTTGTTAGGTAAAAAGAAAATAAAAATAATTTAACTTTTTTTTACCGCACTTTTATTCCATGAACCTATATTCCTTTCTCGCATTCGTACGATGTATCGTCTTTTATCTTTATTTGTTTAATTTGAACCTAATCTTTATTTATTTAATTTGAATATATTTAATATTTAAAAAGACTCGCTTTATCCAGCTTCAGCGCAGCCATCTAGTTACAAAATCTTGTGAAAAAATTCGTAAAGATACTCGAAGATATGTAGAATAAATGCCACCAAGCGGAATTTTCATTCTATCAGCTGGGTATCCGTAAAAAATTGTCGAAATTCATGTTATATTCCGGGCTCTAAACTGGTATGGTCTCCCTTGAATCCCCAACATTATTTTATCTTTCTCACCAGTGACTGTATCACAATAGCAATTATGGTCTTCCCGAGAGTTGAAAAGAATTCCATTATCTGGGTACTTTCCTATCAACGCTTGTGCAATCCGAGCAAAAATCTCAGCTGAGCTCCAAAATCACTTCGTTTGGGTTTGGGTTGTCCCAGGTAATGGTTAGCCTTGACACGGCCATCGACCGTTCGTCTGAACGTTGCGCGAGTCTGACGTTACTTGTAAATTAATAAATTCCCTCGTTTCCTGTGACTAAGAGCTGCTAAAAAAAGACACGCTGCGTAGATACGTTTCGGTTTCCTAAATTTTACAGTCCCCTCGTTGCCGATAAAACTTCCCATCTGGACGGTATCATTTTCATCATTGGAAGCGAAAAATAGCATCGATTAATGTTTTTCATTCAAGTTTTCATTCTCGACTCGCTGATATTTGACGTTTAAGCACGAGTGATTTTTCGCCCTGGGACACTGGAACTCGAGGTATACGGAGATTCGCGCGATTGGCGTTGTGCATATGCATACGATGCACCATGTGCATGCGTGATCTGCAACGAATGTGTGCGTGTGTGTGATTTGATATAGTTAAGTGTCTCGCGATGCAAAAGAGTGTGACACACGGACATCGAGGAAGGTAATACTCGAGAGAGAGAAAGAGAGAGAGAGAGAGAGAGAGAGAGAGAGAGAGAGAGAGAGAGAGAGAGAGAGCATGTGGGGTTTCTGACCAATGGCTGTTTGGAGTCTCGAAACACGCCATGTCCAGCGTCCAATCGGCAAACTGGTCTCCATTTCTCTCCACTTTGCCATTGGTCCATTCCACGATCGTGACTCACATATATAGTATCTCCCCGCGGAACGATAACGCGCGTCTTTGTCAGATTATTATTATTTTTTTTTTATTGCGTTTTTCAACTCTCGCGGCCTTTCTCACTTCTCATATACGCGACTGCGGAACATCGGGATCGCATCTATTCATCTGTATGACTGATACACGAATCAACGACAATTCATCCTTACGTACTGACGTTGTTTTTGTTTTTTTCTCGTTTCGAGAAATTATCCAGCGGCTCGTCATTTTTTAACGAAAGCAGTGAAACTCTGGTTTTTATAACAATTTTTTTTGCTCAATGTTTTGTTAGTAAGATATTCATTAAATTTGGTCGATTTATTTACTTATTTTAATAAGATTAATAGATTATTCGTTAAATTGGATTGGATTATTAAATTATATGCTTGATTTGGATAAACTATTGAATTGTTTATGAAATTCTATTAACCCTTCGTGGTCACCCTGGGTAGAATCGACCCGTCGATCAATTTTTGACGTAAATATATAATAGTTCTCGGCTTCGAATGGGACTGTATGCACCATCTTACTTGGAGTTTGAAGTATCCTCATACCATAAATTTTACCCTCTTCACATGTCGGAATAAATACCTTTTTTCGAATGCGCACTATGCTATTATTTTTTTTCCCAAAAGTAGCATATCTAAGGAGTATCACATCCAAATTTTAGGTAAAAATGTTGAAAATTCACAGACCTATGATTTTTTTAGCGAAAGTGTATTTTTTGCGATTTCCCCTCTTCATGATTTTTTTTTTAATATGTCGCCATTTTATTTCTTATAAATATATTTTTCGTACATCATCTAGAAAGTTCAAAACATGTTCCGTAATTTTTTGAACCACTTCGGACGGATAGTTTGGTCATAATACTTTTATGAAAACTGACTGGGTAGAATCGACCCAAGTGTGACCACCGCGATCGAATTTGTATGTGTGATCACAAATGATTCACCAAAGTTCATCATAATATTAACTAATTTATAAGATTATTTATTTGCATTGCTGTGAAGTTTTTGTGAAGAATTTATCGAATCATTTATTTCATATTATTAGATTATTGAACTATTAAAAATGGCACGTAACTAAATAGTTAAGTCCTTATTTTTCGAAAAAAACGTTGCTTAACAAAATGGGTTACAGTGACTAGCCTTTCTGCGATTTCATTACCTTATTTTCCATGCCACGTACCATAGTATTAGATCCTTTATTGCGAAATACATATCCGAATGATCCAATAAAATAAGTTTCGACCACTTTTTATTGATATCTATAATAAATTGTCAAAAAATTAACTTCTCTTATTTTTGTTAGTTTCGGTAGATTCGTGTCATCTTATCTACGTCAGATTATAGATGGTGACTACTTTTTGGTGTTTAATGACCCAAAAAAACCCAAACGATACTATACGATCGATCTCGCCACTATATCGATTAAAGTTCTTCTTGATCAAATTAATATTTTTTATTGAATTATTATTTTTCATTAAATTATTATTTTTTATTAGATTATTATTTTTATTGACTGATCAAGATTATAAGTATATATATGTTCTCATAATTTTTTGGATGACTAAGTCATTAATGTGTTTTTGAAACTGTTGGAATATTTCAACCGCACTTTAATTGCTGCATCAGTCAATGCAAAATTCTTCCATCTTTCATTCTCTGTCTCTGTATGTCAGCCCCCCCCCGACTATCTCTCTCTCTCTCTCTCTCTCTCTCTCTCTCTCTCTCTCTTTCAAAAAAAATTGACCGCTTTCTTTTTTTGGTGAACGGTCCACGGTGTGCCGTAGCTCGATGAGTCTATCAATATACATGGTGCCCTATCCATTGACTCATCGGTACGAAATGCGACTGGTTGAATCCGCGAAATGGAGCAGGTTACTCAGAAGCAAGATGAATCACGTGAGGTTGCGTTCGAAAAAGAAACAACGAGGAGAAAGAAGAGGAAAAAAAAAACAACAATGTAGATGGAACAGGTTCGCGTACCTAGACAAGGTACGGCGCAAGTTCGTGTTCTGCGGAGTAAAGGATTCCGAAAGAAGTGCCGAGCGGACTGGTACAGGATACGAGAAAGAATCGGCACGAGGGAGAGAACTGGATAGACATTGAAAGAGTGAGTGAGAGAAAGAGAGAATGGGCCCACGAGTGAGTCACCTCGGCGATGAGAGAAACCGAATTAAGAAGTCAATTCCCTTGCTCGTTTTTTTTTTTTCGTTACCGCACATCTCATCGCGATCATATCCTTATCGAAAGGTAACCGATCATTTTCCATGATCGAGCTTTTCTCACGCAATGCATTTTTTTTTCGCTCCCACGTTGTGCAAAAAAGTGATAACGAATAATCCCAATGAGGAGAACAAAGAAACCTAACGAATAATTTATTTGATACTCTTCGACACGATGATGAACGCGATGCTGTCCGAAAGAATACGCGTGACGACACTCGCGACTCGTCTTATCAGCGATCAATAAATAAACCACCGTTTCTGCCGTTATCCTAACAATGATCGGCGAGGAAATCGTGAAAGACTCGTGATTGACCTCGAATACGTGTATATACGTTCATATTTACATATATGTAACGGGTGGCGTGAAAAGTGACGTCCAAAAGGAAAATCAAGATGCATTGTATCGATACTTATCCGAGTCAATCCCATGTACTACGATCTTTTTTACTTTTCGAGAACAAAGAAAAGTTTGAATAATAAAACCTTCAGTTCCCTGGACGTCATAAAAAATCACTTAGATCACTTCTTTGCTAAAAAATCTCAGGACTTCTAGGAAAGAGGGATAATGAAGCTCATGGAGAGATGGCAGAAAGTTCATTGAACAGAATAATAATAATTAGGTTATATATACATACACTGACAGAAAAATTCTTTTAATATCAACTAGATGCGGCTATTTGATTTTTTAAATTTGAATTAACTAGATTTTTCGTGAAATCTAATTTTTCCTATTGCATTCTATTATTAAAATCATTTATTTTAAATAAATGTATTTATTCAAATCAAGATCTATTTAATATCGTCTAATAACTATTTTTTTTTATTCCTAATAAATCTATGATTTGGTTTCATCTGGTAGTATAAGACCGAACAGACAGACGGAAAAATGGTACATGATTCAGTCTCCCAAAAATCTCATGGCTTTGTTTTCATTAGAAGACTGTTGTAACATTCTGCAGTTGAGGAAAAGGGTTAGTCTTTCTATACATAAATAGCCACGTTAATAAAAGGCACGATGAAATCTTTCTTTTTTTTTTCAAATAAAAGCCTTGTTAGTGACAAAAAAGAAAAATAATTGATTTTTTTTACCGCGCTTTTATGTCATGAACTTATATTCTTTTCTCGTATTCATGCGATATATCGCGTTTTATCTGTATTTATTTCATTTAAATCTAATCTTTATTTGTTTATTTTGGATATATTTAAAATAAAAAAAAATAGCTTGAACAAATAAAAAAATATATTTGAAACAAATAGGGTCGTAGTAGGCCATGAGACAAAGAAAAAACCTATTTGATTTGAAGGAAAGATCCTATTTTAATTAAATATGTTTTTTTGGCAGTGTGGTTCGAGATCGTTTCCCCTAGGATCTCTATACACTTATAGGGTAGAGGTTGGTTGTTTATATTCACTTATTACGATTTTAATTTATATCCTCCGACTGCGGTACTAATTTTCGTTCATAGAAAATATTTAGTTGATTAAAATCGATTTTGAGTAGATATTTTGTGTTTGAAACGTACTTGATTTTCGCTACGGAATTATACACAGGATTAATATTATACATATATTTTAAAAAAATGATGCTACAGGGAAACTCGAAAAAAATCTTTCGAAAACTAAAAAAATATCGTAGGTTATAAATGGAGGGATGATTCGGGCAGGTATTGATACGAGGGATCTAGAATTTCCTTTTGGACGTCACTTTTCGAGCCACCCTGTATAAAAAGGCAGAGGTGATCTATCGCTCGTGAATCACGATGCAATAGCGAGTCCGTGTTGTATCGGACTCACTTTTCGTATCTCGGGCGTATCTCCCGCGCGCTCTCGTCGCATTTTTTTAAAGCCACCTTATATTTTACACGTATATTTGTGCACGTTGCACTCCGTGTTCCTTTATCGCGTATCAATCTCGTACGATGGAAGGAACCAAAGAAAAAAAAAAAAAGAATCAACGCTCCTTTCGGCTCTCGTAGGACGCAAAGTGACTCTTAATTTTTTTTTTCAGGCTTACAGGCATGTCCGGTGTGTGGAGGGCTGAGGAACGTGAAAGAAGACCGGAAACTTTTGTGAGGTGCCGGAGCGGACGTTTGTTCGCTTTTTCATTGTGCTCGCTCGAGAATTCGATGCTAATTTGGCGCCATTGAGTTATACGCTTGTCGTTCATGTACGTACGAGTATTCACGTGTATCTTTATTTCAATAACAATACCAACACTCCTCAACAAGAATGGTGTCTTTTTTTGATGTTCGCGCGTGTGCACTTTTGGAACTTTGACCATCCTCTGTGCCTTTTGATGTTTAACACTTATTACTTTTTTTCTACAGCATTGGCGTACCGTATTGTTACGAGGGCACAGGGAAAGTAAGGAAAACCCATGCCCATTTCAGTTGTTTTCATCATCGGAAACTTCATGAAAGTGTCTTCTGGCAGTTGGTATGCGAGCCACTGCGGCTCTGAGCGGTCACCCATCGGAGTATTGACTCCGGACAGCGCTACTTTCCACGAAAGATTTCCGAAAAAAATACATGAAAATCAAGTAGAAATCAATCGTTTTGGAAAATATCTCATCGAAGGTCTCGACAAATATTTCCAGTCTGCTTTATCCTTGTATGAAAAAAAAATGTTGTAATGATCTCTGAATTTTTTCATTCCCCGTGTCGGGGCGACGATATTTGATTAATATTATGATAATTCGCAACAATATATTGGCTGCGAATATTGTAATATTTCTCGAGCGAACAGTTGTGAACGTACTACACTCATAATATTTCATAAATCAGTGCACGTCGGTTTGGAATCTTTTTGCTGCAAATTGCACAGACAAGAAAGTGAGAGAGAGAGAGAGTCAGGCAGAGTGTGAAAGATAGAAGGAGCGAGAGAGAAAGAGAGATTGATTGATTGATCATTTTATTATGGCCTAGTTATGTCACTTTTGGGAAAAATAGGTACAAGCTCATTAGAAATTTTAGTGGTCTCTGTTCCCGACAAAGAGTGACGCAAAAATAAAAATAAAAATGGACATATAAGAAAAGAAAAGTAGTAGTAGTAGTATTTATTATTTCGGGTATACCCTTTCAGGGTGGACACAGAAAAAACCCCTACATACACGTTTCTCTTTTACAAATTTTTCTTATTTCTAACTTATATTCTATTGTCGTTTTGCCTTTCGGTTCCTCTCGCATTCGTTTCCTCGTTTACTATTTTCCCAATTAGTTTCTCAAAATGCTTTATGTACACATGCATAGTTCAGTAACAAGCTCCTTTTTTAGCACCATCGGTATCTTTCTATCAATTTGCACTCCTTCTTTATCCTCTATCCATTTTTCCAGATCTTCTACTATTTCTTTAAAAAAAAATTTCCTTAGTTTTCTTGCACGCACATATATGCAATAAGTTTACTACTTCATTTTTACAAACGCTGCATTTGTTGTCACTATATCTCTTATTTCCTTCCTTCCCCAAATTCCCACATCTCAGTCTCGTCCAAGTTTCTTATGCTTCGCCCATTATATTTACATCCTCCCAGTACTTCTTTATCTCTATGATATACTTGCTGCTTTTTTATTTTTATCAATACGTCGATTTTTTAATTTTGTTCCAATTTTATTGGATTCCTTGGTCAACTTTTGTTTTTGTCCCCCTAAGAAACACGAAAGTATGTTTATACTATTTTTTTTTAATGCTCATACCTTTTTAAATGAATACTCGAAACGCATACAAAAATCATACAAAATCGTAAACTCAAATAAAATGATATAAAATCGATCGCTCATACAAAATCATACGAAATCATACCAAAACGAATTCTCATACGAAATCAAATAAAATCATACAAAATCAAATCAAATCAAACATAATCTTATAGAATCAAACACTCATACAAATATCATACAAAAACGCAAAGAGAGAGAGGGAGAGAGAGAGAGAGAGAGAGAGAGAGAGAGAGAGAGGGAGAGAGAGAGAGAGAGAGAGAGAGCGATGGAGCATAGTAAGAGCATAATGAAGCATCGATGAACCTTTGAGATTGTGCACCTCGGAGATTTAATGGACGTACGCGCAATAATTATAGACGAGAATCATTCAACCGCAACCGTTAGTTTATACGTATGTGTATTACTCTCGTGTGTTGTCCAATACTTTCGCCTTTGTGAAGGAATACATATATGCTGGTACGACCACAGCAATAATGCAACATATATATATATTTGCAGTTCATAGATCCTCAAGAACGCGGGCGTGTTTACACATGCAGAAACATTCTAGAAGTGGTTTTACAGTAGTTACGCCGTCTTTCGTGCAGCCAAGAACAGCACAAGTTTATTATTTCATCGACAAATGCGGAGAATTGTGTTTCTTTTTTATTTTTGTTTTCATAGCCGTAGTGATTTAATCCGTGACGATGAGAGTTTGCACGGTCGTGTGCCAGCTCTCGGGATTACGTTTCATTTGTTCGGTTTGTCAATTTATTGCTTGCGTGTGTTTGTGTTTTTTTTTTGCGTTGGTATACGTCAGACGGGAGTATGGGACAGAGTCGTTTTACCAGACGAGTAGACGCCACTCGCCAGACGGAGGCTGCGGGAACTTTTTGTTTTACTTGATTTTTTTTTAAATTTTATTTTGATTTTTTTTCGACCACATTTCGGTGGCTCGTTTCTTCCATCGCGAAGCCTCAAACTGGACCCTCGTCGGGCAACCACTTTTTCGACCTGGAGCCTAACGTACGTACAAACTAACGCTATATTGGGTTGGCATGTGTGTGTGTGTGTAAAAGAGAGAGGGAGAGACAAAGAGAGAGAGAGAGAGAGGGCGGAGAGAGCTTCGAGACGTCGCCACTTTCTTTTATTTTTGGCTGGTCAGCCCACCTTCGAACCTGCGCCCCCATAATTATCTTTTTATTTTCGTTCGTTCGTTCTCTCTATTAAATTTATTCTTGACCAACTTACGGTTGTCAAAGTTGCTCGGATACGCGTAGGGATATGTCATTCGACGACGTACGAAATTTCGTCAACGTGACCTGCCCATCGACGGAACTGAATACGATCGGGGGTGTTTTGAGGTGTTGGATGACGAGAGATGAAATTCGGACAGAGCACAGCTTGTAAGATTTTTTTTTCGTATAAACGGAAGATTTTTGGATATGTTTATTCAGTTGTTAATGAAAACGATTAAAATTATTTTTTTTGTTGTTGAAAATAAGACGTTTTTTTTCTGAGAGCTTGCAATTTACGTAATTTTAAGAATTTCAAAAAAGTTTCCGATCCTACGAAAGTTTTCTTTTAATACTAAAAGTATACTATTTGGTTATTTTTTACTTTAGATGATCTCGGTTGCCAGAACGACCTGCACCCATTGGACATGCAGCAACGACGACACTTTGTACAAATAATAATAACTTAATTGTTTATCAATATTTTTCAATTAAAAAATCACTCAAGCTTGGAAAGACTGTGTTCCAATTGTGTGTAAAATCCCGACCTCCTCATCCCGATATTCTCACCAGAAAAAAAATATTGAAAATTGACCTTTTTCGGTTACAGGGGGGTCGCAATGACCCCAGTCATGTTTAAACAATTGCAGCGTTGATCGTATCGTTCCGAATGACTCATAAAAATTCAAGAACTTAGTTTGAACATTCTAGAATGCGACATTCTTGGTATTATATTTTTATCGAATTTTTAAATGGCGGAAATAAATTAGAAGGCGGTCAATGCGTGAAAAAGCCCTTTTTTACTAAAAAAAAATCATAACTCTTGCAATTTTCAATTTTATTTCATAAAGTTTTAGGTTGATACTCTTGAGATATGATAGTTTAATGAAAAAAAATTGCTCCATAGTGGGCGTTTCAAAAAAGGCATTTATTCTTATATCTGAAGAACCATTTCGGAGTAAAATAAAGAACGATAATCATGAAAAATTAGCGATTTATTATAAAAAGTGGCCGCCAACAATTTATAGTAATTTTAGCTTAAACTTGCGCTTGGAGTCACTTTAACCCCGAGTGACTACGGAGAGAGAATACACTAAAATAATAATAGAATAAAAACGAAGTAGAATAAAGATAGTAAAATAATACGATAAAATAACAATCCAATAATAGAATTAAATAAAAGTAGGCAATATACCATGCAATAAAATAAAATAATATACAATAAACCAAAATAAACATACCAAAATAAAATAAAGAGCAAGGGGAAGCACAAAGAGCTAAAGATAACAGCGAGCTAATTAATTGAATCTTACAACAGAGATAAATAAAACTCGTGCCAGGCTATTTACAAAAATGGCTATTTCTCGATAAATCACTACAGGAAAAGGACAATACGAAGACATTTTTTAAATTAATATCTTTGCTTTCCTCGTGCTCCAGTTTCGTTTAAAGAGGAATCGGGTTCGCCGAGGTGAGAGATCCCCTCGCGCGAAACCTGACCTACGCCCATTCGTTTTCGTTCTTCGTCATTGAAATGGCTCTTTGCACGAACCTTGTCGTACGTGTATACACGAAGGGATGCCGTGACACGCCGCAGGGGTTAGTGGCTCTGTTCGCATTTCGACTCGACAAATCTTTTATTTTTTTTTCCTCCTCTTTTTTTTCCCTCCGCAATGACGCGAGTAACGAGCGCATGTATGCGTGTATGTACGGGGCAGGGGGTGTTCGTTTTTGTCCCCATTCGCACCGTAGCTGTTTCTTACAGCGAGAAGTGCGCAGTTCGTGCCCAACGTGAGGGAATTTCTTTGTAGAGTTTCGTTCGTTTTTTTTCCATATATTTTTTTTTTCCCCCTCGAAGCCCATATGAGAGAGGTCCTGAAAACGCGTTAGCCCCGAGGATGCACCTGCGAGAGAGAGAACTAGCAGGTCGTAACAGGTCGGTTGAATCAACCCTCCTCGAACCCGCCTTCTTTTCCATTCTTCCACTGCCTGTTTCTCGTCTCGGCTATACTCCGAGAATATTCACTTTTTTTTTCTTCTTATTTTTATACATTTTTTTTCGTCCGAAGAGATTCGTATTCTATAGAAGCAAAAAAAAAAGAAGAAAAAAAATCTTTCATCGATAACCGGATTCGAATACCCCTAACTTTATTCCAATCCCTGATTTTTCTCGCATCAAGATCGTTGCCTTTTTAATAATTTTTTTTTTGTTGTATTTGTGACAGGAGTTAACGGTTCGCGATTTACGTATCGGAGTATTTTTTTTATTGTTTTTTTTTTATTGCTTTGCTTTGGTTTCATTTGTGTAATGATGTTGAGTTGAACGAGATTGGCGAGAGAATTTTTGCTATTCTCGATGAGAATAAATATATAACTGCGTAGAAGGCAAAAATTCGAGATACAGGAAAGGAGGCGACCAAAAACGTCTCTCTGTTTGTCCGCTCGTCTGTCATCCAGACGGCCAGGGGTCGGCAGCAAGAGAGACGAAAGATTAAGGACGAAATGAATCGAGGAGTCGCGATCGGGTGTCGAAAGACGAAGAAAACGAAAGCGGGGGAGAGAGAAACCCCGAGAGAGAGAGAGAGAGAGAGAGAGAGAGAGAGAGAGAAAGAGAGTGAGAGCTATCTAACAGGGGGAGAAAGGTTTTCGGGGCCCGGTATCCTCACCACCGACCACAGCTGGCTCCGGGCCTCCCTTTCTAGGCCAGGAAAAATTTCGAAAGTAAGATCTTTTTAGGTGCAAATATGCTAAATTGATATAACGGTAATTGGATGACGCTGAATCGAATGGCAATAATAATATTGCAATCAACCCCCGAGAAGTTGTTTAAAAACGTTAAAAAATGTTTAAAACCCGTTTAATTCGGAACTTAACAATTTTATCGTAAAATATGTCAAACAAAAGTTGTTTGGGATATAAAAGTATGTAAAAAAGTATTGAATGTTCATCTTTGTATCTTCAAAAATAAGGGAGAAAAAGACGAATGAAAATTCATTTGCAAGAAAAAATCGCTTTGCAGCGGAAGCACCACTAGGAATGTAAGGGACGCAAGATTATACTATATTACGACGCACGCACGAAACGATGGAATCTCCCCTATGAGTGCGAAAGGCATAGCCATATACTGCGTCTCTTTCTAACAGTGATCCTCAACCAGTAATTTGTCAATGTTCAGTCGTCATTTTTCAATACGTATACAATAAATAAAAATATAAAAAATCTTTAGGAAGTTAGATTAACTCTTAGTAAAGCAATATGTCACCAAAAAAAAACCGAGATATATAGAAATTTGATATTTTTTTTATTTTTTTAAACTTCGAGGTTTTCGCCTCCAAATTAAATGGTTTTTCGTTTTTCTCCCTTATTTTTGAAAATACGAAGATGTACGTTCGATACTTTTTTACGTATTTTTATGTTCCGAACAATTTTTGTTGAACATATTGTACGATAAACTTATTAGGTTTCGAATTTAACGGGTTTTAAACATTTTTTAACGTTTTTAAACAATTTCTCGGTGGTTGATTGCAAAATTATTATCGACATTCGATTCAGCGTCATCCAATTACCCTTATATCAATTTTGCGTATTTGCACCTAAAGGTTCTTACTTTCGTGCTTATTGACTGGTCTATTCGGTGATTTCTCGAAAAGAGCTGCAGTCCAGAGGCCCCGAGTATACACCAGCATAATAAAGGGCAACCTGAAGGGGCAGAGGGAGGTACAGCAACAGAAACAAGAGAGAGAGAGAGAGAGAGAGAGAGAGAGAGCTGGCAAAACTGGTCCCTCGTGTGGTGCCCATTTTTATGGGATCACGTCCAAGTTACATGGACAAAGAGCACTCGAGAAGAGAGGGAGCCATTGGAGAAGGGCGAGGAGAAGGTAGGGGGGGGGGTATCGAAGAAAAAGGAGAGTCCCGAAGATTCGGCCGGCTTCCTGGAATTCACCGTGGTTTTCTCGGAGTTTTGGTCCTGGTACCGCGAAGTCTTGGGCATCGCCGAAGCCCCCGTCTCCCCCTGGCACATCTCCCTTACCCGGGAGATTTAGGACGGAGTCTCTTGGCTGACGATGTTGGCCGTCTTGTACACATGTGCCGTTCTAGAGCACACTTAAAAGTTCGAGTCGTAAAGTATCAAATGTTGTTCGATTAAGGCCCCGCGTTGTGTTCGTATATATGCGTACATTAGCGGACTTATATCGCCGGGGCAATCGTCGCTCGCGCCTGTTATTGTCTCCTTTTTATTTCGTTGCGAACGAGAGATTCGTTTTTTTTCTTTCTTTTTTTTTTCTCGTTTCGCACCGTCGACCAGACGAAGGGAAATTTTGGCACGAGAAGGGATCGCGGAGATGCGAGAAATAACCCTCGATTGGATGCATCGCGAAATTGGGCCAACCACGCGAACAAAGGCTTCTCTCTCTCTCTCTCTCTCTCTCTCTCTCTCTACTCTTCTCGAGCGTGGGAGACACGAGCTTCTTCAACTAATTACTGTTATTTCACGATCGCGCGCGGGGATCACTCCCATCCACCGAAACTCACAAGGTTCTGGCTACTTTACCATCCTCAAATTTTAATAAAACGAACTCGCAACCCCTCCGGAGAAACGAATGAGCGAGGGAGAGCGAGAGAGAGAGAGAGAGAGAGAGAGAGAGAGAGAGAGAGAGAGGATGTGGAACGAGAGTGAGATATATAAAGGGAGCTCACGTTGGTGTTTCTCCCGTAATGGGAAATTGCCCGAAGCGGTCAACGTGCGCATAATCGGTGGGCGGATTCGACGCGATTATGGCAAGCCAAAAATAATGATAAATCGATTCCGAGACTCGTCTTCGCACCGAACGAGAAGAATAAAAATTTGAGAAAAAAAAACATGGCATGCTGCGACTCGGTGCAATAAGAAAACGAAGTCGATGGCGAGGCTGAAATTGCATCAACAAAAATATATTGAAAAATCGCGTATGCACGGATTTTTTTTTTTCAATCTCACGAAATTAACGTGTTGGAGTTCGTAAATTTTTTTTCAGCACTGGCAGATCTCGTCGTATTTAAATTTTGTTGCAATTAATTTGAAAGAACCAGACCTATAGGTGTGTGTTTATACATATGTACTCGTTTAAAAACTTTTGTAAAGTCAAAAAAGTACGTCAAGTAATGAAAAATCCCATCGAAAACATTGTTGTTTGTTTTGTCTTATAAAAAAATATGGTTTACCTTAAAAATAATTATTATTTGTTTTAGTTGAAACAATGGTGGTCTTATTTTTTTTCCAATTATCAATTGTATAATAAAAAATGAAATTATTTATAAAATAGATTTATAAAATGTTCGTCGATTCGTGTCGCTTCTGATTGGTTGCTCGCTTCACTGTTGTAAAATATTTTTTTTTCACTGTATATATTCATGTTTTTTTATTTATTAAAAGCAACAAATTATTGTATCCCGTATAATGTTTGTTTTTTTACCATAGTAACATAAAAGGTTTTTACTATTCATGTATATATAAATACATATATTTATTTATTGATAAAAAAACGAAAAGTAATCTTGTTGCGTGCAATGCTTCTTTTTATTATATATTCATTATTATTTTCTCAATTATAAATATATTCTTTCCGACGATTCCGAATATATATATATAGTAAAAAATAATTTCATCGACTATAGTATTTATTTATTTTGTCACCAATATATTTTATTCCACTCGGTACTATAATGGACGTTTTACGGACGTAAAACGTCCATTAGCATGCGTAAAATCCCCATTTTCATACCGCGTAAAAAAAAAATTCGTATAACACTCGACGAAAAAACTTTTTCTAACCTCGTGTGATTGCAACACTCACCTTCGGCTCGTGCTGCAAACTCACACTCGTTGGAAACATTTTTTTCGTCCTCGTGTTATAATGTACTATTTTCAGACGACGAAAATTCATCACAAATTAAACAAAATGCCAAAATAATTATAGTTCGTATTGCCGAGTATATTCTTGCAAGTCTCTCCGACGAAAAAAAAAAACATCCATGTCTCCGTTATTCAATCGTAGCATGGTGAATTATTTGATTGTGGATACTCATCATTCCGGCCAGGCCACTCAAACCTACACGGAGAATCTCCGTGAAAGGGTGCGGAAAGACTATTCGTTCGTGGGTTCCCAGCACGAGGAGTCTCAATAAAAAAAAATAATAATAAAATTACAAAAAGGGCCCCTAAGGATTTTTAACGGAAATTATAGGTTGCCGGCGAACTTCTGGTCATCCTTATCTCCTGGAACTTCGCAAGCCCGCGCATCTCCTCAATTGATACAAGAGTATCCTTTCACGCAAAATTTACGATCTTTTGTGACCGCGCGCGCGCGCGCACGGACCCTTTTTTTCTGCTAATTTTTCGATTCTCGCTAATTCCTGTGAGATCACGTGGAATAAAGATTTATTCCACGCGGGTGATCCGTTAAGCACGGCAAAACTTTGCCGATCGGACTATCAGAAGTGGCGATTGGACGATAAGGCTCTTTTTTTCTCTCACGATCTCGTCCGTCCAGATGCTCGAATATGTTCTTCCAAATAATTCTCGTAATCGCAGCGATTCGATCGGTAACGGAGGGAAAAAAAAAATGTAATCCCGACGAAAAACCCGTCTAAGCTTCCTCGAAAATATTCGAAGAAAAAAAGAAAAAAATCTAGTGACGATATGCAAATGCGGAAAAAGCCACGCGGCAACGAGTAAAGAGGATTTTCGGGCGTGAGATACGTACACAAAATGGTGGCTGTTTCTTATCTCGAAAACCGATCTTTATCTCGGAAAAATCCGAACGAAATCGCTACCTCGAACGCCGGCGAGAAGAAAACGTCTTTTTTTCCAACACGCGAGTTTTATTTTGTCGATGCGTAGATCGGCTTGTTTGCTCATCCGCTACGAAGTCCGGAAGAATATCGGGACCTTGGTGGTTTTCCTTCTCACGCCTGTGACGTCGAAAAGAGAAGAAAAAAAATAGGAAAAATAAAACAATAACAGCGCACAGCGTTCTCGCGGTGATCGTTGTTGCTTGAAACTCTATCGCCCTAATCCTCGGAAAAAAAGTCGCGAACTTCATCAAGGCCTTTGGACAAACAAGAATGGACTTGACAATGGAACACGTGGCTCGCTCTGCCGATAAATATCCCTGGCAATTGCGCATATATGATATAATGTTTCGTCCGCACGACTCTTGTGTCCGATTCTGATAAGGATACAAGGAATCGCGACGATACCCGACGAGCTAATCAATCGGTCAATTGGTTCGCTACATGAATCATTCTTTATTCCTTTATATTTAACTAGTTATACATTGATTTCAATTTACAATATTGGGCTGAAACAATGGAATTTCGATAAAGAGTGTAGTGATTGGCTGTCATGAATAAAAAGAATTCTGATAGTTCATGAAGTATTAATAATAGAAATAATAATAATGAAAATGGGGAATTGTTCGACAAAAATCGACAAGACTTTTTTTAAATTGAGTTGTTAGATTTTTTTTTAGAATTGATTTTTTTAAATATTAAAACCGAATGTCAAAAGGGTTTTTCTTTGAAATAATTCTAAAGATAATTAATTGTTTTTATATCACCCTAATTCAAATAGTAGATGTTGGCGCGAAATGTCACGCTATCGGCGCTGGCGCTGGTGACGTCACCGCGCGAACGCCACCGAATAGGCTATGTATACGGCTTACACGCGAGTGTATACAAAAGTGAAATTTTGTGTCATTTTACATCTAAAAATCTTGAGCATCCTGAAAAAAATCGAAATATAGTTTAATTTTCGTGCAACGATGTGTGAAAGTGAATCCGTGAAAGCAAATTTGAGTAATGTACCGACCGTGGATAACTGAACATTTTTAGGTTAGGAGAGGCTTGATAAATTGTGTCAGTTATTGCCGCTACGTATCATAAGGATTTTGAAAAAGACGTATTTAAAAAAATATTTCAATACTCTTTATGTTATAACACGTTTACACTGACATCAATGTGGTGTTCACAGGAAAAATAAGTGGACGATGATTTCGGATTGACACGTCGTGCTGCAGCGAACAACAGATTTCGACGTTTTATGTCTCGTGGCACATTCAGAAATACCTATTAGGGGCACTTTTTGTCGTATTTATACAAAGAGGAACGAAACAAGGCCTATACAATTTTGTCGTTGCTGTCGTTGACATAATACTCGTATTACACGAGTAGTTCGCATACCGGCTTTGGCGCGTTGACGTCACAGAGCGCTCGGGTAAGTTCGGATGCTCTCGGCGCGTTTTTGCCGCGCCGAGCAGATCAACATTTTCAACGTGCTGTATCACTGTTAATTGTCGAAAAAAAAGAAAAATACTTTGCTTTAAACCGCACATGATCTTTACAATGAAAAAAAATCATTTAATCACCCAATTCCATAAAATAAAAGTTCGTTATATCGAGTTTTCGTTATATTGAGGTTACGTTAAAACGAGGTCATGTTCCAAAAAAATCGTTATATTGATGTTTTAATAAAAAAGGGCCAATAAAAATTGCTCTAATTTAAACCTTTCTTTCTTAAAAAAAAACATAGTACTATAAAATTAAGGATATTTTTTTAAGAAAGAAAGGTTCAAATTAGAGCAATGTTTAAAAGCAATTAGCAATTCGAGCATAACGTATATAACATATTGTTTTTGAAAGCGGATTATTTGAAAATTACACCAATATTCTGTTTAATTTTAAAAGTATGCAAGTCTCAACAGGCTCCGTAGAAGCAGAGACGGGGAGAAAGGAACGAAAGGAGAAGGGAGTTCGTTTACTGAACGCTTCGTTATATAGAGGTTTTTTTTTTCAGAATAATTCCTTGTATAGAGGTTAAGGGCCCTGAAAATAAATTCGTTATATCTATAGTTTTTCTTCGTTGTATGAAGGTTTCGGGTGTCTATCGGAAGGGAATGGGACAAATCTTCGTTATATCGAGGTTCGACTGTATATCTTTTTTTCTTTCTATACGTCCACAATTTAAACTCAAGGACGCTAGATTTCGTTCTGAAAGAAACAAATCGAACAAAAATCGTAACTTGACTGTTCGGTATTCACGCATGCAAATATTGATGTTTACATAGGTGCTGGGGAACAGGAGACCGGTTGAAGAGCCTCTGAATTTCCGACGCGGTTCCGTTGTGTCACCTGTGTCATCCCCGTCGGAGCATGTCCGCCAGATATGCGTCATCTCTCAACCCGGAGTGCAACGTCCGATTGTGCAACTTCTCCTACACTCTCGGAGAGACCAAGGGAGAGAACCGGAGGGAATTAATAAACGCATACGTACACGTTGGAGCTTGCGAGCAGGATGGGCCAAACGAGGCAACGAATTGATGCTCGTGCAACACGATGCGGCGAATGGAATACCTGCATAGGAGAATCTGAAATAACACGGCGGAGACGAGGGAGAGAGAGAGTGAGAGAGCGGGAGGGAGACAAAGGTCCACTAGTGGTGCACAAACGACTTCTGAATCACTTCTCGTGTACCAGCAACGGAGCGTGAATTGCCGGCACGCGGGCCACCTCCTACTTGGAAATTATTAAATGACGCATTTTCGAACCTCCTACTCGGTATCCTATTATGTCGAATAACAAAAGCTCGCAAGGAAATATCACGATGATATCACGAATTTGTTCTCGTTCATATCGTGGTAATTGAAAAAAAAAAAACATTAAAAATGATTTTTTGTCGGGAATTAAGCAATATCAATGCGTTTTTAGTATAGTGAAGAATTCATCATAAATTATTTTTTTTAGATTTTTTATTAATTGGAGATTGAGTTTGGGAAAAGTTTATTGGATTTGAAGGGGATTTAGGAGGCCTAATATGCACTTTTGGGAAAAAATGTCTCGCCCAAAATACAACCTGTAAAATGAAGAAAAACGCATAAATTTCAAAATGTAGCACGACTTCGAAAAAAAGTTCATGCAATTCACTAAAGAATTTCAACGTTTTTTACCAAAAAATATTTTTTTGTACCAATTATCAATTGACAATTTTTTAAACAATCAACAAGCTGCAGTTGAGGAAAAGCGTTATTCTTTCTATACATGAATAGTCTCGTCTGTTAATAAAAGGCACGACGATACCTTTCTTTTTTTTCCAAATAACTGCCTTGTTAATGAAAAAAAAAAATGTAACTTTTTTTTCACCGTGCTTTTATGTCATGAACCTATATTCCTTTCTCGTTTTCATGCGATATTCGTGTTTTATCTTTACTTATTTAATTTGAATCTAATCTTTATTTATTTAATTGAAATAAATTTAATATAAAAAAAATAGCTTGAACAAATTTATAATAAAACAATATTTGAAACAAATAGGGTCGTAGTAGGCTGTGAGACAAGGAAAAAACCAATTTCATCTGAGACCTTAGGCCACTCTAGGAATTTCCAAAAATCGATTTTTTTTGTTAAAAATATACCTTAGTACTTATAAAATTATATTCCAAAATATTATGGGTGTGAAAAATCTCTAAGTAGTACTTACTAACTTTAAACGTGTTTATCTCAAAACTACATTTTTCAAGTCGGCCGGACTCATAACTCAAACAAATTTCAACCGATTCACTTTAAATTTTAACTGTTTATTTAGAATTACATTTTTTGAGGCACTACGTAGGATTTTTAAATTATATTGCATAGTTCCTTTTTTATAAAAAAATTTCTGATGATTTTCTCATGGCATTTTATACTTTTTGTTTTAGAAATGTGCCATTTTGACAAAAAACAATACATCAAAAAAATCCTACGTACTTCTAAAGCTATTCTTATGTATAATCGAAAAAACTCTAGTGTCTCATCATAACTCAAAAATTATAGGAGCTGTTGGTCCGGCCGTTGACCTTCCAGAAATAAAGGCGTCATCGAAAAAATGCTGCACAGTAGCCATTTTTACATGTATCACTGCGAAAAAATAATATTGTATAGTCAATTACGTGTATAATAAAAGCCCTGTTTTGTAATTCCGATTGATTTTATGATTTCGCTAAAAAAAAAACACAAAATATGCCCTTTTTTGGCCTCTAGAGTGGGGCCTAAGGCCTTAAATAGATACTATTTAAATTAAATATTTTTCTTCGGCAGTGTATCTCTTAAAGACCTCCCCATAGTGTTGCCCACAGCCACTCTTTTCCAAAGAACTCCCGTGTCGCGTTTGCAGGAGGGCACTGGGCAACTGTGGAAAACCCGTGTCGATACAGCTATATTTTTACTGACTTCCAGTTACATTTCCTTTTCAGAAATTGGAGATCGCCAAAGCGATCGAAATAAAAAAAAAACCAATAAGACGACTATGTCCCCAATGACAGCCCTCCCGTCTCTTCACGTCGATGATCTCCCCCATGAATATCGCGCGAGTAGGAAGTTCCGCGAGTCTCGAAGTGCGGGTACTGTCGACACGATGTAAAAATATGGATGGAGTGAAAGAGGAAAAAAACAAGCAAAGAAGTGTCTACAGGTAGTACGATACGAGGCGATGACTAAGAGTGCACGCACGTGGAGCAGGAAGGATGAGCTCGTGTATTGTAAGTGCACAAATATCCGCGTATGTGCATGACCATGTGGCCGAGAAGGGTGACTTCCTAAGGGAACGTTAGCCCATCTCGGGCTCTTCTCGATGTAAAAAAAAAAAGAAAAAAAAAATTAGAAAAAAGAACGGTACCCATCGTGTACTGTGGTTATGACTCATCTTCGAACGTTGAAGAGAGCCCCACGTGAGGCCGGAAAAGGGGGCCCCCTTGGACAGAGGCCCGGGGGCGCCTTCTCGCGCTCTCTCTATTACTTCTTTCCGTTATTTTATAATTAGCTATTCGCGTATTTATAATTTTTTTCACGTTCTTAACTGCTTCTCTAATTTTTAATTGTTATTTTTACAAGCTGAAATAAAAACTATAAATTTAACATAAAAAAATAAACAAGAAAATAAATTAAATTGGAAAATTAATTTTTCAATTTAATTAATTTTCTTGCTACTGTTGGAAAGAATAAATAAACAATCAGTGTCTCTTTGCCTTTTTATAATTTGTTCAGGATCTCCCTTACTTCTCCAATTTATAATTGTTTTTTTTCGAAATTGAAATGAAAACTAGAAAGTTTTTGTATTAATATAAATTAAATTTTATTCTGTCGTATTATTTTTACAATTTCAAGTAAATTTTGTTTGTCTCTTCTCTTATATGTTCTCTTATACGTTTTATGTAAATTATTTTCCAAGGAATAAACACACAATCAGTGTCTCGTTTCCTTTTTATAATTTTTTTTTTGGGATCTCCCTTATTACTTTAATTTTTGAATTGTTATTTTTATAAGCCAGAATTGAAGGGTGTTTGTTTTTAATTAAATTAAATTAAATTAAATTTCCTTTTACTGTATCATTTTTACAATTTTAATTTGATTTCCCAATTCCATTTCTTTTGTTGGTACTTGTATGTTTTATATAAATTATTTTCCAAACAATAAATAAATAATGCCTCGTTCTCCTTATTTATGTATAATATTTGCACGTACACGTAAACACTCATACACGTGTTTTATAGACAATAGATTGACGCAAGCTGGACGTGTGTTCGTTTTAAAGAGAGAACGCATATACGGCGTTCATGAGGTTTTACATACCTATATATGTGTGCTCAGTATGCATCGGAGTAGCAAGGGACCCTAGACTAGCTAACCTCGTTAGGCGTGCGATATGTGAGGGCTGTACTAAACCTCGCACCGTCATGCTAATCGTTTTACTTCGAGCGTCGTCGTACGACGACTCGTGAGACTCCACGACAGCGACCATCGCAAACCGGGAATGTTTTTGGAGTCTGCTCCGTAACAGTTGTACACTTTCTCTCATAATTGCAAACAAACTTTCTTATTTGCCGATGAAAAGATCGCTGGCAATTTGGACCAACTGGGTATAATATTTTTGCTACATTTTCCAAAAATGAAATTATTAGATTCTCATTTTCCTAATATTAACAAAAAAATTAATTTCGTAAATTCGTTGATTTTTATAGTTCTTAGCTTCAGAAAATCTTAACATAGTCCAGCTCTTGAAATTCTTTAATTTTTTAGACATTTCGATCTCTCACTATTCTTGAAGATTTAGAAAATCTCAAAATCGTCAATATTCGGAAATTTTTTAATTCTCGAATTTGGAAGGCAGTTGCAATGATAGAAATTGTTGAACGTTTTGAAAAAAAAAACCATGAAAAGTAAATGTTCAAAAAGATATCAAGCGATGATTTCTGCCGAGTATGGCAATCGAAGAACTGACTTTGCGCTCATTCACCGGCTGGTTCAAATTCATCCAAACCGATCCGCACATCGTTCGCTACTCAAACCCCATTAACATTGTGCATTCTACATCCAAAGTATAAATACATATTCCGAATCACAAAAGTTTTTCGACATCGAGTCGATGTACGATGATTCGCTAAATATTCATTGAATCCAGAGTGCAAACAGGTTTTTCGTATTTGCTCCGACAAAAGTGGACACTTGGCCGAATTGGTATGTTTTTTTTTGCCGCGCAAATCTCACCGCGACGATGATGCGCGTACAGGGTCATTCAACAATGTCACTCTTTTCTCGTCTCTTCGAGTTCGCGAAGTTCATACGGTTAGCAGACATGATACGAAGGGTGAGGGGGTTGGGGGGATGGAATAAATGAAATGCATTTCCACGAGCCAGCCATGCATATATACATATAGGAAGGCTGATAATATTCGTGAAAAGCTTATACTATTAATATCGATATGACAGGTTGACTAATGATCCGCTGCCTCACGCTGCTCTCTATGCTTATATACCGGCTTTGACATTACGAGATTAAAATCCTGGTTGCAGAAAAAAAATTGAGAAGGAACAGCCCCCGGGTTATTCGAAGTTTTGATCGTTCCACGACGACTCAATACGATTGTACGAAATGACGTGTCATTTGTTTCCGTTACAGAAGGAATTGGAGAACGAGACGGAATATCAATTTTTATATCTATGTATGTGTGTATGTGAACATGAGACAAAGCTAAGAAGGATTGCATACACGTATCTCTCCGTATTACTTTTGTGCTAAAAGAGATTACAATTTTTTGTTGTCACCGATATTCGGCACAACTTAAATCGATATTTTTTAATGATCATATAGAAACACGAAGAGTGAAAATGTTCCCCTTTTATACCATCAACGAGAGAGAAAGAGAGAGAGAGAGAGAGAGAGAGAGAGAGAGAGAGAGAGAGAGAGAGATCGATTAGTTGATGGCTTATTATATGTGCCTTGGTATGAACCTTTAGGCAAAAAGGTACGTGTAAGGTTTGAACTAGAAATAATAAAAATAAACAATGGTTCATGAAAGTATATGAGAAAAAAGCGTACCATAGTATAATGAAAAAAGCTATATAATAAAAAATATAGAAAAATAAAAAGTAAACAATAAAATGAGGCACACTGAGGAAGTGTATCCCCGGGCAATAAGTCTATTGAAAATATCAGTTAAATAAAGAATATAACAAATACGCATAAAATAGTATAATGAAAAAAGTTATATAAAACCAAAATAAAATAGCAAAACAAAGCAGCGAAGCTATATAAAGCAAACACCAAAAAATGCCATAACAAGACGAACCAAAAAGCTAATCAAAAGATAACAAAGCGACTACAATAACGAAACCATACACAGGACTATAGTGAGTGTGTACTCAGTGGCTGAGTACATCGTGTTCGAAGAGAGTGAGAGAGAGAGAGAGAGGGGGGAAGAGCGGGGGAAGAAAGAGAGAATCAACTAAAAAAAGTGAAATTGGAGCATCGCGTGAATTTCAGACTACCTCTTTTGCAATGTCTACGCTGTAACTTTTTTCCCCGCTTCTGCCACTCCGGACCTCAATATTGTCACCACTTTCGCCGCTGGAATATTCGCAAAAAGCGAACAGTTCGTCAAGTTTTTCCAATAATACAAATTTTTCCCAAACCTACGACCCACTGATCATCGCATCAATACGTTCACCAACGAGAAATGTCACATAAGGGCATTTCTAAATGCCCTTTGATTGTCCATCCTTCCACCCTTTTTTGAAGTTCCACCCTTCCGAGTGTCGCGTAAAAAAGTGGGGGCCAGGAAAAAAGTGAAAAAAAAACGACGTAACACGATCCAAAGATCAGACGAGAGACATATAGATTCGCGCATATACGTGCACCGTGAATTATTACCTCGTGGAACGGGGTAATTTACTTTTATTATTGCGCGTTGTTGGTCTCGTTGCAGGCTCGTCTCGGTGCGCAAGGGGTAGTCGCAAGGCCAGAAGAGAAAAAAAAATCGCGGAGACCAGACAGCAGGAAAAAAAGGGGCTTATCTCTCTTAACCCAACCCTAGGAAGTCCCCGAGGCTCGATTATCACTCGAGCCGAGTGTTGGAAAGCACAGGGATGATCGTGTGGATGCTTCGACGATTTTGTGTGTTTTTTTTTGTTTCGACACCCATCGTTGAACACTCGCATCGTGATCGTTACACCCTCGCAAGGGTGGGTGGTTAGCCTACGACAGTCCCAACAACTCCAAGAGCCAGCTCGGAAAAAAAATTACGAAAAAAAAGCAGATGAAAAAAATTGGCCTCGTCGTACGTGACGGAGACCATGAGGGGAGTGCGCAGACCTACCAGTAATGTATTTTTCTCGCATATTCGGCCGTATCATTAGGAAGTATGCGTTACGAATTTTTTTCGACATTTTTTTTTTGTCGTTTCAACGTTCTTCGCGTGAGGCCCTTAATTTCTCCGATAATACTCGAGCGCACACCGTATCTTACTGATCAGTGATACGATCGGGCGTAGCTCATCGTAATAGAGACATTTGGCTGTCATTATTATCGAATCAAACGGAGATGATTGAGCAGCGATCTACGTGTACTACAGTAGAGCTATATATGGTGTAATGACACTTTATGTACATTAATATTAAGTCGGGATATCCACAGATGTTTGGTGAGAATATTCACTTCATGATATATACGGGTATGGGGGAGGAACATTTTGATATTAAGTCTATGTAGTTTGGACTATCAGCACATCCGGTTGCTTTGAGGACGGGATCTCTTTTTTTGATGGCTGGTCCGTGAAATGACCTTAATATAAATGTGCTTGCATTTATCTAGAGATGATTTTCAAGAGCCTGGGACTTAGCTGATGTTGAGTATGGGGACAATTGGCTACTGAGAGGAGGATCCTCGATGGCGAATTGTCAATCAATTCATTGATATTATTAGGTATTTTATTGAGAATGATATTAGTTAATTAAAATAAATAATTATCTAATTTGAATATTAAATTATTGTAATAGACATTATTTTTTATAATTTTTATTATAAAGAATTATAATATAGAAATCTCTTGGAATTAATATTTATACGGAAATAATTTAATTAATTGTATTAAGAAAATATTTATTCACGATTAATTCGAAAAAAAAATTTTCTTATAAGTTTCGATGTATAATTTTTATTTAATTTGATCATTTATTTGAAATTCAAATAGCTTAGATAAAAGTGTGGTATTGGAGATATTAATATGGCTTATACCTCAATCAAAACGAGTTTTATTTGCACAAATTTTTACAATAGTTTTTTTACAAAATCGTAACTTGCCGCTTGAACAATAATTCACTTAATTACTATACCTCTCATTTTTGTACTTTGTACTCTCTAACATTTCTCTCTTTTTCGTTATTCATTCATAATTTATTTTTCATTTATTCCTCTACTCCATTAATTTTCCCTCTCCTTCCGTCCTACTCATTTTTTGCACACTTCCGCTACTACCCTGAAATATTCACATATCCCTTTTTGTATTTTCCCACCCAACATTTCTATAATCTCCACCTTTATTGCTATATGTTTTATACTTTTAACCCTTCGTGGTCACACTTCCAAATTCAATCGCGGTGGTCACATTGGGTCGATTCTAACGGATCCAAACGATCCGTCCGAAGTGGTTCAAAAAATTACGGAACTTGCTTTGAACTTTCTAGATGATGTACGAAAAATTTATTTATACGAAATAAAATGGCGACAGGTTAAAAAAAATTCATAAAGAGGTGAAAACGCAAAAAATACACTTTTTCGATAAAAAAATCATAATTCCGTGAATTTTCAACATTTTTATCTAAAATTGGGACGTGATACTCCTTAGATATGGCTACTTTTGAGAAAAAAAATAGTAGCATAGTGCGCGTTCCAAAAAAGGTATTTATTCCGACATGTGAAGAGGGTAAATTTTATGGTATGAGGATACTTCAAACTCCAGGTAAGATGGTGAATACAGTCCTTTTCGAAGCCGGGAACTATTTATTATATATTTACGCCAAAAATTGATCAACGGGTCGATTCTACCCAGGGTGACCACGAAGGGTTAAATATTCATAATAAATTAGAATTATTATCTTTATTATGAAAATACTTCAGAATCGTCTTCAAAATCCCTTTTCCTATGTATATATATATATATATATATATATATATATATATCGGTTGTATTTATTTATTCATACGTTTTCCTACTGATGGGCTTTTCATCGCGTCCGCCCGAGTTCGTAATTTTGTCGTCGACGTCCAGTTGATCGAGACTCGACTTTTTTTTTATTCCCTCTTCTCCGAGCCCCCTGTGGCCATTGCTCTTCTCGATCCCTTTCCAAATATCCACCCGAAAGTGGACAATTTCCCTGATATCCGGGGCTCGGAGAGAGGCCCCGATGGCCAAGCTTGTACGAAATTCACGCGAGTGTGCAGCACTTGCACCCTGCACTTCCGGGCATCCGCGTGAATTTTTAATGCCGCGAGCTCGGATCATGCATACGCAGCAGCAGCAGTTTCACCGATCAGATGCACGCGGGGAGTAAAAAAAACGGCGCGCTGCGATAAAAAGAGAAAAAAAATTGGAAATCAAAAACGCCAGAATTTCGAGAGCCCCTAGTCTGTATCGCGTTATACGTATATAGGAGATATGAAAACTGCATCCGCGCGACGAATCGCCGTGAATAATCGAAAAGCTCGAATCGCCCATATAAATATATAGTTAATGTATAGCAGTGAGATAGAGCACAGCCATCAAAGTGTCCTCGTCTATTTCAACAGCCAGGTACAAAAAATCCCGTTTCAGAATTCTGGCGTTCGTTTTTTTTTTCACCGTCCGAATTTTTATCAGATATTTTCATACAAAGCTACGATATAGTCGCTGACGTTTTTTTTTTGTTTCCGTGTTTTTGATATTTGCAAAGGCACGAAGATCCGAAGATTCGTGTCGATGAGGTAACAATGGAAAAAAAGTGTATTCCCGGCTTTTGATCAGTGTGTTTATTTAAATACATTCTATACCTCATATTTCATTTTTATACACATACAAATGTAATCCAAAAGCTCATAATTCGAGCTATCGGCGTGGCTCTGCTTTTTTTTTGCGAAAAAAAGAAACTCGATGAAATTGCCAAACTGGAGAGGAATTTGAAATCGAATATGAAAAAACGGACAGATTTTTTTTTGGAGGAAAAACCGGAGGCACCCTCTCCTTCTCTCTCTCTCTCTCTCTCTCTCTCTCTCTCTCTCTCTCTCTCTCTCGTACGGTTAGTGAGCAGTCCTCGTCAGGGTGAAAAAAAAGTTGCAAAAAATCGCAGCCAAATTATCGTGCATCACTCGACACGGAGGTTGATTCTTGAAGTGCAATCTTTTTTTACACGCGCACACAGACGTACTAATATATATATATATATATGTGTAGCTCTTCTTTTTTACCTTTATATATATATGGCGGTGGAAAGGGGAGACCTACACCCATATACGTATACACGTGAGCCTCGCACTTTCGCGTCTCTTTAGTACTTTTTATAGAGCTCGCGTGTGCGTGCACCACGTGGGAATCCGCGAGGGCTCATCCGCTCTTTGTTTTCCGTAAATGCAGGACGCTTTTGTGCGGGCGCGCGCGTTCGCGAGTTTGCGGCAATTAAAATTAGTTCTGATAATTAGCTCGGTTGTAGGGCGATGCGTAAGTTTGTGTGTGCACATGTACGAGTGTGTACACGTACGTTACAAAAGGTCGGCCATCGGCACGAGGCAAAAGCCAACGCGCTTGTTAATGCCTGGAGTAAAAGACCGCCGGGAGCGAGAGAGAAAGAGGAAGAGAGAGAGAGAGAGAGAGAGAGAGAGAACGCCCTGAAACTGACGAAATTTAAATGCTGGTCTAAAACGTAACCTCCGAAAGTTTTAACCCTCTGCCCCCGCATCTCTTGATGCCAAGCAAATTTAGTTCTCCAGCATTTTCTCAAACGCGTTTTGTTACTTTCTCAAATGGGATGTTTATTTCGCGAGTAAATTCATTGTGTACGTTTTTCATCCTCGTTTTTTTTTTATGAATCACACTTTATATGGCAGATTCGGTTTTTTTTGTTTCTTTGTTTTAACATAGCTAGCGTGCGAGCAGACTGATTTAGATCGTCGTTTAGATAGCAGAGAACTTCATCGTACGTACAGCTCTCCGGAGTATTCCGTGTGTCCAGCACCACCACCTCCTGCCTCGATCGCTACGTAACAGATATTACACTTCCGTTTCCGAGACTAATTCTTCATGAATTATGCGACCGGCGAGACACTTGGCGAGAGAAAGATTGAGAGAGGGAGAAAAGTTGGGAGATACGGAGAGAGAGAGAGAAGAGGGAGAAGGATTTCACAGAAGTAAAGCGAGAGGGAATGATCCAAAGGAGGGACGATCTTCGAGAGGAAATCGGCAGGGCTGCAGATTCTGATCTTTTGATCTTTTTTTACGAACACAAAATTTCCGTACAGATCGAGCATTACGTATTCACTAGAGAGAGAGAGAGAGAGTAGAGAGACCGTGAAAAAAATGGTCTGCCTATTTGTTTGCGAGCTCATAACTCAGGAGCTACTTAATCGATTCTGATAAATCTTTTACAGAAACATAGCTTAGAATTTAGACTATGATTTAGGCCATTGAACAGAGCGCTATACAGTTGATTACAATCACAATGAACAAGTATACAAACTAACAAATGAAAGAATTAACGAATGAACAAACGAAAACTCACGAATAGTCTTGTGTGTAATTTGCACCATGATGATTTTTTTTTCAAATTGTAAAATTGAGGGGGTGGATATATATGAAGGGTAAAGGGTGAATAAAAAAAATGTAGCAGATTTTTGTGACGAGTGTGTCAGAAAAAATTGGACATACTCAAAATAAATAAAAATTCCATTTGGAGTTTAGCGCGATGAAGACAATAAAATTCCGAATACGAAACACTCCTGAAAAACTTTTTTTAATGAAAATAAATTCCATTCATCACTTTAAAATGCATCTTTAATCATTTTTTTTCGATGACGGGACGCACAGAAAGATTTTCCGGAGTGTTTCGTATTCGGAATTTAATTATCTTCATTCTGCTGTACTCAAAATGGAATTTTACCTTTATCAAGAATGCTCAATATTTTCTGGTGAATACTACTTTACCAAAAGAAATATTCAATTTAACGAGCATCTATTTAAACCGAAAAGGTTTTTTAAATATTTTATTTTTAAATATTAAATATATCCAGATTAAATAAATAAAGATTAGATTCAAATTAAAATAAATAAAGATAAAACACGATTTATCGGACGAATACGAGAAAGGAATATAGGTTCATGAAATAAAAGTGCGATGAAAAAAAGTTAAATTATTTTTATTTATTTTCCGCCTACAAGGCTGTTATTTGAAAAAAAAAAGAAAGGTATCGTCGAGCCTTTTATCAATAGGCGCACCTATTTATGTATAGAAAGACTAACAACTTTCCTCGATTGCAGAATGTTACAACAGTCTTCTAATGAAAACAAAGCCATGAGATTTTTGAGAGACTGAATCGTGTACCATTTTTCCTCCTATCTCTTTTGTCTTATACTACCAGATGAAACCAAATCACAGATTTATAAGAATACATAAAATATTTAATTATTAGAAATTATTAAATTGATCTTGATTTGAATAAATAAATATATTTAAAATAAATAATACTAATGATGGAATGCAAAAGGAAAAATTTGATGTCACGAAAAATCTAGTTAATTCAAATGAAAAAATCAAATAGACGCAACTAGTTAATATCAAAAGAATTTTTCTGTCAGTGTACTTATCACAAAAAAACGTTATATTTTTTCTAAGCGGACTTGGAAAAACATTTGAAATCATATTTTTCTCCACCTTATAATTGTCACCCTATATATATATATATATATATATATATATATATATCGAGACTCTGCGAGGCAAAATAGCACTGCGGTGTTCGCCGCTGTTTATTAAACAGTAGCTTAAGTATTGGCCACAAACGGGAGCGTGATTGCGGTCACGTGGCACCTCGCGTTACTCAGACGGAAAATAAAACGGTGCGGACGCTGTCATTTGGCCCGTTATCCAACCTACACACATGCAATCTCCGCCTACGTACATAGCACTTGAAAATATGAAAATAAAGAAAAAAAAACCTACATGAACAATCTAGCGAAATTTAGGCGAACGGAGATCCCATACAAACACGCAATCATTGCCCGTTGACTGCACGGTTAAATTTACGGAATGAAGAAGTATTTTTTTTTCACAAATGCAGTGAATTCCACCTCGTTATTGTTCAGTCCGCGTATTTCAGCATTTAAACGAAGCCAATGAGTGGAAGGAGGATTGATTTTTGAAAAATGTATCTGCATTTGAAGATGATCGCCAATGTGATGTTTCAGGAGGAGAAAGAGATGGGGTTGGGGACGTAGGAACGTCTCGATTTTGATATGGGGACGTTTCCATCTGGGTATCATATGTATGTGTATGTGCAGTTGAGGCAAGAACGAGTTTATGTGTGATGTAGATGGGCAATTATAGAGAGAGAGAGAGAGAAAGAGCTTGAGAGTGAGAGAGAGAGAGGGAGGGGGGAGGCTGTACTTTCTCTGAATAGCCGTGCTGATTGCAATCATCGAGTGTAAGTAATTCGTGTTCCATGGTTCGTATGCACTGAACAAAAATATTCTCTTTCGCTCTCTCCCTTTCCCTCCTCCTTCTCCACCGACACGACGTAGAACTATTCAATTCCACTTGTATTCAACTCTGCCCAAACGATAATGACAATATCGTAAATGCCCCTATCGATAACGATTGAGGGTGGATGAAAATCGCTCGTTTCACAAATTAAATAAAAAAAAAAAACCAAATCGTCCGATACTGATGCATCAGTGTTGACCGTTGACGAGAATCGGTGCGTTTGAGCGCTTCATTCCCGGTATCACTTTCAGGGAAACAAAGTGCTCGCGGTAATAGCCAAGCAGTCGAACGAAAATAATTTTAAAAGGTTCCGCGAACGCATTCAAAATGCACTTTTAATTGCACGAGATTCGTCCTTGCTTCGTGAATTCTCCATTTAAGGCCTTAAGCCACTCTAGGATTTTCCAAAAATCGATTTTTTTTTGTTGAAAATGTACCTTAGTACCTATTAAATTATATTCCAAAAGATTATGGGCGTGATAAATCTCTAAGTACTCGATTTTCGAATTCTAGCGCAATCCCTCTTGATTCATGTCGTGACTTTCTACTAACTTTAAATGCGTTTATCTCAAAACTACATTTTTTTAGCCGGCCGGACTCATAACTCAAACAAATTTCAACCGATTCACTTGAAATTTTAACTGTATTTATTACTAAATTTTAACTAATCCCCATCGTGTATATTAATTGTATGGTATACGCAAAGTTCTCTTCATACCTTTACTCTTTGACGTTGGTCTGCCAAATTGAAGTTCCAGATATATAGAACCTTGAGCCAAATTGAAGGTTTGAATATTCATACGAGCAGCTTCGTATTCGTGCACCTTCCCCCTCCCTCTCTCTCTCTTTCTCTCTCTCTCTCTTCTCCTCTCTCTCCCTTTCCTTCTCAACGAGCAGTTATGCCAATTTTGCGCTTATTGGTACGTAAATACGTTTTGCGTGAGAGCGACGAAAGTCTCGAATAGAACGTGGGCATGGATTTTGCTGCTGCTGTTGCTTGACGAGTCGACTGACGAGAGAAAGACTCTCCAGGGTGTCTGCAACGCGCGACAATTAGCACATCCTCGGATACACAAGTGTTTCCATTATTATCAGACTGCAACGAAGCACCTCCCAATGGAGCCACAACAGCGGCACGAAACATTACCCGCGATCCTTCAAAACTGACCGCAAGTCTTGCGATGCCTCACCATCGCAAGAACTGTCGTCAACGCTATCACTAAATATAGCGAGTTTTTTTTTCTCTTGTCAAATTCAGGCAATTGCTAATAATTTTTTGTTGCTGCCGCTGTTGAGGGATTTTTTTCAGGGTGCATCGATCCCCACGTAATACCCCAACATGCAGTGATAATCCTTAATCCGTGGAAACCGGCTTTGGACGTAGTGTTGAAGGCGATTACGCGACGAAGGGGCTACTTTCGAATTAATCTCCAGGTTCAAGTTAGAGGAACTTAATAGGGCGTCGAACCGTTTGAGACTGCGTATAAAACCTGATAATGTGTGTTCGTGATATATGTACGGGAAAATGTTACCGCGCATGTATAGGGTGGCCCGAAAAGTGACGTCTAAAAGGAGAATCTAGATGGCTCGTATCAGTACTTATCCGAATCAACCTCATCTGCATTCTACGATCTTTTTTACTTCTCGAGAATAAGGCATTTAATTTTATTTCTTTTGAGTTTCCCTGTAGATTAATTTATTTTTTAAATTTATTTTATTTCGTTTTAATTTATTTTTATTATTTATTTAGTTTTTATTTATTTTTCTCTGTCGCATATGTACTTTCCTCGCAGAAGTTTTCAAGGTATTCCTTTCACGGTGGCCCGTATTTTGTGGACACATAAGCAGGGCCCTTTTCATTAGTAGATTAGAGTGGCGATTAATAAAAATAAATTAGAATCAATTATTATTATTATTAGATGAACTAGAATTAAAGATTTCGCATAAATTTGGTAGATTTAGACGTTTTTACATTTCTTCGATAAGTCGCCGTTACGAAAATTCTCCTGCTAGTCACATTTTTTAAGTTTTATCGTTAATATTTTCTTTAAACATTCAGTGACTCTCTGTTTTTGTCGTCGTTACGGAATCTTCAGAATTGTTAACATCCTTAGAACAGTTTACATTATATATCTAGAGTTGTTTAGTATATAAGTTATTAGATAGAAATTTGGCCAGCATTTTATCTCCATAGAGAGCTGTCTAAATTGGACGATTTTTTAAGTCGTAATTTTTTGGTAGAATTTCGATAAATTGGCTTGAAATTTTACCAGTATACTGGGATGTATTTTTTACTTAATTCACGACGAAAATCAGTTATTTGTTAAATATTCGGGCTTTGTTAGAGGAATCCCTCAAAAGCAATTGGGAGTCATGTGCTTGTATACATTTGTTCAATCATCTAAACTTTAGTGACATCCTCTCAAACCTATTTTTTAAACTTTCGATCAAAATCTAAGGCATTGACGTTAGCGCTCAGTTGGTCATTTATTTATTGCTTAACAGTGCACTTCACAGCTGTAACTTAAAAGAGAAAAAAAAATTGCTTTTCTCGAAAAGTAAAAAGGAGTAGAACATACACGGGGTGATGCGAATAGGTATCGATACGAGATATCTAAATACTTGTTTTTAACGTCACTTTTCGGGCTACCCGGTATATATTGGATTATTCGGTTTTTTGCGCTTCGCTGATTGAATCGAAAGGAAAGTGCGGCAGTTTGTTCTTTATACACACACACACACACACACACACACACACATATATCTATATATATGTATACACATATATATCATAAAAGGACGATGCTGACCGTGGTCCTTGCCCGTGTTAATAACTCATCGGATTTACGAGACGAGAGACTGGTGAACTTAATATTACAGCCCCGTGAACCAAACCTCCAAAAAAAAATGTATATATGTGAAATACGAGAATGCATTGGTGCCAAATTTTAGGGAGACACGCTTCGATGATCGCAGGTGCGAAAAGCCCGGTAACACATAATACGATATCGAGCGAGACGAACTGTCAACGTATGCTCGCGGAGTTATACGATCACCAAAGACCCATCAATTCTCCTTCGATGTACGCCACGGACAATAAGTTTTCACATTCCAAAAGCAAAACTCTTCACTCCTCCTCGTAAGTACACGAGGCTCTCCAAGTAAAAATGACCACGCTCTGTGTCATTTTTTAAATTCAGTATTTTTTAGTGATTTGGGAATGAGTGAGATTTCGAATGGCAGAAAATGAGATTTCAAATGCCACAAAATGAGATTAAAAATGGGCTGAAAAGTCGCGAGAGTTGAAGAGCACACTAATGATGTTTATTTTAGGATTGGTGGAATTTTTGTTGATTGGTGAAATTCTTCGAGACAAAAAGTATTGGAATTTCAGTGACAAGGGAGAAGAAGAAGAAAAATGAGTGGTCTGTTCCCTTCGACTTGGTCTGTGACGTGTGACAGTAGAAGGGAAAATGATACGTTTCGAATGTCCCATGTATCCGTGAAAGGTCAAAACGTAAACTCTATTGAACGTTTACTCCTCGATTCCAGACCTTAAACGCGATCGTCATCGATTTCGCGCCCTGCATTGTCATTGATCCACGTAGAATTCAACCAACTGTGAATCGGTTCGGGCAATCAAAAGAGACAGAGATGGAGACATTTTTATTATTCTCGCGAAAGTGCAAGAGCCTGTCCCATCGTAAAATTTCGAAATGGTACTTAAAAAGGTTCGTATAGGCGCGAGGCTCGAAAATGGGCTTTGAATAAAGTGTGTGCGTATATAGCGAGCGATAGAGAGTTACAATTGACATTGGTAGAGGATCGTTAAGAGTGATAAATCGTGGATGGAATGAAAACGTTTCGGTACTTCGAGTCAACGTTATACACTATGGTATTCGTTGATTCTCATCGTGGGCAAGCGGCAGGGATCGAATAACATTGCAAAAGATACGTTTGCCCGAAGTGGTTGATTCGTTCGAGGATTGACGCGACGAGGAATGGGATTTAATTTTGTCTTAATGAAATCGAATCGTGGACGATATCGTGCCGGGGCTTATACACCCAAGTACGCCATCCCAAATGCCACGAATTCTTTCGTCTCCTTCCGTTTTTTTTTTCCTTCGTGTGACACGTTATATCGCGTACGCAAGGGAGCTCCGAGCAAGGGGAAGCTTCAGGCATCCTGCGTATACATGGTGCTTTTGTTTTCTTCTTATACTGTGTATGGTTTTAGGTGGACATCATGATGACAGTATACAACATAAACGGAGAAGAGTGGCCTCCGGAATCGTATATACGAGTACCTTTTTCCTTTATTTCTATTCTCGTGATTTTGCTCGCCCCTTGACTTTCCTGGTTTTTCTCTCTCTCTCTCTCTCTCTCTCTCTCTCTCTCTCTCTCTCTCTCTCTCTCTCTCTCTCTCTCTCTCTCTCTCTCTCTCTCTCTCTCTCTCTCTCTCTCTCTCTCTCTCTCTCTCTCTCTCTCTCTCACTTACTTTCTATATCTTCTCGCTTCTATCCCGAGGGAGTTACGGGACATAAAATTCCACATCCTCCCTTCGTCGGTGCTCGCCACGCACGCACCAACGGCGTCGAGATGTCGCGGTAGCTACCCGGCTTTTACTTCTCTCTCTCTCTCTCTCTCTCTCTCTCTCTCTCTCTCTCTCTGCACGTATATATACTTCGCAATGTTTATGTACATCGATACGCATCTGCTGGGCACTGCATCCAAAGTGCTCACAAACATCAAAATCTTACTGAACGAAACCCAAACAAACCTAAAATCGATAGCGTACTTGTTTCTCTTCCGATTCGGACTCGGGAACAAAGAATGCCTCAAAATGACCTGACATTTGAATTTATTAATAAAACGTATTATTTATTTGAAAAGTACGAATATTTTGATTTTAATATAAGGCACAAACATGGAGATATGTGTGGAACACAATATCCGATAAATGGCCCCCTCTTTCCTGTTTGCAAACGTTCACTCTTTTGACGAACATTTTCAATAACATTTTGGCATAATTGCGGTCTAATTTCATTAAAGGTGCGTCCAATTGCTTCCTTGACCTCCGGAATGGTCTGTGGATCATTGGCATACACTTTTCCTTTCGCAAAACCCCAAAGAAAGAAGTCCAATGACGTCAAATCGCACGATCTTGGTGGCCAATTCACATCGCCTCGGCGCAAGATAACACGACCATAAAACTTCATCAGCAATAACTGCATTGTTTTCGCAGTGTATTTTCACAATTTCAGTGATTAGTACTCTATGTTCGCCACAAAAAAATGGTGCGCCATTTAAAATGTCAGGTCATTTTAAGATACCCTTTATGTCACCTCGTTGAAAGACTGACGTAGAAATCAACTGCTACACATTTAACCGGTCACTAATCATTGTCTTCGTATATTTGTAGTTTTACTATTAGCGTGAGGGATTGAGCGACGGAGCGAAGAAAGGGCTGAAAAGTCCTAAGCTCACGACGGTCGATTATCGGGCAGTGCGTGTGTACGTGTCAAGTGGTGCCGGCACATGTAGCCCTCGTTATGACGAACCCCTCATAATCAACTTTGATTCCTTTTCGGACCATATTCACGACTGACCGCTCCATCGAGCACACACACCTCCATCCGTGCCTTATGTTCCGCAATCTATTCCATTTTTATTCACGTAATGACTTTGTTTATCACGTCATAAGGCGCGTCGACAAATAGACACAAGCCTTGCACAGTGGCGCACTAATTTTGACAGCTTGGAAAAAAAAACAACGGCTTTTCGCCTCCTGATTGTAGGGTCAATTAATCCTGCAGGATTTGAAGTGCGTGTTGCTTCGAACGAACGACCCTCTGGAAAAACTTGTATTTCGTAAAGAACGCTGTCGCACTTCTTTTTTTATTTTTATTTTTTGCGAATGAAGTTGATGCATGGTTCATCCACAATTTCAGGGTACGTACTTGTTTGGCGATGAAAGTAAAAGAGGCAAGCCGAACACATGTATATACAGACATTTTTAAATCAGTACTTAAAACGCGACTCATCGGTTTAAAGGCGATGGGTCGTTAAATTTCCACCTGTGCGATGCCTCTCGGTCCGATCATCGAAGAGTAGCCCAGCACCAGGCGGCGAAGAGTGGCTCACGCCCATCACGCACGAGTATCGGCAAATTCAAGCCCTAGACCCAGAGGTGACTCACCTCACTCCCGTTGCAAAGACAGACGCGATGATGCTTTCCTCTCATGCTTGCGTAAATATTCGCCCCTCTCTTCCCACCCTTTCCACAAGAATCCCAACACAGCTCGTGATTTGTGAATTGCGCTTGCGCTGGCTGGTGTATATATATATATATATGTTGGTGTCTCGGCAGTCGCAGAGCCCGGTTGACTCATCCTCTGTGTAGACAAATAACTCTTGACAGTATTCGAAAAGAAAAAATGAAAAAACAAAAACAGAAGAACTCGTTTGGGAACCAGTATGATCATCACCGACGCCGCATTGGCCTACTTCGGCAAGACACTGAAATGTCGCAATAATAAGTACCATCGCAAAGATTTTCACTTAAAAATGACGTACATTAATAATGATTTAAAAAAAAGATATATACGTATCGAATGTTACGTACAATATTTAATTTTCTACTGTAAATTTACCTAAATAAAATTAAGTCAATAAGCATGTTTTATTTTGTTGGTACTTGACTGCTAAAATTGAACAAAAAATTATTTTGAAGTCAGTTAACTCTGGACAAAATCAAACACTTATACATAAAAAAAACGAACAAAAGTTGCACGTTTGTACGTTTGTAAATGTCATTCTCAAGACGATCCAAATTATTCTACAGTTTTGGGGTGCGATGAAGCGATGAAAGAAAACTCATTAAGAGGTTTAAGCAACTGGATTTCAGCAAGCTAAAAATCGCACAAGCTAATGATGAACGTCAAATTTATTTTGTTATTGCATGAGGGAAGGCTGAAAAGTTCTCGGCCGAGGTACGATGAGTCATTCACTCGGCGGTACGTCAGGCCGAGAACTTTTCAGCCTCTCCTCGTGTAACGAATTTAATTTCACTCCGATTCATTGTCCATTATTGATTTTGACGGTTTTGACTTACAATTAGTACTGCGATCTTTTGAAACGACGTAGAAAAATATAACATTTTTTTTTTTATAAAAAAGGGAGATAATACGAGATATACGATAATAAAAATAAAATTTTAAATGCATTTTTTTCTCTCTCGTACCTTCTTCGCTCATTCTCCTTTTTTCAATTACTTCCGCGATAAATGCCGCCTATCGACGCATGATGCACCGTGTGAAGATTTGCCGCGCCAACGTGAGTTGCTGCAAAAGCCGCGCCAGTGCGTATGAGTGCTGCATAATCGTGGGCGAATTCGCAACCACGTGCGTGATCGCTCGCGCACGTCATACCGCGCGCATAAGTGCGCAATCCACTCACACACATTTGGCGATCGCACATACAACGCGAGTCTCACAATCACCGAGGAAAGATCTATGTGCGCGATCGATCTATGCTAATGGGAAATCATTAATGCGGTCGCGGCCGAGCGCGTTATCTGTGCGACCGGATCGCTCGCGTTTTCGGGTGTTGCACGAAAATTAGAATACTCGATGACTGTCGGGGGTACGTATATATATACGATCGCACAGGTGGCCATCGCGAGAAAGAGAGAGAGAGAGAGAGAGAGAGAGAGAGAGAGAGAGAGAGAGAGAGAGAGAGAGAGACATTGCACTACCTTGCACTGTCCCTGCACCTTGATGACGTCAACGATACAATGAAACTCGGCGGAGTTTGGTATCAATGAAATTGATTCCTCACGAATTTTATATATATATATACTAAGGTTATTATGAAAAACACGTTTTCTATATATTGTATTTAAAGAAACGAGTTTTCTATATAGTTCAGTACCTATATACTCATAGTCATATCACCCGAAAAAAATATGGAAAATTGAGTGAGATTATGATTGAAGCTAGTGAAACTGTTTATGAAATTGAAGTTTGCATCGTTCGATCGCGATGGAATTTGCATTTTTCATTTCTCAAATTCCGTGCGGTAAATTCAAGCTACAAAAATCAGTGGAATATTTTTTCAAAATTTTCATTCAGGAAGTCATACCGGAAGTGTTCAATAAAAAGTAACTCCCCAACGGAGTAATTCCGGTAATGATAATTGACTGCATCGATAAGTCAGGCTCATTCGTATAATAATAATTAGCTGGCTCGGTAAGTTAGCCACGATCGTAAAATAATAATCAACTGTCTCCATAAGTCAGCCTCGATCGCGCCTATTTCGTGAATAATCCTGAATAATGAAGTTTCCCGTGCTCGATTGAGGTATAAATCATGAAAAAAAATGACAATGAATGGAAGGATCCGATTGGATAAATCAGGTCAGGTGCAGGCGATTGATCATTCGTGTATTACTTACGTATATATGTGTATTCACGAAGTATCCAACGAGTATGACCCCGCGCGATATTACCGAGTGTCTACCTTTGGGGTCAGCACACCCAAGTAATAATAAATCCACGTAAACGTCGTAAACTCGCGGGAGCATTAATGTAAATTCATGCTGGCCGGTTCCTAATCGGCTTCCTCGTACACCTGCAATGCCATATGGTGCACTTTTTTCCTTCTCTCTTTCTTTTTCTATCTCCCTCACTCTCGACGGGTACGCTGGTGTCTTCGTGTCGTGTATAGGTGGATGGACATCGTGATATTCGTGTATGTGTGCGTAGATTGAAGTGTCGAGTATATAAATATAATAGTTTGAGCGGGCGAGGGGACGAAACCCCCGCGAACCGCTACATAGTCGTTTTTTTTTTTCATCCCCCTGGCCCGTCCCTCAAGCGACTAAAGTTTCGATCCCTCCGCACCACCGCTGTATTGTATCCTTCGCAACCCCAATTATACCGCACCGACTGGCCCGCCATTCTGACTAGACGGATTACCGAGCTATTATCATTCCGAAGTCGACGAGGGTCCCTCCTCAACACACACACACACACATATACATATATCCTTTCCCCGTATCCTGTAACTTACGTAAGTAGACCTGTGTATACCTTCCATTCATGAGGACGCGATACATGTAATAAAATACATCGAGGCATATGCGTCCGGTACGTAAAAAAAATCATCGTTTGCACGTGCAACATCAACCACCTTTCTGTACGACACGTTCATTATCCAGCCACTTATTTCCTTCCTTTCTATTCATTTTTTTAATACATTTTTCCTCGCCTCACGTCGCGAAAACGAAGAGAAGCAAGAGACGCGCGCGAAGAAAACGCCACGAATGGAACGAGACGATCAAATCTGAATTTAAAATTCATAGCTTGCTGTAGGATTTGAGACGAGAGTGTTTGCACGCTAAATTGCGCTGCAACGGAGGAAGAAACGGCGCGGGGAATATTCCGAAACCGCATCGGGAAATGGGTCGAGTGCATGAGTGAAAAGCAATAAAAATGGTAAGGCTGAGTCTTAGAATCGAATCGATGTTGCTGTGGACGAGCACTGTGTGTATATATCAGGTATGTAAATATGAAACCGGAATTTTTGTATAAAAAATACACGTTTATTGTATGAAAATGATGAAAAATATTTTATTCGAAGTATTGTCCATTGCTAGCTCCAAAAATATTTTATTAAATATAGTATTGTATATAGTATTGTCCATTGCTAGCTCCAAAAATATTTTATTAAAAATATAGTATTGTCCATTGCTCCAAAAATATTTTATTCGATTTTATTGTCCAAGTATTGTCCATTTTTCCCACCTGTCTGGCAATTTGTGGATGCCACGCCAAAAAAACTGTTGCTCTTTTGATGCCAAACAGTCATCGAGCAGTTTTTGTATATTTTCGTAAGAAATAAAGCGCTCAGCAAGTGCGTGTCCCATCGATGCAAAGAAATGGTAATTGGACGGAGCCAAGTCTAGCAAGTAAGCCACATGCCAAAGTATTTCCTAATTAAACGCCTCAATCGTTTCCTTGACCAGTTTTGCTGTGTGCGATGGTGCATTATCATGAAGCAAAATCACTTTGTGTTGCCTTTTTTGATATTCTGGTCGTTTTTCACGCAAAGCTTGATTCAAATCGATCATTTGTTGTCGGTAGCGTTCAGTATTAACAGTTTCATTGTCATCCTCATCCAACAATGCTTGCAATTCGCTGTCTTCAAACTTTTTCGGTGGTCTCCCACGGTCTTCGTTTCTCACGTCAAAATTGCCATTTTTGAATTTTTCAAACCACTCAAAGCACTTTTTGTATTAAAAAAGTATAAATAGCTGAAAAAAAGTATATCCGAAAAATTGATTTGAATCACATCACTGAAAATCCACTGTAATTATCGTTTGTTTTTTATTTTACTGCACTTTGACACAATATCAGCACACGTACATGCTCACGAAGCATGCAGGTTATGTTTCGACACGTCGACTTTTTTCTCGTGACTGTTTACATATTTTCGATTCTAACGTGGTAAGAATTCTCAAACAGCATTGATCGGGGAACAGTGCACAATCCAATTGGATTCCAATATAGACTTCCTACGTGAAGCGTACCTATCAAATCCCTATAGGCATGTGAGAGGATCTGGGGACTCCCCAACAAATCTTTGCACGATAGGGTGATTTATAAATCTTGAGGCAGAAAAAAATAAAGAGAAAAATTGAGCTGGAATCCTTTACTGGAATAAACAAATACTTTATTCCCATTTGTGGTATACCTATAAGTGTATATATCTGTATATAGAAGGTGCATTGCTATACCTGTCGATATACCATTCGATTTTATATAAATATATAGAAGTTCGCGCGATACTATGGAAGTGAGCGCGGTGAGAAAAGTGCAGAAGCTGGCAGTAGCAACACAAGGCGAGAGGATCCTGTTTTACGCCTGGTGGATCGGTCGATTACCTTGCGGCGCGTCTCACATTTTTTTTTCTTCTTCATCGACCTCTCCCCTTCCTCTATATTCGCCCTCGCCAGTAAGTCTTTTTCTCTCTTCACTTTATCTCTCTCTCTCTCTCTCTCTCTCTCTCTCTCTCTCTCTCTCTCTCTCTCTCTCTCTCTCTCTCTCTCTCTCTCTCTCTCTCTCTCTCTCTCTCTCTCTCTCTCTCTCTTTCTCGAGTTTCTTTCTTTTTGCGAGACGCACGATCCCGAAGCGTTGCAGAGCGACTCTCAACGTTGTAAAAGTTGTGCCCTCGTCGACTTGGTCTCGGACTGGTCGATTAGAAAATTCGCATTTGGACAATAGTAATTTGTACTCAGGAGAGAAGAGCGAAAAATGAGGCTACTGAAGTGCAACGAATTAAATGTGCCACATTTCGGCAAGCGAGTGTGTGCAAAATTTACTCTTTCCCTTAATATTATTTATTCCACTCGGCTACGATAATGGACGTTTTACGCACGCTTCACATGCGTAAAATCCCAATTTTCACACCCCGTACAATAAAATTTCGTATAATACCTCGTGTGATTGCAACACCCGCCTTCGGCTCGTGCTGCAAACTCACACTCGTTAGAAAAAAGTTTTTTTCGTCCTCGTGTCATAATGTAGTATTATATATCCTTCGTAGTACGAATAGTCATTCGCTTCCTCCCCTCTCGCTCCTTCTTCATTTCGCGCAAATTTTTGTTTTTTTTTTCCCTCTCCAGCCTCGAAAACTCTTCAGGGCTTTACGAACTTCTTTATTTTTATTTTTATTTCGTTTTATCATCTCATAAGCCTGGCACGCCCTCAAGCCTGAAGCAGCTCACATGAGATGCAGCGTCAGTAGCCCGGTAGCCCTCTCTGTAATACTCTCTTTCTCGTTCTCTCTGCACCGAGCCCGCGAGATCTCTCTCCGTGTGTCACGCCGAGTTACACCAGCGTGTTACGCCGCGAGGCGCAACAGTTTATTATCGCACATGTGGGCAACGCAATATATATATATATATATATACATATATATATGTATAAACACACATACACATATACAGGGTGACTCGAAAATTGACGTTCAAGAGAAAAATCTAGATGTCTCGTATCAATCTATCCGAATTATCCCCATGTATGTTCTACGATGTTTGCTATTTTTTCGGGAAAAAAGCATTTAATTTTTTTCTCCAGTTTTCCTGTAGCATGGGTTATTTTTCTTATCCTTTTGTTTAGGTACTTTCCTCTTGAAAGTTTTTAAAAGCAATTGGCAGTCATTCATACTAGGGTAAGTATTTTTTTTTATGATCTGAACCTTAGTGACTCTCTTAAACTTATTTTTTTAACTTTTGATCGAATTATGTGGCGTCAACGTTACACTACCAAACAAAAATTTAATTTAAATAGGATCTATTTGAATCAAATAAGTTTTTTCCTTGTCTCACGGTCTACTACGATCCTATTTGTTTCAATTTTTTTTTTATTTGTTCAAGGTATTCTTTTTAAATATTAAATATATTCAAATGAAATAAATAAAGATTAGATTCAAATTGAATAAATAACGATAAAACACGACTGTTATATGGAACAAGGCTGTTATATGGAAAAAAATAAAAGTGTCGTCGCGCCTTTTATTAACAGGCGGGACTATTTATGTATAGAAAGACTAAACATTTTCCTCAACTGCAGAATGTTACAACAGTCTTCTAATGAAAACAAAGCCATGAGATTTTTTAGAGACTGAAACATGTACCATTTTTCCGTCTGTCTCTTTTGTCCTGCACTACCGGATGAAACCAAATCACAGATTTATTAGGAATAAATCAAATATTTAGTTATTACACGATATTGAATAGATCTGGATTTGAATAAATAAATATATTTAAAATAAATCATTTCAATAATGGAATGCAGTAGGAAACATTTGATTTCACGAAAAATCTAGCTAATTCAAATTTAAAAAATCACATAGACGCATTTCGTCAATATAAAAAGAATTTTTCTTTCAGTGTAGTGTTGATTTGGTCATTCATTTTTTGGTTTGCAGTGCACTTTACAACGATAACACAAGAAGAAAAAAAAAATCGCGAGATAAGTACGTACACAAAAGAGAAGAATAAAAAAATGCTTTTTTTTTTCGAAACGTAGAAAAAGATCGTAGAACATAAATCGGGACGATTCGGATAGATATTAATTCGAGGCATCTAGATTTTTTTTAACCTCATTTTCCGGGTCACCCTGTATATATATATATATTGGAGAGTCTTGGAAGCAGCGCTGAGGAGGAGCCGCGAGAGTCCGCATGTCCTCGTAAGTCAGGCAAAGTGAGGAAGGCTTACGATCTCGAGCGTCTGCTTCGTTTCTTTGCTTCTTCGTTCTCCTCCATCGTTCTTCGCACATGTAACGCTTTACTTCCTCTCCCTTTGCTCTCCTCCTGGTCCCTCCTTCCGCCGCCCTTGTCCTCCTCGAAACCTTTGACGATTAATTTCTTCGAGACATTTTTTTTCTCCTATCTGCTCACGTGAGTGAAATACACGTATGCGAGAGAGAAAAAAAAAGGTGATTGTTCTCCGTCATTTAATAAATCACTGGCGATTACCAGCGCTGATGAAAAATATTTAGAATTGACTTTGAAAAAAAAAAAAAAAACCGAAGGAGATTCGATAGTATCGTGGTGGATAGGGGGATCAATGACTGCCTTTAGAAATAATCGAATGGATTCGATTTCGCGACGAATATGCGTCGACAAACAAACTCACGGAAGAGCTGTGACCACTTTTCATAACGTGGACTCGTGTTTATTCCAGGTTGCTTTAAATTGAATTTTTTGGCCTTTGCTTCACGAGAGATAATTTTGTGAGGCCCCTCGGACGTGTCAGTGGGATTGATAAAGATTGTGGGGATATTGTATACATTATCGTATTTATTAGGGAGGGTAAAGACGTTACAGAGGACCCACATGTGTTGGTCGCCCGGCTAAAAAGAAACAGACTTTTTTCCTCTCGTAAAAAAACACATATACGTATATATGTGTGTGTGTGTGTGTGTGTGTAAGATCACAAGTCACGAAGAGATAATGTGCCACAGAGAGTGGATCGACGATAGATAGAAGGGAAGGAGGAGAGCGAGAGAGAGAGGAGAAAGGAGAGACCATGAAAAATGTGTCGTGTTTAATATATACGGTGTCGTCTGTGTGCTGGATAGAAACTACGCATCCTGATGCATCCCGTTTTGATAGGAGGAAAAAAAAGAAGACCGCGGGGCCAGGAGGAAGTGCTGTGAGGGGGTAGGTGAGTCTGAAGTGGTGGAATCCCCCTCCATAGGTAGGGAAACGCCCCCTCTACCCCTGTCCGCCCTCTGGGCCCCTTTAGAAATTCTGATCGTTGATCCCCTCTGGTAAATAACGAAAGTCCCCGTGTGTATCTTTTGGAAGATCAGGTTGGGATAATGAGAGGCAGTGAGCAAGGGCGAAAGCGAGAGAGCGAGAGAGCAGAGGGGGGGGGGGGGGGGGGGGGGGGGCTCCGGTAGAGCTCTTCGCAGGTGTGGGATGAGGACCGGCTACCGAGCTACGCACCATTGGCGTAACATCCAAAAATCTCATACCCACATCCATATTACGAGGAAAAAAAAACGTTTCGATCCCGCGACAAAAAATACTTTGCCTTGAGATATTATTTTCTCATAATAATCATTATCTCAATAAAATGCATTTTTTCCTCAAATTCAATTGAGCGTATCAGAAAAATGATAATCCGGGAAAAAATTGATTCGAAGAAAGACGATGCTTATTTATTCATTTATTCCTTTTTTCATTTATTGATTTATTGATTTGTTCATTTATTCATTTATTCTTTTATTCATTTATTCATATATTCATTTATTCATTTATTCATTTATTCATTTATTCATTTATTCATTTATTCATTTATTCATTTATTCATTTATTCATTTATTCATTTATTCATTTATTCATTTATTCATTTATTCATTTATTCATTTATTCATTTATTCATTTATTCATTTATTCATTTATTCATTTATTCATTTATTCATTTATTCATTTATTCATTTATTCATTTATTCATTTATTCATTTATTCATTTATTCATTTATTCATTTATTCATTTATTCATTTATTCATTTATTCATTTATTCATTTATTCATTTATTCATTTATTCATTTATTCATTTATTCATTTATTCATTTATTCATTTATTCATTTATTCATTTATTCATTTATTCATTTATTCATTTATTCATTTATTCATTTATTCATTTATTCATTTATTCATTTATTCATTTATTCATTTATTCATTTATTCATTTATTCATTTATTCATTTATTCATTTATTCATTTATTCATTTATTCATTTATTCATTTATTCATTTATTCATTTATTCATTTATTCATTTATTCATTTATTCATTTATTCATTTATTCATTTATTCATTTATTCATTTATTCATTTATTCATTTATTCATTTATTCATTTATTCATTTATTCATTTATTCATTTATTCATTTATTCATTTATTCATTTATTCATTTATTCATTTATTCATTTATTCATTTATTCACTTATACATTTATTCAATTATTCATTCAGTTATCCATTTATTGTTTCATTGATTGATTTATTGATCGATTTATTTATTAATTTATTTCAGAGTATTCGAAATGACGGACAAACTCGTAACGGCTAATTGCTGAACTCTTCTATCTCATCCCAAAACAAAGTATTCTCGTTAGACGCATTCTTGCAAGTACGAGGACTCTGTGCGGGGGACTTTTCTTTTCATATGGGATTCAACCAGGAGAGAGCGAGAGAGACAGAGGAAGGGAAGGAGACCCAGAGAGTTGACATTTACGCTCGAACAACGTGGATATATTCTAGGTGGAATGTAATTTCGTCTTTGCTGAATTCTCTCGGTTAGTTCTAGCCGCGCTGTTTTCTGTGGTGTCAGGGCATTTATATGTGCACCGGACGTATTGGCCCTCGCGCGGACGTTGACAGTCTTGTCGTGCGCAGACAGCATATAGATGTTTATATCTTATTACATACGTGTATATGTGTGATCATGTATATGTTAAGGCTCGCTAGACCGCTGGATTGCGAACGTGTTTGCGTACATATATGTGTATATACGTATTTTATTAGGAATAGAGCGAAGAATGTTATTAGCAAATAAAAACTCACATTTATGTTAGATACGAATTGGAGTAATTATAGGGTTGGCAAAAATTTTTTCTGGATGACATAATAAAAGTATTGATTCTGGACACATTAATGTTCTACTATGATATAAAAACTTTTATAAAGTGAAAAAAAGAACACCAAATGATGAAGAATTCCCCCGCAGAAGTTATTGTGTGCTTATGAAAAATTCTGATTCGTCTTAAAAATAATAATTGTTTGTTTCGATTCAAACAATGGTTGTATTATATTTTTTCCATTAATCAATTGTACAAAAAAATGATGGAATGACTTAGAAAATAGCGGAATACAAAGCACGTATTATGCAAGTGTACAAGAAATATTGTACACAAAATTGTTAAGTCTCAGAAATAATCTCATAAAAAATGTGTCATTTAAAAAAAAATCATATTATTGTACCAAAAAATTCGTATATGTAGTATAATAAATCAAATTATATCTTTTAGAGTAACGTAATTATCGAAATTATAAGCAGTTAAAAAGTAGAATAAGGTGGGGCGTAAAAAGGGGTAGAATCCCGTGCAGGTGAAACAATAAAAATATTGTTTAAATATTTAAAAAAATAATAATCCCGGAAATGAATTATATAGAGTTTCCTTTTTGCTAACTGAATATATATGGAGAATGGATATTTTGAATACCTAAGATGTACGTAATGGTGGGTATCAGCACATTTGGTGCTATTGAGAAGGTTCCTGGAGGTCGAATGTCTTCAAAATCACTTTTGCTCATATATGTATATATATATATATACATGCGAATGTTTGTGTGTGTTTATATAAATGTATGGTGTATTTCAGATCAAGTGGATAGGTCGTCTCACAATTCCCAAACTAGTTTTAGGGTTCCTGCTTTAAATGACCCAACAGCATGAACACTTTTTTCCAAAGGAAGTAATTGACAGGAATTCTAACAAAACTATACGTACTTCCACGTCCAACCAAATGAAATGGTTTATAAAAGACTGCCTTACACATGTAAATAATGAAAAGAAAATTTATTACGTTTAACAGTCGTAACGGTAAAATTCTGACGAAATTAATTCGTGTTGATTGGAAGAAGGAAAGGAAACTGACGAGAATTTTTATTTAGTTGCCTTTTTTGAGAAGGAAGCGAGAGCGAGAGATAGAGCATTTTCATTTATTTGCTTTTTTCAAGAACCAAGAGAGAGAGAGAGAGAGAGAGAGAGAGAGAGAGAGAGAGAGAGAGAAGAAGGAAAATAATTAGTGTGTTCATGGATTCCGACCAGTTGGCCTAAAACGCCCCATACCCTATCAATGTCTTCAACGCGTACATAAAAGTTTTCCGACCGTCCATTTATTGTGACCCTGACAATTCTCGGCTTTTGCTCGGATCTTGTGTGTCGTGTGTAAGCGCGCGCGCGCATTTGTGCGCTCCGTATATGTTCGAGGCCACGCAGGAAGGACCACACGATTTAATAGAAGTACGAACGCCGTTGTTGTGTGCGCGTTTTTCCCCACATCGAAACCGCGACACGAATGTGTTTCGTGAAAGTTAACGTGAACGAAGTTGGCTACCGCGGCTGTGCGTAGTCGCCGCCCGCTGTGTAAAGATATCACAGCGAGACGGGCTGGAGAGAAACATGAAATTGCCCGCTGTCCAATCCGACCGGATCTTCGCGGACGGCGCAAAGTATACGTACGTATCCTTGGAAGGAAGAAACGCGAGGAGAAAAAAAAAACGAAGAAAAAAAAAAACAACGAGAGAAAAGCGAAGAAGCCATCATAATTGTGGGATGAAAAAAAAAATTTGAGCACAGAAATCGCCAGCGGTGGGAAATTGCAAAGCACTTAATTCGCGCTTACGGTTGCATTGCGGATTACTCAAGGATATATGATCGCGAAATCGTACGGGAATTAACGTTTGGACCACGCTCGCGGAGGGAAATGCAACGCGTACCTACTCATTTATCAACTGCGCCGGAAAGACACACCTGCCGGTGTTGCACGGCTTGCTCGCGAAAGTCTGAGGTTTTGGAAAAACTTACCTGTCGGAATATCAATTACTTTCTTCATCGGCGTAATGCACGATGATCTATGGTATGAGGTTAAAAGACTCCAGGAAGTTGCCAATGCAACGGTAAAGACCAATTGAGCAAGTTGCGTTAATATACATGAACCCAAACATTGTTTATATTGAAGAGTTTTGATGAGAATAAACCGAAACATCAAGGGTTTTGATGTGAAAAAACTGAAACGTCAAGGGTTTTGATGTGAACAAACCCAACCATCAAGGATTTTGATGTGAACTACCTTGAATACCAAGGCGTTCGAATAAACCCAAACATCAAGGATTTTTTATGTGAATAAATCCAAATATCGAGGGCTTTGTTGTGGAAAGCCCAACCATCGCGGGTTTTAATGTAAACAAATCCAAAAATCTAGGGTTTTGATGTGAAAAATCCAAACATCAAAGGTTCAGACGTGGACAAATCCCAACATCAAGGGTTTTGACGCGGATAAACCCAGATATCGAGGGTTTTGATGCAAATAAAACCAAACATCAAGGGGGTTACGATGTGGCCTCGTTATTCAAAAAAAAAATTCCATATTGAGAATTGGGTTCGTCGTTCGAAAAAAATCAGACGATTAGGAGAGTATGGAAACAGACAGAGCAATACCCAATGTTGATTGATGTGGCGAGGCAAAGATGATTAGTACGGGACTCGCCATCAGTGCATCGAAGCGTATATTTGTGCAGCGAAAATGGTTGTCCGCCATCAGCCGTTATCATCATCATCATCATCATCATCATCACCATCATCATCATCATCATCGCTGCAATCATCATCATCAACGCAGTCATCGTTCACCATTCGTTTCAACATTGCAGAGCGAGGCTATTGGCAAACTTTGCGAAGATGCGTACTCGCGGTTCACTGTACCGAGAGAGAGAGAGAGAGAGAGAGAGAGAGAGAGAGAGAGAGAGAGAGAGAGAGTTCGGTCTCGCCGCGATGACGGCCGATCATGACTTTGATTCGCAAACATGGACCTCAATTACACGCTCCATCCGTACGGTAGCTGACCGTGCATTAGCTGCACCAACAATGCATTATTCAGTGCATACATATCTTGCTCTCTCTCTCTCTCGCTCTCTATCTCTCTTATTGTTAGTCTCTCCTACTTCTCATACATTGTGCTGATATCGATATACAAAAATGCGGATACACACATTGAACGAGAGAGAGGGAGAGGACATTTGATGGGTATTTCTGGCAATATTATCCACCATCCATAAGCGTTAGTCCTCGAAGCGTGTTATTCACTAGCCACGGGGGTATTTCATTTTCAAAATGGACTTTTTACTGAGTACGGTTTTTGCTTGCAACACCCATCGTCATCATTTGCACTACAATTTTTTTCCGCTATCGTTGCATTTATCCATTAGCGAGATAATTCATATTAATCTTCCAAATTGATCACATCTAGAGCGCTCGATATTTTCTCAATTGGATTTAAATGTCAATAGGGAGAAGAGTAATGAATTTCAGGTAACTCTTTTGATAAAAATAAAGAACTTTAGCCATAGGCGGGTTGGAATTAATTTTTTTATTTAGCTTTATAGAATGAGCATTGCAGATCTTGCCTTAAGGTAGTAGTCTTGCCGAGGCGTTTTTCTATAGATTTTGAGGACTCATTCAGGGCACTATTAAATGATTACCTGCAAAATTTCGAAAGTATTTACCGTCCCGTTTTCGAGATATTGACAATAAAAGATTTCATGGTTTTACACGTGTTCTTATGGGGACCAGTGGGAAATTTCACATTCCACTACGCAATAACTTCGAAACTTTTCTACAGATTTTATTTTTTAATTGTCAATTACAGAGGAACATATGACGAAGTGGGTAAAAAATATTATTGAATTTTGACCGTCAAGTTTCAGAGATTTAGCGATTTAAATTAAGCAATGTCTAGCGACGCTAGCGCCGCGAAGCGACTGGAGCAGACTAGAAATGGATTACAGTAGTGTGTGCATATCCGTATGCGCAGAGTATCTACGTATTAGTAGTCGGATAGTCTGATACAAAAGTAAGGGTTAGGTAAACATTATATAAGGCGTTTTCATAATTATTTTATAACTTTTTACATACCGTTAAGATGTACAACCTACATTATAAGGATGCCTACATTATAAGGAATATTTCAAAGCTTTCATCGATTGAGCGGAGAACAAACTTTTCAACTTGACTGTGGCGGGACTACTACCTTAAGGAGATTGTTCAGCTATCGCGTACTGCTAAGAATTCTCTAAAATTTTTGGAGGATATTTGCAAACAGATGTTACGACTCCGTGAAACATTTCACGTCATGCGTCTGCATGATTGTTGAGCAATCCATTATTCAAGTTAGACTCTTCGGGCGATGTAGCAAAAACTATACGATAACTCTGATATGACTCTTGCAACATTTTCCTCCCTCATTTATTCGCCAAGATATTTTATTTTATAATGTTTTATCGCAAATTATCACAGCCAGCGAGATTTTTTTTCTCACCGGCTGATCGAATCACGAGACGAAAATTGTCGGTCTCGCAGTGACGAGTAACTCACGTCCGAGACATTTTGCACGTAAAGCTTTCGTGACGGGATTAAGTGATAGGCAACGGCGCACAATACACGCTGCACGCGGAGCATTGTAACTATTGATATATTAACGAACTATAACGCACACACCGTCGCGACTCGTTGTTCATACTCGCTCGGCCCTAGCAGTTTACTTACTATTCTCGAGTGAGCTTCCGCGTACATGAGACTATTGACATCGATCCTATGTACCCACAGTTCTCACTGTACGATCGGCTCCTTTATTTTTCAAAACGCATGGCGTATTTTATTGGTGCTCGAATTAATGACTTGCTTCTTCGTTAAGTTCGAAATTTATTTATTAAAATAACTGTTTGGGTTTTCTTACTTTTGTAAACAAACCCAAACAGTTATATTAATACTTTTGTTACTTAAGTTACTTTAGTTATTTTAGTTACTTAAGGGGTTACGTGGATTTCGAAGCCAAAAAGCATGTTTTCTCTATTTTTTAAAATTATAATGTATGAATTATTTTATTCAAAATGTTAAGTACATAAAAGAGCAATATGTCAACTTAAAAAATTTCATCGAAATATTTGGGAAATTCAGCCGGTGGGACCTGGTTTCCGGAGGCCCCTAAAAAAAAATGTCCTCGTGGTGGTCAGGATAACTCATGATAGCTTTATCTCAAATTAAAAAACCAAATTTTTCCTCTTAGTAGATAATTATAGCTCGTGATTGAACGAAGAATTTTTAAAAAAGTTGAAATTTGAATTTTTGGCAGAGTTGTATGCAAAATAGTTCAATTTTTGGTACAATTTACACTACGTCTTGTAAAATTATTTGTAATCGAAAAAAAAATCTTTGTTCAATCACTAGTCAATGCTATTTTGAAGAAGTGTGCAAAATTTCATTAAAATCGGTGCATTAGTTTTTGAGATATCGTGTCCACCAACTTCAAAAATAGTGTTTTGAGAAAAATGCGTATACCTGCGCCGCTCCCGGCCGGTCTTTCCCAACGGAGGGAATTCCCAAAGGCTCTCTCTCCTACACTTTTACTACGATTGACTTAAAACTTTGGGAGAATATTCTAGACACATTGTACTATTAGATAATCAAATTTTTTAAATGGATTTTTTTATATTTTCAAACCCACGTAACCCCTTGAGTTACTTTATTTACTCAAGTTACTTAAACCCTACAACTCATAATTGGGGTCCGTACGCACCTCAATTTTTTTCAAAATGTGAGGTATTTGCCGATAAGTTTCTATTTTTCACTTTTGAAATGGATTTTTTACTAATTAAATGTTAATCAAATCAAATGTCGCCCACACTATTCACTTCCTTATGAAAAAAACGAAAAAAACATCATGTATGATAAAGTCCATTTATCTCCGGAAGGCCAGTTTCATGATCAAGAAAAGCGTGGGGTGCATGTGGACCCCAGTCATGCGTTTGAAGATTTAAAAAATGACTCATGAGTTCTTTGGTTAATACTTAAGTAAAGTACTTGAAGTATCCAATGATTTCGGCAGATAAAATATTTGTTGTGCTACGATTGATAAAAATTATTACACGTTACAACGTTACAAGAAAAAGTGAAAAAAAAATATTATTTTATTCGTTTATAATACTCGAGCATTTGCAATCGAATATTTTGTCAATACAAACAAAATTCATTAATAATGTATTCACTCTGTATTTTTCAAAAGCAAAGATTTTGACAAATTAAATTTTCCTTGTACTTTTCTAAATGAACTTTGAACTTCACTAAAAAAAGGGAAAAAAAAATGTATCCGCCCAATATTGTCACGTGAATTCTCGCTGAATCCATTCAGCCTAAATGTTCGTACAATTTGTGGTATTATCTCCATAATCGCGACATATTTTCTTTTATCGAACACCAAAAACAAGATGGCTCCGCATTCGCGTTTCATTCCATACGGACATCATTCACCCATTAATATTAATATCACTTTATTTATTAATAATACTCAACTTAACGATCAAATATTTCATAAATACAGATTATCATTTATTAATAACGTATGGACTTTGTGTACTCTAAATATAAAATAACGAAGCTGCCAACATACATTAATTAATGATAAAACAAAATGACAAAAAATCGTTGGTCTCCATTTCTACTTGAATTACAGAAATGAAAAATCGCGTATATATTTGTCCACCTCGTCAACGCGCGTATATTCACCGGACGCGATGAAATATACGTGTGAAGAGTGTTCGCGAGTGGGTGAGGCGGGGGGGGGGGGGGGGGGGGGGGTTGCAAAGTTGAGCGGGTATAATTAATAACGAAAGCCTATGTGTCGGAAGTTTGACGCGGGACTAATATTGATACGCGAGAGTTGATTTATTGCTCGGTGCGTAGATGTATGCAAAGTACTCCGTTAGCCCGAGCGAATGGGAAATAACGCCTCTCCACAGCTCGATCGTGCACGCATTATTTTTATATTTCATTTACCCTTCTCGCGTATATGCATCCGCGAACATCGGTAAAATTTGCGCGGTTTCGCGAGGAGTCATTTCTGTTTGATCGCATTGAATTAGTAAGAGGTAATCAGCGTGGATGATCCGATGGTTGGTCTCTCTCTCTCTCTCTCTCTCTCTCTCTCTCTCTCTCTCTCTCTCTCTCTCTCTCTCTCTGTCTCGCGCCCTGAGGGTGCACGGAACAGGCGGTGCTCAGCTGGAAAATATGCTTTCTCGATATAATAGTATACCCGCTGGGATGCGGGAAAGATAAATGTGTTTGCGTTCGCGTTTCGATCGATTCGTGACGTTACGGTGCTCTGGGATTGGGGTCTGGACCGGGAGATAATGAAAATATTGCGGAATTGCTCCGAAATACCGTCCCAACCCCCTCCTCGGTCAAACGAGATCGAATATCCCGCACACACACACACACACTGCAAATTCATGTGTGTTATTTGTTACACGTAAGGTGTGTAATTTTAGAAATTAACACGTGTTTAATGCCACACACAACTTAAGGGGTAACACCACTGCAGAATTTTCTGACGATGTTCTCATGGCATGTTATACGTTTTGTTTTAGAAATGCGCCGTTTTGACAAAAAACAATACATCAAAAAAATCCTACGTACTTCTATAGCTATTCTTATATATACTCGAAAAAACTTGAGTGTCTCATCATAATTGAAAAATTTTAGGAGCTGTTGGTCCGGCCGTTGACCTTCCAGAAATAAAGGCGTCATCGGAAAAATGCTCTACAGTCGCCATTTTGACATGTATCGCTATGAAAAAATAATTTTGTATAATCAATTACGTGTATAATAAAAGCCCTATTTTGTAATTCCGATTTATTTTATGGTTTCGCTGAAAAAAAATCACAAAATATGCCTTTTTTTGGGCTCTAGAGTGGCCTAAGGCCTTAACCGGGCAAACGAGCCTTCAACGACGCACTCTTCGGGTATTACGATGACGGCGATGACGACCACGACGACGACGACAATTTGCCCGAGACCTCGTTCTGGTTAAAAATTCGTCTTCTATTCCGTATACGAGGGATTCGAGAGCTCTCCTCATTCTCTCCGTCAGCGAGAAAGGCCGTTACCGCCTGGAATCGTAAACTTAAGTAGTACTCTCGAAGCAAAGTATTGCTCGGTTTGTGCGCTCTCGTCTTTCACTCTTCGGGAATCGAGTGCTCGAAGATCATCGGGCTAAAACCGACTCAAAAATGAAATGGAAGACCCCTGAAGACTCGAACTTCGGATCGATGATTGATCAATAGTGAATTTAAGGTTTTTTTTTTCGTAATTATAAATCGGGGATTCGAATTGCGTCACTGGTAAACCGGAAGCTGAATATACTTGAATTTTGTTTCTAGGAAAAGAATCCCGCAAATGGGGGGGGGGGGGGGGGTAACGAGCCGGAGAGACTTTTACTTGAAGCCTTTCTCGCGATTAGCGTGGTACCAGGACGAGCCCTTTCTCCATCCCTCCTTCCTTCTCGCTGCATTATCGTGTTCTGCGCAGTTTCGCGACACTCGCTTTTATAGTGCACTCGGCAATAAAGCGTGACGCGGTAAGTAATGACGAGCTATTTGAGGATAATGGCACACAGCCAACGGATCCTTTTTTTCTTCATTTATTTTTCAATAATATTGAGACTAAAGGAAAAAAAAACGGGATATCGTAGTGGCGGTTGATATTTTTTTTATTTTTCCGCATTGTTGCTTCGAAAGAACAATCGAGGATTATTGATGGCAATTCAAAACAAGATCTAGTGCATGCAGTCCTCTCTTTCGTTGGATTTGTTACGAGTTTCGGCACAGTAATGGAATTTTGGCTAATTGGGGCAAGATCGAATAATGTTTTGATGAATAAAAGTGTTGGTCGATTAAATTTTTATTATTAGAAGTATGCATTAATTTTAAGAAATAAACAATACAAAAACTAAACAAATTTTAATAATATTTCATAAGCTAAAAATAAAAAATCCTAGTTAAATAATTTTTAATTATCTAAGAGAGAGAGAGAGAGAGAGAGAGAGAGAGAGAGAGAGATAGCAGAGAGAGAGATAGCAGAGATTCATTCACGAAATAAAAAAAATTCTGTCGCACCATAATTTTCTGATACCGAATGGAAATCGCTATCTCTCACTCACCGTCGACTGCAGTGACGCCCGCGCTTTTTTCCCTGAGATACACGGCCCCATCTCGCCGTCACCGTGGAAGCAATACCGTTTGCTATCGCGCGACCCGTGCACGCATTCGTGAAACGCAGCTTTATTGGCCTGATTTAAATAACAAGAGGGCGACGGTAAAAAGAGCGAATTGCGGGGGGAAGAAGGACGAAGAATAAAAGAGAGGCGATATACGACGGCAAGGAGGGTAAGGGAGTGATACAGAGAGGGAGGGAGGATGGGAGGGAGGGTTTCATAGATAGGCAAAAGCTCCGCGCTAGTGTCATATCACACTATCTTGAACCTTGTTAAGCAATGTCGGTTTTCCTCGGTACATGAGATGAGCGAGGGCGGCAGAGAATGAATGAGAGAGAGACCGCGGGAGGGAGAGAAAGAGAGAGAGAGAGAGAGAGAGAGAGAGAGAGAGAGAGAGAGAGAGGTAGAAATGTAGGGAAAGAAGAAGAGCGAGTGGGTGTGAGAGAGTGAGGAAGGGTGAGAAGGTAGAGAGAGTGAGAGAGGAAGAGAGAGAGAGAGAGCAATACATGAGATGGGAGGCTTTGGGTTGATGACTGAAGGATTTACAGGCTTCTATTACATGCATTTATCTGAAATGGGCTTCCTCTCGCTGTCTTCTTCTCTCACAGATTAAGATTCAGCTTAAGCGAACTCTCTCTCTCTCTCTCTCTCTCCTTTCCGTTCTCTTTCTCTCTCTCTCTCTCTCTCTCTCTCTCTCTCTCTCTCTCTCTCTCTCTCTCTCTCTCTCTCTCTCCTCTCTCTCTCTCTCGTTTCCGTTCTCTTTCTCTCTCTCTCTCTCTCTCTCTCTCTCTCTCTCTCTCTCTCTCTCTTCCCTTTTCTTTCTCTTTCTTTCCCTTTCTCACTCTCCCTCGCCCTTTCTCACCCTCTCTCTTTCTCTCCCTCTCCCTTACTCTCTACCTCCCTTTTTCCCTCACCGTCGTAATCCCCGCAGAATAAAAAACTCAAGCGCGACGACCATTTTGTCAAATGATTCAAAACACGGATCAAGAATAATCGATTAGCCAGTATGACAGTTTCTACCTATACTTTTTCTTTCTTTCTACCTAACCTATAAGACACAGAATACAACAAAATTTTAAAAAGTTAACTAAAAGTAAAAAATCAACATTCTTCCTAAAATTATACATCAGCGATTAGTTTTGATACAATAAACCAATAATTGATAACGATATTCAACGAGCAAAACTCCCTACAATATCAAAAGCTACCCCCCCCCCCCCCCGAAGGTTCTTCTTCCCTTCATTTTCGAGTATCATTTAGACGTGACGAAAACTTCGTCATCTGCACCGTCAATATGCATACGTGAATTGTAAATATCACGCGAATGTGACCCCGAAACGAAAAAAAGGACAGAGGCATCGTCGCACAGATGACGATAAAGACAGGGTTGTGGCGGGGATGTCACATCGGTTTTTCGATAATATGACGTTACCGCATTGTAATTCAACTTTTTTCAGAATTTTCGTGGCACGTGTGTTGCGTGTGCTGTGGGGATGTACGTACAGGCACCCACACACACACACACACACACACACACACACACACACACACACACACACATATATATATATATACATGCGTCATGCGAGTAGGAAGGGATTGCCACCCAGAACAAATACTAGACTACAAGTTTCGTAAATGGACAAAATGGGTCAGCTTTGTCGGCTTTACTGACCGAAAATTGCAACCGCTGCCCTTCACGGACTGTCACACATCACGTATGCGGAAGATCACTCCTGCACGAAGTGGTAAACCACTTCCGATGATGAGTAAAACTGTCACACAACCATAGATCCTAAATATGCGAATGTGAGTTTAGATGAGGTGGACTAAAAAACCGCTGGTGTTTATCCGTACAAGCGAAAACGATATATATATATTGATTACTTTATTATGCCCTAGTCATGAGGACTTTGCGGCAAAACGCGTGAGTAATAACATATATGACAGGATAGTTTGAAAAATACAAATAATACAAATAAGAAGAATCAGAATTTCGAAACTACCAAAAGAAGAAATAACAGAGCTAGGAGGCAAGGCAATTTTACGATTGCGAGAGAGAGAGAGAGAGAGAGAGAGAGAGAGAGAGAGAGAGAGAGAGAAAGAGAGAGAGAGAGGGACAGAGACAATATATTGAACGGAATAATAATGCATCTCCTACATACGCCATGCGGTTCAACTGTATCAATCAATTAACTTCCACATATGAAATATGTGTACACATACACATGCATATACATCTGTGTGTATATATTGTGGATGATTAGAATTATCCAGCAACTTTTATACCTACGTCCCCTGACAGATTGCAAAGAATCTCCCCCTTTCGGATGACTCTCTCCGTACATCCGAATCGATTGACATGGGTTCCGGGCAGAGAGAAAAAGAGAGAGAGAGCGAGACAGACAGTTTGAATTTCGTGCAGGGTGACACTCATCGCGCTTATCAATTATAGTCCGCACAAGCTGTACGATGCATATATATATATAAAAGGATTGACGTGGCGTTTAATCGAATGTACCTTCGGGAAAACTATTCATGTAACTTATGGTCCCTTTTTCGGTCGATCAATAATACACGAGACGTCGGCGTTCCGAAATTTATTGGCTTTATTTCCTTCTGTTGCGGGTTTTATTCTAGTGAATGACTCCAGATTTCTGGACATTTTTCTTTTCATATTTATATATAGGAAAGGATATTTTGAAGCCGTCATATTTACGCCATTAACTATATATAATTCCATTCAATTAAGTACATTCCGAGCGTTCTTAATTATAATATTAATTAAATATCAATTAATGCTTAAATTAATTAATTTCACCATTCATTTCATTTAAGTAGTTTAATTCTTAAATTAATCTGATTAAATAGAATTTTATCTAAAATAGTTTTACATGTTTTTCGATATAATTAAAGTTCATTTTTTTAAGTTCAAAACTCTTTAAGATGGAAATAAATTCCATTCATCCACTTTAAAATACATTTTGAATCATTTTTATCTCGACGACGGGATACGCGAAAAAAAAATTTCACGAGTGTTTCGTATTCGGAATTTAATTATCTTCATTCTGCTGGGCTTAGACTGGAATCTTGATAACTTGCCAGAATACTCCATTTTTTTCTTGCAAGTATTCCACATCACATAAAAAAAACGTTATATTTTGGTTTCCAAATAGAACCTGAAAAATCGTTGAAAATCATATTTTTCTCGATCGCAAAATATCCGCGCAAGGTCTTTAAAAAAAAAAACACATGGCCTTATAAACGTCACCCTGTACATACGTACATAACTCAATGAAGTAGGTATGGAACGCAATCCCTCGAAACTACCTTGCTAATGAGGAAGGGCGTCTCTGGGTCGTCACGAGGGGCAAAGCACATAAAACTTCCACTTACAAGCTCCGGTCTTCGGCCGCACTGAAAGACATCGAGCCAGGTGAGAGAACGAGGCGTAAAGGAAAAGAGAAGAAAAATAAAACGTGAAAAGTATAAATGGCAAGCTTTGCGAGGCGAATACAAATAAAATTGTGTGGAATTAATCCCCCATCACATCACTGCGATAGCACTGCTCTTCCCTCCACCCCCCACCCCCTCACTCTATCTCGCCCGCTCATTACCACGTGTGGCGCAGTTGCACACTTTGCCCCAACATCTACGCAGTCCAGGTGTCGATTTTATTCGTGAGAAGTGGGAAGGTCAGCCCAAAAGAAAGATCTCACGAAGACTCGTCTCGAAATTGGTGTCTCGTCGTCGTGAACGCGTTTCCACCCACGCACACACACAAACACAAGGAGTTGATTTGGCGAGTTTACTCTAGGGAAACGCTCGGTTTATCCAGGTGGGATCTCGAGTCCCGGGGGGGGGGGGGGGGGGTGAGTGGCGAGTCCTAATTAAGAGGGTTGCCGCGCGAGACGCGCCACCTACAGGAATGATTAAACTCGGCCGCGTGTAGGAAGGGGTCAGAGTAAATGGAAGGAGCGCAGACAATTATTATCGAAGATGGCGGAAGGAAGAACTTTCCACGGTGAATTAAGCGTCAGGGGGGGGGGGGGCTGGGGGTTAGATAAAGAAGTCAAGGGATTTGCCGAATTCGACGTTGACGAAGAGCGAAAGAGAGAAAGGTCAGAAAGGAAAAAAAAACGTATAAGAGACCAGAAGAGTACGTGACTCGCAAGGGCTAATGGTCGAGCTGTGCGACGTCACGAAAGGGGAAAAAAAAAACAAAAATGCAGAGAATGAAAAAAAAAGAAGTTTTACGTATGATACGACTCCACCTTGGCCACTGATACGCTCGGTGGATAATTGTCTAGCATTAGCGTCCTTTTCTGCTACCACTCTTGCAGAGCTGCTATATATATTTTTATATATGTGTGTATATATATATATATATATGTATGTATGCAGGTATATGATCTGGCTCTCGTGTACTTATATATGTTGCAATTCCTGTACTCGCGATCGCGAGACTGCAGGGGTTCTCGGAGGGCTTGCCCGTGCCCATAACATTCATTAAACTACTACACATATAGGGTGGCTTGAAAAATAACGACCAAAAGGAGAATCTAGATGCCTCGTGACAATATCTATCCGAATCTCCCTCATGCATGTTCTACGATCTTTTTTACTTTTCGAGAAAAATGCATTTTTAAATTCTTTTTCCAGATTTCCTGTAGCGTAGGATTTTTTCTTCTCTGTATATGTACTTTCATCTTAGAAGTTTTCAAAAGCAATTGGAAGTCATTTAGACTAGTATGAGTATTTTTTTTTATCACCTAAACTTTAGTGACCGATCCTCTCAAACATGTTTTTTTTTAACTTTTGATAAAAATTTAAGACATTTACGTTAGTGTTCAGTTGGTAATTTATTTATTGCTTAACAGTGCACGTCATAACGATAACACAAGTAAAAAAATTCGTTAGGATAGTACACACACACACACACACACACAAGAAAACATTTTTTTCAAATGATTTTTCACGAAAACTGAAATATCTAGGATTAAACTAAATAAAAATGTTTAATCTTCGTTAAATAAATAATTATTTGTTTAAACAAACGAATAATCTTATCAAAATTAATTTAAATGCAATAAATTTTCATTTTTATCAATTGAATTTTATTTTAATTTTAATTCGAGTTGAAATGTAAATAAAATTTAATTAATTACCGTAAAATTTGGTTGATTTAAATAAATTCTAATCAATTAAAAATATAAAGTAATATAAAGTACACACACACACACACCCACAAGAGAACATTTTTTAAAGTGCTTTTTCCTTCGAAAAACTGAAATATCTAGTTTTAAAACTAAATAAAAATGTTTAATTACAATTAAATAAATAATTGTTTGTTTAATAAACAAATCATCTTATCAAAATAAATTTAAATGCAATAAATTTTCATTTTGATCAATTGAATTTTATTTAAATTTTAATTCGAGTTGAAATCTAAATAAAATTTAATTAATTTATGTAATATTTAATTGATTTAAATAAATTCTAATTAATGTGAAAAAAAATCGAATTGAAATTAAATTAACTTTAATTTCAATTTATTTGAAAGCTAATAGATTTTTTTTTATGTCATTTTTCGAGCCACCCTGTACATTTCGGACTCCTTATATTTACGTAACATTGGCTATCGCAACATGTGGCTGCTTTGAGGACTATTCTTAAAGTCGAAAGCTTCAAAATCATACTTTTCTCCATATATAGACGACAAGGGATAAAAGCTGATGCTCGGCTACGTGGTTAAATTCGACGCGAGATTCTCCTGGTCGAGCTCACGTACTGCGTGCACGTATACGTATTGTAGCCATAGGAAACTGAGAGTCAAGCAGGCAAAAGCAAAATTCTTCTTGTACGTCCTCCATACTGCTTGCTGTACATGTACCTATATATATATAAATTACACACGTATATTTATATGCATATAAATGTGCTCATGTGTAACTCACATTGAATAAGCCTCGCGCGCCAGAAACAGGAACTCGTCTAGAAATTTTGCCATGAACGAGCGCACGCACAGCGAACTCTTGCACGCTGAACATATATATATATTTGTATGTGTATGGATAGCTATATACATACAAGGATCGTTTTCCCGATCTTGTATCGCGTTATACGATCTCTCTACGCGTATATCGCTCTCCATCTTTATCCCGTTGTAACGAGATCATCGGAGATGAGACGTGTGTGGACGAGAGGATGAGAAGAGAGAGAGAGAGAGAGAGAGAGAGAGAGAGAGGAGGATGGAGTATCGTAATAAAAGTGTGATTTTTATTTCGATCTTCTCAAAGTGTGAGCAACTCTCATTCTGACTGTGAATCTTAGATTATTGATTAAATAAATAATGATAACGTTGACGAAATTCAGAGAAAATGTAAATGCACAGTGCTAATTAAAAATCGATACAATGACTTTTTTTACTGGATTAAAAACGGATAAAGTACAAAACTGCCAAAGTTCAAATTGTTGGTAATTTTTTTAACACCCATTCCTCCCAAAGTCAATGAAAAATACACTTCCAGGCGCCATATTTTCCAAAAAAATAACTAAATACCAAAAAGAAAGTTCCAATTGCCAGAGAAATCTTCCTGCGTGATTGCCTGCCTCGCCGCGTTATCGGAAGTCGTCGATGGTAATGAAAAAAAAAAAAAAAAAAAATCAAAGCAAAGTTCCCTTTCGTACTTTTGCAGCTCGCATATCCGTTGTGCCTTACCTCCAATTCCTGATGAGGCTTTTCCCTTCTAGGCGATACGAAAGCGCCTCGACGAACACGCGACCCAGTCGACGTTAAAAAAAAATGCATAAAAAGGGGCGGGGGAGGAGTAGGAGGAAAATGCAGGAGGAATCGACCTTTGACCGGACTTCTGGAGCGCGCGTTCCTCTTCCCCGCGCGGAGCTGGATCACGCGATAGCGCAACAACTTGTCGTGTGTCTTATTATTCGTATATAATACTATCGCAACTCTCGCTCTCATTATTTTATATGCGGGAGAGCAATCGAAGCGTGACCCTTTCGCAGTCGTGGCGGCACGTTCCGTGTCTCTCTCTCTCTCTCTCTCTCTCTCTCTCTCTCTCTCTCTCTCGCTTATACCCTCTTGCCCTTTTCCCTTTGCCGCTCCGCCCCTGTGGCAATTACTCCGTGGCGTATACGCAGAAGCCCAGCAGTTTTGCCCGATGGAGGGCGCGCGCGTATGTGTTCTCCGACCGTGACCACGAAGCGTGGCAGTCGTGCGTGTGTCACTAGCCCGTCTCTCTCTCTCTTTCTCTCTCTCCCCTGCCTCTCGCTCTCTCTCTCTCTCTCTCGTCCTCTCTCTCTCTCGTCTCTCTGTCTCTCTCTCTCTCTCTCTCGCTCTCCTCTCTCTCTCTCTCTCTCTCTCTCTCTCTCGCTCTCCCACTCTCTCTCCCGCCCCTCTCGCGAGCTCGATGACTCCTGGCCCCCCCCTCGAGCACGAATCACTCCTACTCCGCCCAGAACGTGCACGCGTCTCTTGCACTCCCGCACTTTTCTTCCGTGGATCCTCCACCACCCCCCCCACCCCGGACCTCGTCGTGCTATCCTCGACGCCGGAATACTCCTCGTACTCTTTTTAGCACGGCTACGCGAGTGCGTGCACGAGAGAGTGCGAAAACGCACGCGACCGCGTGCAGAACTTTCGCGATCACCTCTCTCGTCTTATATGTATATATATGTGTGTGTGAGTGTGGACGTACCGGGTGCACCGCTTGAAATTGAACGCCCGAAAACTAGAAACATCAATTCCGGAGGGTAAGGTCGGAGATGGAGTATGAAGGGCCTTAGGTTTCGGTCGCTTGGATTTTTTTTTTTCGAAGCGATACCATTGTCTTTGAGTAAAATGAAAGTGTTGATCCTCAAACCAGGTCAACTCCTTAAAAAAAAAGAGTGGACTTGAAATACGGTAAACTCTGGAAAAAAGAGTTGAACTTGGAAAACAGTCAACTCCGAAAAAATGAATTGATCTCTACATCGTGTCAACTGGTAAAAAAAGTTGACATTGAAATCAGGTCGACACTGAAAGAAAAAAGAGTCGTCTTTGAAATCAGGTTTTATTTTTTTTAAGGTGTTACTGGACGAACCGTCGGGCACAAAGTTAATCCAAAATGAGCGAATCGTTGATTTACAAGTCTAGATCATGTCGTACATGTTTAGCCTTACAAATAGCGAATTCAATAATAAATTAACACTTAGAAATGTTGATTTTTCACTTTTAATAATAATTGAAGTTGAATTCGACGATATTGACGTGTGCTTGACTGAGGTTTTGTCAGTGACTGTACATCTGTTTCAACTGTCCAACAAAAAATTTCTCAATTTTCAATTAATACGTTCAGATCATCTTATCATTATCAGTAATTATCCAAAAACTTAATATATATTGAGTTTTCCAATGATTTCTATTAATTCATCGTTAAAAAAGGCGATACTCCTCATTAATTTAATTAATTTCTCGACAATTACTCAGTCGATTTATTTAAAACTTAGCATAATCATTCCTCAAAATTTCAAGAATTTTGATGATTTTTTTATATCCATCCAGTAATATCCTAAAAAAGGGTTGACCTTGAAATCAGGTCAACTGCTGAAAAAGAGTTGACCATGAAATCAGGTCAACTCCTTTATTTTACTTTGAGACAATGGCTTTGCATTGGAAAAAATTCAAAGGAAGCCAAAACGTAGATCCTGACGGGTCCTTCAAATTTCGTTTTCGACTTTTTCGTCTGGAATCAATTTTTTTGTTTACGAGTTTTCAAGCCTCCAATTTTTAACATCGCACACGGTATTTTTTATTTCTTTATTTTCCCATGGAAATCTCTATTATTAATCCCCTTCTTCCATGCCTTTTTGCCATGCATAATCAATAAACCATCCTGCCCTAGACATGCTGAAAATATTAATTTAAAGGAAATTGACTACAGACAGTCAACGAACTTGGTATTTCCGGTTACAAATAATCATATTTGTTGAATAACGTGATCAAAATGTTCTTCATTAAGGGCGTAGGATTATGTTCACGATTTTAGTACGATGCATGCATCTTTGGTGGCCGCACATTTTCGAATGTTCAATTTTCAGTGACTCACCCGGTATACCAATATCTTGAGTCTTACCTATAATATCAACGAGAATGGCAACTTCATGAGATATCCAGCTACGCGGGTAAACGCAGCCAGGACGAGTCCAAAGCAAGTATACTTATTATAGCTAATGCCTGAGTTACTACGCACCACTCTTGTACTACGCCCCTTAATTTTCTCTCTCGCTCACGTTTTTTGTTGTTGTTGTTGTTGTTTCGAATCCAACTTTTGCTCCGCGTGCAGTGGCAACGAATTGACGGAAAGTTGCGCGCGATGACTCAACGCCGGTACGATAATAATACACGAATGATAATTCGATGAACTCTGGTCGCGTATGTGGATGAGTTGGTTAACATTGCGATTCCTGGGGATGCCATTATCCGGGATGTGGGGACTCGAGGTTACTGTCCTTGATTGTGATGCACATTTGAGTTGACGAATATGAATTGAATAATTGACGTTGATGTCAAGTTGACGCATATCATAAATCATTATTATCCATTGACTCAAATATAACGAATTAATAATTGGTTATAATTAATGTGAACAAAATGTAAAATTATTGCCAAAAAAATGAATAAATAATTCATTTTGTTGACTGTTTAAGGCAGTCTTAGCAATCAGCTGTGTCAGACTTTTGGTTCGAGAAGTTAACAATCGACAAATTAGGTCGTCTGTCATCGATGAATGTTGAGTAACAATATAGAGGATTTGTCGTCCATGCTTGGATTGTAATATTTAGTGACGTTTGCCTTTGAAATCGAGAGGTATATTAATCAATTAGTACTTTGGGGGTGCAAGAATTATTGAATACTTGCTTTTGGCCGTGTCTTTACTCTCCAGTATGGCGGAAATTTGATTCGTGTGTATTTCGCAAATTGCCTTTTGTGTCATATAATGGGTGTCCCAAAATTCACGCAAGTTTTCATTTTTGCGCCATTTGTGCGGTAAAGTGTTGCCAGCGAAAAAAAAAGACAGCGTGACAGCTGACAGTTCAGAGTTATGAAAAATGGAGCGCTACATGATAGAACAACGCGTTTTCATTGTTGAGCAATATTTTAAAAATCATGAACGTTTGGCAGCTACAGTTCGCAATTTTTCGTACAAAATATGGTCGGAATAGCGATTTAGCATCATCAACTCTGAAGAGATTAATGAAAAAAATTCAGGATGACTGGATCAATTAGTGATCTTAGACACTCTGGCTGTCCTTCAACAAATCGTTCAATACAAAACATCGAAGCAGTTCGTGAGAGTATTGCTGAGAGTCCAGGAACATCAATTCGGCACCGTGGTCAAGAATTGGACATTTCGAGAAGCTCTCTACATCGTATTTCCACGGAATATTTGGATCTTCATGCTTACAAAGTTCTATTGACTCAAGAACAGAAGCATACTGTCCACGTACGGAGAAGAGAGTTCGTTAAATGGATTATGGAACAACAAGTAGATGCTGTTTTTTCGAACAAAATCATCTTCAGCGATGAGGCGCATATTCATCTTGATGGCTTTCGTTGATGGACAAAATTGTCGCATGTGGGGTTCAGAAAATTCACGAGTGATTGTTGCGAAACAAATGCATATGCTATTCCATACATAACCCTATACTGTATACTTAATGAATCAATAAAAACTTTACAATTTTTAATTAAAAACCTGTGTTTTTTTTTAACAAAATTACTTCTTGCTGTCCTGGGATAGCTGATCGATGGTATAAAATTTTTAACAGCAAATTTTTTTCATTTTTTCACGTTTATAACACATCTCAAAACTTTAAACGCGTTTTTCTCGGAACACAATTTTTCAAAACGGCAAGCAGCATAACTCCAACAATTTTTATTCTATTCACTGCAAATTTTAAACACATGTATAAAATAACATTCCGAAGAGAAATACGCACGGGATTGTCCATGCATTAATTATAACATTACTTATTAACATATGATTGTCCTTTTTTCCAGTCGAAAATTGAATTTTTACCTTAAATGCTTGCCAATTACACAAAAATTAATATTTTCATAATCCCCTACGTATTTCTCTAGCTATACTCAATTAAATGAATACATTTTTTTTATTTTTTTGTAGATTCAAATTTGCATCAGTTACTGTGTGCCGCAGAGCGTCTCACAATCAGATTCAACATTCAATTTTAGACGTTTACAGTGGTGTTACCCCTTAATTTCAGCCTAAAAAAAACCTAAAGCCTAAAAATGAACAGACAGACACTACAACTTCATATCACTAAAATTCGTTACTTTCTGCGAAATGCCAAGGAACAAATTAATCATTGGGGCACTCCATAAACCAAATATGCGTAGCAAAGCCAATCCTCATCGTTCACCACCCTTAATCCTATACATACGGATATTTTGTTAATTCCATATTCCCCAACTCCCCATGATCTCCTACTATACTCAACTTAGGGGCCAAAAATACTAGAGCAACGGGGTGAAAGAGCAGCGCAAGAATGATCGGGTTGGGGGCGGTAGACAGTCGGCAAGTACACCACATGGTCGCTGATTTTCCCCTATTTTTCTGTCTCCCTCGCGTGCTACAATTACCAGTGCTCGACGTTCCTGGACTTACGTGACTCCCCGGGCTCTTTCTCTCTCCCCTTTCTCTCTTCATCGACGGGGTCAGGCCTCAGGGTTATGTGCAATTGCACCTAATATTGCGCAGCCGCGTCCAACGTCGATGATGAGCTAGAACGGACGACGCTCTCGTATCATGCATAAAAAATGATTCTATCCTATACACATTACCCCCCCCCCCCCCCCCCCCCCTCACTATGCGTCGCCATTGAACAGTTGTACCCGCAGCAAACTAATGAACAAAAAAGACGGAAAATATTCAACGAGGAAGAAATATCGAGTGCCGCACGGAAAGATGAATTATGGAGCGTGACGGGTGATATTGATTTTCGAGAAAAATCGAAGATTGATCGCCCTCGGCGATTTATATTGAAAAAGTTGCTCGGTTGATCCGATAGAAAAATGGATAAATGAGATCGATTCTTATCAACGATATGGGGGAAGAGTATGAAACAAGATATTGCTTCCATATATATATATATATATATATATATATATATATATATATATATATATATATATCTGTATGTGTGTGTTTTTGTAGAAGAGTAAGGCGCAAAAATTACGACCGGTATTATTAGTTGAAGGAGATGAAAAGATCGGAATGAAGAAGATAGGTAGAAAATGCCGCAGAGCGAGTAAGGCGGGCGTAACTCGCCCGTGACATCGCGATTACTCTCGCACACCTGCACTTCGTTCTCTTCTATCGCATGTACATATTATACTTTTCAAAGTCTATAAACATATATAGGCACCAACATATATATATATACATATATATAGTTTGAGCTAGCAGAAGGATGCAAGACGGTGAGCAAGCGAGAAACGCCTTCACGACCATGCAGAAGACGCACTCACGAGAGAAGTCCCGCAGCCGATTACTTTAGCACTCATCACGCGCGCTTCTGCATAACACCGGTAACATATTACGATGTGGTACCGAGGAAAAATGATACGAGGCACGAGCCTGCAACTTCCTGCTCACGACAGGATTTTTTCTGTTTTTTTTTTTCTTATTGCGACATTTGTCCATTTATATACAGTTGCGTGCAAAAGTTTCGGGTCATCTTATTTTTCAGAAAATTGCCAGCTGACCAACGACGTTGTCGGTGCTCCCTAAACTTTAATGTTCCCGCCGCCGTGTTTCGCAATAGGAATTTGATACCTTACGTAGAATCTTGTACCCGTTGGACGTCTCACGTACTTCCAACGTGTGAATTGTTTTGCAACGTTGGTAGCAGAATTGGGTCTTCCGAATTTGGGTTTTCCGATGAAGCTTTTATTTCTGGAAGGTTAACGGCCGGACCAACAGCTCCTATAATTTTTCAGTTATGATCAGACACTAAAGTTTCTTTCGATTATATATAAGAATAGTTATAGAAGTACATAGGATTTTTTTGATATATTGTTTTTTTGTCAAAATGGCGCATTTCTAAAACAAAAAAGTATAAAATGCCATGAGAAAATCGTCAGAAAATTGTTTATAAAAAACGAACTATGCAATATAATTAAAAAATCCTACGTAGTGCCTCAGCAAATGTAATTATAAATATGCAATTAAAATTTCAAGTGATTCGGTTGAATTTTGTTTGAGTTATGAATCCGGCCGACTTGAAAAATGTAGTTTTGCGATAAACGCGTTTAAAGTTAGTATAATAGAAACTCACGATATGAATCAAGAGGGGTTGTGCTAGAATTCGAAAATCGAGTTCTTTGAGATTTTTCACACCCATAATCTTTTGGAATCTAATTTTAGAGGTACTTAGGTACATTTTTAACAAAAAAAAATCGATTTTCGGAAAATCATAGAGTGGCTTAAGGCCTTAACTCGTAGAATGGTCTGAAAATAGGAAAAATTGATATTCATAGTTTAGTATGTCGCCTTCTTGTTAATTTTTTTTGCTGAATTTGGTACCAATCACAACATTCATGCAGATTGACAATATGTTTGATTTTTTTTCACATTAATACAACGTTGTCAACACTGCTCGCCAATTGGGGGTATTTTCCGCGCCACGTTGTAAACAAACGTAAAAAAATAATAAGCATGTGGAAGGAAGGATTAATAAGCACGTGGAAAAAATTTTAGAAAGAAAACAAGCACAAGTTAAAAGTTATTCCATCCTCAAAATTACCTCCAAAAACTGTGCTTTAGACCACAATACTGCCTCAATCGTTAGCAATGACTACGAAATAGTGAACCATTTTGACGACATGAAAGAAATCATGTCAGACTTGATAGGGTTGTGTCATATATATATATTCTTATATAAATATATACACTGTCTGGCGCATGCCACAAGTGTGCTCGGCACACGAGGTTCTCTCTCTCTCTCTCTCTCTCTCTCTCCCTCCCCCCGTCTCTATCCCTATTGGGTTACAACAACGTGACGGTAGTGTATACTCGCTCTTCTCTCGTGTCTCGTGGTTTAGTGTTACCTCTCGTTACGAGCACGACGTGCATTTTACCCTGTACGTACCCTGTACGTACATATATATATATATATATATATATATATATATATATAGTACGAATAGTGTATTATAACAACGAGGTGAAGCCCTAGGTCTTTTACAATGGACTCTGGGGGTTTCTGTTTCTTTTTTTATATTCCCCTTTTTAGTTGTGTACACCGCAGTTATGGCTCACTCGTACGTGAACAACAAGAGCCGATAGCGAGACCAGTGAGAGGAGAAGAAACACGAAGTATCGATCTCTCGGCCGATCTTATAGATGCTTCGTTAGGAAAGCACTTATACATGTATATATATATATATACGGATGAATGTTACACGTGCGTTACATAGGCATTGGGAGCTTCGTACATGCATGCTGAAGAAACCGTGTCGGCCCGAGATACGGAGATGCAGCCTTAGTCTGCTTCTGCCTCGAGACACTACTCGTCTCCGATTACAAGAGGATCGACCGAATCGTTAGTGAACAAGCGAGAAGACATGCTTTTTTTGCGAAAATCTGCGGGATCAGTCGCAACTGTCAAGCCGGTTGGGCTTGTCGATAGAATGGAAAGAATTGCCGATCTAGAATGCCAAAGTTTCGAAGGAAGTGATATTGGTGGGGTAGGGAAAGACCAACGAGCGGAATGAGCGATCATACATATATGATCAGGCATTAAAATCATGTCTATTGTAATTCGAAAGATGGATAAAAAATATGCAATGGATATGATCATTTTCTGTATTTCGAAAGATAGCTAACAAATACGCAATGGACATGACCAAAGATCAGTTCTATGTAATCAAAGATCAGACACATATGATGAAAGCTCGCATCCATATGACCAAGGATCAAAAACGTATCTACTGCAACTTGAAAGACAATTAAAAAGTATGCTATGGACACGGTGATCAACATAATTTGGAAGGTAGTTGGAAAATATTCGATGGAAATAGTTTTCACTGTAACTTGAAGGACAATTGAACAAATATGCAATGGAGATGGTAATCACTGTAACTTAAAGGACAGCTATTGGCTTGAAAGATAGCTAATGTCCAAAGATCAGATCCATATGATCGAAGATCATATCTACATGATCAAAAATCATAACCACTGTAACTTTTGGATCTGTCGTTAGCATAGCTTAATGGAAGCAGACAGCTGAACGAATATGCAATGGACATGATCATCACTGTAACTTGAAAGACAGCTAATGTCTTGAAAGACACCTAATATCCAAAGATCAGAGCCATCCCGTGCAGAAATTGAGTTCGGCCTTTGATCGGGTCCATCTTAATTCTACCTAACTTTATTAAAGGCCTAGTCTGGAAGCATCACATGGGCCATCAGTGGCCGGTCACACTTCGCTACCGAGGGTCATTGAAGGAAAAATAACCAGAGCCTTTAAAATTGCCTCAACGGTGCCTCATAAAAATTATTGTAGCCTTGTGCGTACGTGCGTATGTGTGCACTGTGAAAAAGAAATGTGTTATTTCAATACATTTGAGGCTTAGAATTCTGCCGCATATTTTGACACGTTTGATCCCATGTTTTTCGAATGAACGGACTGCATGAGTGTTGCTTCAACGCATCATAGCTCGTCTACTAAACGCATAGTTTAATTATTATATTTAATCGATATCGATAATTATTATGCCACAAATTCCTTCGTCAAGAAATTTATACTGATTTGCCCCTATAATAGCAAAGTCTGATAGTATTGGGGACATTGCTACTAGGGAATCTACAACTACACCCCTTAAAGGCTCTTACTTGGTCCCCGTACTTAGACCACAGTTTTAGTCAACCTACCTACCCTATCATTCCCTAATAGGGGCCCGGTCCGGCCCTTTTACGGAAAACCCTATTATAGAATCCACAAACAATCCCTTGAAGGCCTCAAATCGTATTAGGGATCCCCTGCCGAATTTCGGCATGGTATATGATCAAAGATCATATCCACATGATCAAAACTCATATCCACATGATCAAAAATCATGTTCACGCTAACTTTTCGGTCTTTTGTCAGCATATCTTAAACATTGCAAGGATCACGCCATTAACGCAGACAGATCGTTCAATACATAGATTCAATATTGTTGGGAAAAATTGTAAAAAGTCACTGACTTTCACGACTTCCAAGATGTGTATATTGCCTCTTAATTCTTCATGATGATAATGCCGATGATGATGATGCTGCCGCTGCTGATGATGAAAATGATGATGATGATGATGATGAGTACTCTGAACCGGCAAGTTGCGCATGCACACCGTCGAATGATATACCGTCGGGCGAGTAAGTAGGTGGTATTACGTTTTATACCGTCAACTTGACAAGATGCACGAGAGCAATTCGTGGTCTCGTGCGTGCTCGAACATAAGGGATTTGCAACAAGTTCTTGGGAGAGGAGGAAAGCGTGCGAGGAGCCTCGCGTTGTACGGGAGAATAGAGCGAAGAGGGGAGAGGTGAAGGCGAAGGGTCGCGAGCCGAGGGCGAGAGATGAGGAGGTCAAGAAAGATGGAAAGACGAGGAAAAAAAAAAGAATATTACGAGGGAGGAAGAGAAAGAGAGAAGACAAGAAGAAGAGGATGGAGAAACGAGGTGGATAAGAGCGAGAAAGTACCGTTTTGCAGTGTGTTCGTTGAAAAGGGACGAAGAAATTGCGTTGTGGCCGCAGCTTATGCACCCTCAGGCAACCATTATATGGTAATCTCTGCATCTTCTTCTTTCCCATTTTATACGCGCTTCTCTTCTCCCTCTCGGTGTTCCTTCTCTACTCTCTTCATCTTTCGCTGTCTCTCTTTTTTCAGGCTGAAGAGAGTTGGTGATCATTTCACTCGCTCCCTCACTGCTTGACTTCCCTGCAGTGTTTTGTATCTCTTTCTGCCTGACTTGACTGGCTTGTGTAGCTGATGTTACTCTTCTCCTTCTCTCGCTCTTTGTCTCCCTCCCTCCCTCCCTCCCTTTCTCTCTCTCTCTCTCTCTCTCTCTCTCTCTCTCTCACTCTCTCTCACTCTCTCTCTCTTGCACTTGATTCTGCGTTACTGTGCACCTAGAATTCTTCATCTCTCTCGCTCCAGCTGCACTCGGTCACAGGCTTTTCAGTCGCTCTCTCTTCTCGTTCTCACTCTCTCTCTCTCTCTCTCTCTCTCTCTCTCTCTCTCTCTCTCTCTCTCTCTCTCTCTCTCTCTCTCTCTCTCTGTCTCTCTCTTCTTGGCGTTTAGATCTCTTCTTTTTCGCTTTTCTCGTCTTTCACTCGCGCTCCCTCGGACACACCCGAGAGTAGTCAACCTTGTTTCGTTCATTTTCTCTACTCTCTCTCCCTCCTGCCTCTATATATACCAGAGTGCACTCTGTATACCGACGCGAAAGTCACTACTGCCCACTTCGATGTATATACATGTTTAATGCTTTCTATCTCTTTCGCGATGAGCCTTGCTCTTCTTTTTTTAATCCCCAGCCCTTCCTCTCCATCTTGCCAAGGTTTATTTTCTCTTTTCCTCCAGCTCTCTCTCTCTCTCTTTCTCTGCTTCGCCATCCACCTCTTTGGGGCGCCCCCTTTTAGTTTGTTTTCCATTGCCGGTGGGTAATTGCACTCTCTCGCTTATATACCGCGGTCGAACATTTTCTTCTTCTTCTTCTCGTTCGGAGTACCGTGCGCACATGCCCGCTTGCTCGCCTATTCGTTTCCGTATTATTTACCTTTTGACTTTGTTTCTTTTTTTTCATACCTATACACAAACACAGATACATGTGTTCACTTGTGCGAAGCCTTTACGAAATCCGCCAATCAAGATTCAAGGCTTACGAAGCAAAGTGTATTTGCCTTCTTCCAGAATTTTGAATCGAAAGCCGACAGCCTATCTGATAGTAATTGATTTTAAAGCAAACCTTTCAGATCGCTGATAGAAAGTCGTTGTCCTGTTATGATTATTCCGATTCAACTTTCATAGTCGACCTGACGATTGTACCACTAATAGACCAAACGAAGTGGACTTTGGAACAATTGGACGAAGTCTCTTGATTCAATCAAAGAATCAAGAGACTTCGAGGGCCATGGAATGTTCCGTTGTTGTTGATGACCCGTGCATAAATATTATCATGTATACAGTTTGATTCGGACTAGGATCTTGGTTTCTCAATCGGGATCCAGTTGGACATCGGGTCGGATCCAGGAGCGAAATGTAACGCTCCCAAATCGGATTCCAGCCAGGATCCTAATTCGAAACTATTAAAGACTCTAATCAGAGTCCAAATAGAAACGTTGCATAGGATCCAGGCTAGAATTCCGAACTTTTAGAACAAGATCGAGTTCGATATCGAATCGGATCCCAGGGATGAATGTAAAAATCACCGGAATATCGATCTGTATCAGCTGGAGGAGACCCTGGATGTTTTCTGAAATCATTTATTCAAGGATCTGAAAAAGATTAGGTAAAAATTGGTGCTACAGTATAACTGTCAAAACTTATATAATTTAATAATAGAATTTCGAACAAAATTCTCTACATTTAATACAATTTTTTGGAAAAAAAAATATATAAACCTTGAAAAACTTATATTTCCTGGAGAAAAGTGACATAGGTTATTTATTCTAAGTAATTATATTTAAATTAAATGGAGATCTTTCGAACTAAGAAAATATGTATTTAATTTGCTAAGAAAAATGTATTTAATACGTATTTGAAATATGATAATGAGGATACCCCTTCTAGGAAACTTAGGTATCCCTAAGAAATTTCTGCACGGGGAGGAAAAGAACCATGTTTCGCGACCTGGTCGATTTTTTTTGGATTTTCAATTTTACCTCAATTGCATCTGGATGACACAAATTTACTTCTGGATGACCCAAACTTCTGTTATAAGAAGGCATAAACGATTTGACACAGAGTGCCCTATACGAGGTGAAGGCTCTTCGTTCTCCTCAGCCTCCGTACATACCGCGATCATTACTCCGGATTCATCCGCTTTCATCTTCTTTTCTTTATTCGCCATCGTATACGGTCACTGTATTCTTTTCTTTTTTTACGTTATTCATTTTTCCTCCTCCTTAATCCACGAAGTGGAGAGCAAATCGCGCGCAGGCACCGTAGCGCGGGGAGGGACAGTTGATAGAGGCGAACAACCGCATCGAGCGATTGCTTTTTAGCTCACGTCATCGTTAGAGGTGAGTCGGTTGATCGCTGAAGAAAATACTGAGGAAAACCCGGAACGAAACTCCGCGATGACCAGAAGCGTATCAGCAAGAAAAGGAGCGATAGCCGCGTGATGAAAGAATAGGCCCGTGGGGCTTATTATGCATCTCTGTTGGTTGTACACAACTTGCCAGCGTTACGAAATCTCCATTACATCAGACCTATCCTCTCCTACCGTGTGTACGTTGGAATATACAGTTAGGATCGGTTGATCTGCTTGGGGTTCTTCTGTCCCGCAGGTCATGGTGATGAATCCAGATTCAATCTTATTAAATCCTTCTCTCGTGCGGGTCCTCCACTGCCCCAAACAAACCCAAGCAAGTGCTCTAGTCTTTGCGGAGAAATGGAAATATGAAGAAAAAAAAAGACGAGACAAGATGCCCTGATGTCTTCGACATTGGCTTTTCCATAAGACCGTCAAGTTCCTACGGGTCGAATCTTCCAATTGAAAATGGACGAAGTAGGCCAAAGTAGAATCATCTACGTGTGGCAGTTCAAGAAATCCCCAAGGCATCTAGCAATAACAGCCAATAGCAGTAATTTTGCATCTTTGATTCGAGCCTTCACCCTTTGGACTTCTTTGATTCCAAAGACGTCTTCTCGAATGCTCTTCCGATCGCGAGTTCTTCGTGATGCTGCAGCCGTGTACGTACATATTCGCAAAACGCGGACGAGTCTCGGGGCTTCGGGGAAACATCGCAAGGATCGCGCTAAAGAGTTTTCCGGGTAATTGGATCCCCGAGGCAATATCTTCCCTCCGCTCCGCGAAGCTACATACAAACATCCGAGAGAGGGAGATCGGTGGAAAATGTTACCAGTGATTCTCTTGGCGTTTATGCAGCACAGAGATAAATGTTGAGGGTAAAATGATTCCAGCTTTCTTTTCGACATCTACCAACGCTTGGCACTGGAGATATTTGCGTTCAAAAGAGCCACGTGAAGATGGAAGCGCGACCCAAGAACTGAATGTGTTCTCTCCAACGTTTGTACGAGCGATGTCGTAGCCTGACATCGCTGGATTATGTATTATCTTGGAGGACATTGGCGCGTGCTCGAGACTTCAACTGCTCCGAACAAACAGATCCAACCTCCGACCATGCCCTGTAATTCGTTTCGTCAGCCATCTTACTTTTTTTCCTCTTCTTCTTCTTCTTATTATATTATACCGGGTTATTATCTACTTATCGAGTTATTGTAACGTATTGAGTTCATTGAGTCTGATACAGCGTGTGCGCCTCGCTGTCTGCCATCGGAGGCTTCGAGACAATTTCTCCTCTCTCTATCTGGATGTGTACGCGCAGCTGTGGCTTCAACCTCGATCAACGCAGAATTGACCCGTCGTAAATTCGTCCCGCCAGATCTCTCTCTCTCTCTCTCTCTCTCTCTTGAGTACTCGATTTTTGTAATTGAAATAAATAAAATAAAAGAAACTGTAATGAATAATTGGTCTATGGATTGAATTGTCGTACTCGAGACAGTTTTCTATGCAGTTCAACATTATATCAGTGGATCAAAAGGAAAATAATGGTAGAAATTTCGGATTTGACGAAGATAATCGACAGGGATGATTTGGTGGTTTCTTCTAGTATCGTTTTCATTGAAAATGGAAAACATCCGTTCTTTTCGGCTAACAATAAATTAATTGAAGGAGAAAAAAAATCGACAGGGTCATCGTGAGTTCGTTCGGGAGTCTCATAAAGCTCCGTTAAGGCCCTCTCGCATAAGCCTCTCTCGCTCCTGTCGGATTAGTCTCGGGTCTCGGCACGACCGTGTGCTCTTCCGTGCTACCGAGTTACGAAGCTGGTCTCGGAAGTTTTTCTTCTTTCTTGCTCACCCCGCTCGCCACCCCGCTCTGTTTCTCTCGCTCATGAAAAATAAGACGAAGAAGAAGATGAAGAAGAGGCTGAAGAAGTCGCGCTTGGCGTGCGCCTCTCCTCAGCTCCGTGCACCGCTCTCTCTCTCTCACTCTCTCTCTCTCTCACTCTCTCTCTCTCTCTCTCTCTCTCTCTCTCTCTCTCTCTCTCTCTCTCTCTCTCTCTCTCTCCTCTTTCTCTCTCGTGTTCTTTCGTTTTCCTTCACTCTCTTTCTCTCTTCTCTAACATTTTGACGTCCACACGCTCGCTACAACAGCAGCGCACGTGACTCGTATATTTACGAACGTCCCATGTGTGCTCTCCCTCTCTCTCTCTCTCTCTCTCTCTCTCTCTCTCTCTCCTGAGCCGGTCGAAGAGCGTATACGCACTCCGCTGCTCGTCAAGACGAAGGGATAGGAAAATGAGAGGAGAAACAAAAATTGAAAAAAGAGAATAGGAAGATAAAAAACGAAGAAAAAATGTATACAAGTTGGTATTGGAGTAGCACAGCCAGTGTGTACGCACTACGACGCATATAATATACTACACATTGCTATACACGATACACAGGACGTCCGAGTCCAAATAAACAGGTTGGCGTTTTGTTTTTTTTTTCAGTTCTTTCGAAGAATAATTATCGCCGAAAATAGAGTGCAGCACTGATCTACAGGCTCCAATTGTAAAGCTTCCCTTGGCTCCTAAGCTCCAAAAAATTGTCGATCGCAAAGACTTCAATATCCGATTTCGATTCATGCAAAAAAGATGGCGATTTTGATTTTTTAGAATGTATCGGCTTGGAAAAAAGCAAATTAAACAAGAAACGAAGTTGTGGATTTAATTATGTGAAGTGAAAATTTCCAAGGTACCTTAAAGACTTGACACCTGACATTTTCGTTGGAATTTATGAAAATATCCATTTTCGGGTTTCGACGGATTTTAAAAACATAACGTTTCAAATATCGGTCTGCGAACCGGCTAACTTTAAACGCGTGCTTCTCAAAATGACTTTTCGTAAATCGGTGCCCACGATACCTTAAAAATCACTGCAAGGTACAACATCAAATTTCACAAGCTTCTTTTAAATATCAAAAATCATTCCTTGAACGAAGGATTTTTTTTGTTCCAGCGTTTTTTTTTCACCGAAAATCGATACTTTCAATTTGGACTGCGGCTGCATGTTCAAAAATCAATATTTTATTAAATCCTTCATCCAAGCACTAGATAGTTTCATGCTAAAACTAAATGCGTTTGATTTTTTTACTTCGGATGATTTGTTTCCGAGCAGCAGTGGTCACTACGAAGGACCTTTTTCAAACAACAGTCTGCTCAAACCAAACTACGACATTTATAAATATTTTTCTATACAAACATTGTAAAAGACACTTAAAAGCATACCGTTTAATATGAAAAAAAAATTGAAAACCTGCACACGTTTTCTCCGGAAAAAAAATCACGAAAATTCCTCTTTTTTTTCTGGCCACGAACTAGGTTTAACCCGTTAATTTGACCAGGAATATCCTATGTTTATATATGCATAGTCGTGAAGAGTTGGTGAAGAAACTAAGGCTCGGGCGATAAGTATTCACTTATACATACGCAGACGCACGCAATGCAACCACGGATGCAACGTCAGCAAAGCATGAGCGAAGCGCTCGGACGAAGGCAATGAACTTCACCTCGACATCGGACGAAGCGATACGCAAGCTTTTATGTGTGCATAATGGTCCGTGTTTGTGGTCTCTCTATCGCTCTCTCTTTCTCTCTCTCTCTCTCTCTCTCTCTCTCTCTCTCTCTCTCTCTCTCTCTCTCTCCCTCTCTCCCTCTCTCTCTCTCTCTCCCTCTCTCTCTCCCTCTTTCTCTTTCTCCCTTTCTCTTCGTCTCTCTCTCTCTCGCGGTTTATCCACGTCTTCTTCACGCTCAGGCTCTTTTTCCTATCTTTCTCTTCTGCTTCGAAGGCGGTATTAGTGTAACGCACGCATCATACGAGACTTTTCAATAGAAGCGTGTGGTGCACGCGCGCACTCGACATGTCCTCTCTTGCTCTTTTCCTCATGATCGAGTACACACGCCCCAATCGTGTATGCTATACTCATTTGTCTATATGTGTGTGTGTGTTTTATATATATATGATGTATGAAGAGACGAAGGAATCGTGTGTGCGTGCGTGGTGTGTACGCGCTGAAAAGGCCTTCGTAAGGTTTGTTCGCTTAACCCTCGTTGGATGTTGAGGAGCAACCCGGTGAACTTGGTAATTCTTGATGGTCCCCGCATCCTACCTTTTTTTTTATTCTTATGCTCGTATTTTGTTCTTTGCCATTTCGTCTTGGCTCGATGCATTGTTTTTTTCTTGTTCTTCTCCTTCTCTCTCTCGCTCTCTTTCTCTCTCTCTCTCTCTCTGTCTCTCTCTCACTCTTCTTAGCTCCGCTTCTTCGGCTGTCGACTTTTCTTTTTGTCCTTGTTGCTCGATGAATTCGCTAGGTCAGGGTTTGGCTGGCAGTGGCTCTCTGTACGTAATCGCAATGACGAGGAGATTCCCCAGCGGCGAGGTTGCGATCCATGACGTGAAGATCGGTGAGGATTTGGTGATGAGTACAAGTGGATACGAGCGAGAGAACTTGGCTATAGGTATGATGGAAACGAAGTGGCGGATATGCGTATATAACGTGGCGAAAAGATAGGAGAGAGTGACGATGTTGGAAGCCGATCGTATGATCCACTTAGACGCGAGTAAGATCGGCAGCTGCGCGGCTAATCAAAGCTAAGGATTTTCTAATTAAGCAATTGCGTGCGTCGTTGAATGTTCGCGCGCGGTCATCCACTTGCTTCTTCATCTCCGATTCTCTTCTTTTTGCCCCTGTCCATTCTCTGTCCGATCGTTTTTCCCGGTCCTCCTCTCACACTCGATTCCTTCTTACACTCCCGTCGCTCGAGCTTCTCGTCTACTTTGAGCCCGTGACAAGCTGTGACCACTTCAAGCGAGAATTTCCCCTCGCCTGGACAAGTGATAAATGATTCCACCGTGTCACGTGGAAAAAAAAAATCTCTCATTTTCTACTTTGTATACTCGTCCTTCATTCTCTATCTCTCGCTCTCTTTTTCTTTCCGTTTAATCATGCTCGAAGACTAAACGGCTGCTGTGTCAATTTTCGAGGTCCATCCACGGCAGCCCGAGGACTCCTTGATTAACGAGGTTTTTTGTTACTCCCTCCGGACGCCCAGTATCATACGTTCTTATATGCGTATATTTCTCAAAAAGACGAGGTCACACATCATTATCGTATGCATAAAATGGCTCTCCGTGCAAAAGCTGCCTGTCACACTACCAGTTCTTGACAACTCGAGCACCACCGAACGGACTACCAAAAACCGATAAGAATGAACCGGTATTTGAGGAATATTCGCGTGTATGTGGAAAAAGTAGAGTACTTCTTGGCTGGTTTTCTCATTGATCACCCAGTGGAATGGAGAAAGTAACTGTCGTAGGTTAGGTATGGATGGTGAAGAGAGTATCACAAGCTGGGACTCCATGATAAAGAGAGTTGGTGTGATATTCATAGCAGCCACAGTATTGAGAACTGGAGCCATAACTATGATGATCGAGGTCCCGTGCGGAAAATTGGCAGGGTATACCTAATACAATACTTCAATGGATTTTTTGTGAGTTCCATAATAGGGGTTTCCGTAAAAGAGCCGGACCGGACCCTTATTAGGGAATGGTAGGGTAGGTAGGTTGACTAAAACTACGGTGTAAGTGCGGAGACCAATTAAAGGCCTTTGAGGGATGTAGTTGTAGATTTCCCAGTAGCTATTTCTCCACTACTACTAGACTTTGTGATTATAGGGGCAAATCAGTATAAATTGCTTGACTATAGAATTTGTGGCGTAATAATTATCGAGATCGATTAAGTATATTAATTAACCTATGCGTTTAGTAGACGAGCTGTGATGCCTTGGACCAACACGCATGCAGTGCGTTCATTGGAACAACGCGGGATCAAACGTGTGAAAATTGCGACAGAATTCTTTGTAAGCCTCAAATGTATTGAAATAAAACATTTCTTTTCACAGTGCACACACGCACGTACGCATAAGGCTGCAATAATTGTTATGAGGTACCGTTGAGTCAATTTTAAAGGCCCTGGTAGCAAAGTCTGACCGGCTACTGATGGCCCATGTGAGGCCCCCAGACTAAGGCCTTAATAAAGTTAGGGTAAATTAAGATGGACTCGATCAAAGCCCGAACTCAATTTACTCACGGGGTAGATTAGATATGAATGGCAATTACAGTATCGCAGGTTAGATATGGATAGCAATGACAGTATAGATAGTTGGGCCGCAACTATAGAGATAGTAGGTTGAATGTGCAATGGAGATGACAGTATGATAGGCTAGATATGGATACCCACGATGGTGTTGATAATTGAAGCGGCAACTATAATTATGGAAGTGGGCTAGATGTGGATAGCAACGAAGGCAGGTGTGATATAGATCAATGGCAATATGGATATTTGGGGCCACATGAGGATACTGGAAGATGACTAAATATGAATAGAAGCATCAGTATTGTTGGTTGGATACCTATCGGTGACACTTAAAGTAAGCTAGATATGGATAGCAACAGTATAGTTGGAGCTGCAGCTATGATACTAGAAGTAGGCTAGATACGAGTAGAAACGACAGTAGCGATAGTTCTATTCCCACCGACGACGTGAGAAGGTTGGATATAGATAGCAAGACACTATCATAGGTTAGATTTGGATGGTTATGACATTATAGTAAGCTGGATATGGATAGTCATGAACGTACCCTAGGTCAGATATGGATACCTACGATATCATTGATAGTTGGGACTGCACCTATGACAACGCAAGCAAGTGAAATATAAATAAACAGTATCCACAACTGCAGTCGCAACTCCGATTGGTCAATCGAAGCTCATAACAGTGAGTCGTCTCAGCTCCCAGTACTGCGACCAATCTTCATAGGCGACCTCAAGCACCTAATTTCAATCACTGAACCACTTCCTACTATCTAACCTGGCCCTACACACCATCCCCAGAGCTGCTTCAGCTCATTGATATCCGATTCAAGTACCAACCCAAATCCCTTCCGTTCCACGTGCGCGAGTTACTTTTGAAAACCAAATTGCCCGCCTCATTGGATCGCGACGACGTAGCGTTTTTACCGATTCCATTCGCCCGTGTATATTTTCCATTTAACGGTGGTTAAGTGCGGTAAATAGAAACCGGAAAGCTTGTGCTGTGGTGTTGCTCTAGCGCGCGGGTCAACAGACCATTTGTAGCGTTCATTGGTCCATGCGTCAGGGGGCTCGAGTGTTGATTAACGAGAGAGTGAGCATGCGCGCACGTACACATTCACCGCACTTAACCACGGGCGATTGTACGTGATACCATACGACGCTCGTAAGTATCCTCGTTTGGAATGGACTGGCAAATAGCTGGTTGATCGAATCCCCGACTGCCTGTATTATAGGTTTATTCGATAGGTGCTGTCGTCGATGTGTGTGTGTGGTGTCTGTCCGTTGGTTACGCGTACGCGTTTTCCCCTCGCACACCACTCTCGGCACTCCAGTAATAATATAATATCGATCGTACGATTTTCCAACTTGCTCGCACATACAAGCTCACCTGGAGATTTCCACCTTCGATGTGCCACGCTGCAGTTCCTATGCAATTTTCTTAAGTCCAGCCACTTATTCTCATTTGCCTTCACGCTTGCATCATCGCGGGACGCAACATTAACACACCAGGTGTACACCTCTGAATATACGCAAATCCAAACGTACCCGAACAAACCCAAATCTATTCAGTCACCAAAACAAATTGTCTACATTTATCGCTTGATCGGATAAAGCCGTTTTGGATAATTTGCAAAACCAATTAAACCTGAGTGAACCTCAAATGAACCTGAACGTGGATTGGGATAATCCAGGAGGCGTAAAATAGAGTGCAGATACGAAATATGCATATATATATATATATATATATATATATATATATATATGGTGTTCTCCCTTTGATGGCGCAGCAGTTCCTATGCAATTTTCTTAAGTCCTGCCACTTATTCTCATTTACGTTCACGTTTACATCATCGAGGCAGTAAAGTGTTACCGCGCACAGGTGCGCCCTGGTTTTTCCATTTTTTTTTATTTCTTCTTTCTTTTCATCTCTCGCTCTCTTGTCTTTTTCCTCTGTTTTTCTCTCCCCCCCTCCGTGAACGTAGACAACACGAAATCGTTCGTTTCCAGAACACAGCTTTTTTGCTTTTCTTGGTCCCTCTCTGTTCTCCTTGCCCCTCTCTTGTGCTCCCTCTCTTTCTTAGCATATCTCTTGAACTCTTTTGCTCTCGCTTCCATGGAGTATAGCTAAAGAGTCATGGCCTGTCATTATATCCGCTCTCGGAAACTCGGAGCACTCACTCGAGGAGCTCTCCGTGGACTCGGAGCGATCCGTCGATGCTCCGCATAGTAGCATTGCTTGGAGGGAGCATCGCTCTCTCTCTCTCTCTCTCTCTCTCTCTCTCACACACACACAAACACACAAGCTCTCTGTTCGTCTGCGGTATCAAGAGTGTAGGCCTAGCGTGCAATGTCTTATATATCTCTATTTATATTCAAGGTACTTGATCTTACGCGCCCGTGCCCGGAGAGGAAAATAATTTTTCTCTCATAGCTGAAAACTCGTTGCTGCAAAGCCGAACATAAGAACAACAACAACAACAACAATCAGCGAAGAGAAACGATAAGGAGTACGCCGGAATCGAATGTACCGTAGTAGGCTTATAATTTCCTCTCGGCCACTGCCCTCCATCTATGTTTTTCACACTCTTTCCTTTTTTTGTAGTCCGGATCGCATTTGGAATCGGAACGAATATTCATCCGCTTTCTCGGGCTCGTTAATTGATTCAACGAAATACAGTTAAATATTTTAAGAGCTGACGCATCAAACTCTTTATATATATATATATATACAGAGAAAGGTGATTTTGAGGACATTCAACTTCTAATACCGTCCTGTTCCTAAAATCAACAATTGCTCCCAAACAATGGTAACTACCCTCCTTAAAACAGCTATATGAGGTGATAGCCAACTTTACATAGATATGCCATGTTCAAAATATCCGTTCTCCATTCGAGCATTATTCCAGATCCACAATCTTATCTCGTCCGCTATTCTCGCCGGCTGAGAACCTTCGGCGATACATTGCACGGGAGTGGTACAGCGAGCTTTCGCGACTCTACCGCGAGGTGGCTCGGCCAAAAGTTTCTCTCACACGATATCCACCGTGTCGTCACGTCTATAATGCTTCCCGGGTTCTTCGTTAGTCTGGCACAATTCTACTCCAGCATGGATACTATAC